>OZ035835.1:40330865-40340865 GCA_964034765.1 Knipowitschia caucasica
TCTCCTCTCTCTCTTCTCCCTCCTCTCTCTCCTCCCTCCTCTCTCTCCTCTCTCTCCTCCCTCCTCTCTCTCTTCTCCCTCCTCTCTCTCTTCTCCCTCCTCTCTCTCCTCCCCCTCCTCTCTCTCTTCTCCCTCCTCTCTCTCCTCCCTCCTCTCTCTCTTCTCCCTCCTCTCTCTCTCCTCTCTCTCTTCTCTCTCCTCTCTCTCTTCTCCCTCCTCTCTCTCCTCCCTCCTCTCTCTCTCCTCCCTCCTCTCTCTCCTCTCCCTCCTCTCTCTCCTCTCTCTCCTCTCTCTCCTCCCTCCTCTCTCTCCTCCCTCCTCTCTCTCCTCCCTCCTCTCCCTCCTCTCTCTCCTCTCTCTCCTCTCTCTCCTCCCTCCTCTCTCTCCTCTCTCTCTCTCCTCCCTCCTCTCTCTCCTCTCTCTCCTCTCTCTCCTCCCTCCTCTCTCTCCTCTCTCTCCTCCCTCCTCTCTCATCTCTCCATCACTTTCCACGTGAAGCTTGTAACAGCAGCAGCAGAAGCCACAAACAAGCGAACCAGAAACGGACCAGAAGCAGACCATACGCAGACCAGAAGCAGACCAGAAGCGGACCAGAAGCAGACCAGAAGCAGACCAGAAGCCGACCAGAAGCGGACCAGAAGCAGACCAGAAGCAGACCAGAAGCCGACCAGAAGCGGACCGGAAGCAGAGCGCACGCCAGGCACACTTTTTACGCACGCTCTTCCCCGGGACAGAGCAGCCCGTAGCGATGACCGGAGGGGATCCGGTGCCCCCCGCGGGTCTCTCGGGCCTCAGGAGCCTCCTATGCGCGGACCGTCACCCGAACTGCTCCGTGGCGGCGTGGAGCGGAGGAAACGGGTCCGCGGAGGACGCACGGAACAGCCGCGCACTGGAAATACACATGTCCGGACCGACCCCCGGGGTATGTGTGTGTGTGTTCTGCCTCTGTCTCTGCCTCTGTCTCTGTCTCTGTCTCTGTCTCTGTCTCTGCCTCTGCCTCTGCCTCTGCCTCTGTCTCTGTCTCTGCCTCTGTCTCTGCCTCTGTCTCTGCCTCTGTCTCTGTCTCTGTCTCTTCCTCTGTCTCTGCCTCTGCCTCTGTCTCTGCCTCTTCCTCTGCCTCTGCCTCTGCCTCTGTCTCTGTCTCTGCCTCTGCCTCTGCCTCTGTCTCTGCCTCTGTCTCTGCCTCTGCCTCTGTCTCTGTCTCTGTCTCTGCCTCTGTCTCTGTCTCTGCCTCTGCCTCTGCCTCTGCCTCTGTCTCTGTCTCTGTCTCTGCCTCTGCCTCTGTCTCTGTCTCTGCCTCTGTCTCTGTCTCTTCCTCTGCCTCTGCCTCTGCCTCTGTCTCTGCCTCTGCCTCTGCCTCTGCCTCTGTCTCTGCCTCTGTCTCTGCCTCTGCCTCTGCCTCTGTCTCTGCCTCTGCCTCTGCCTCTGTCTCTGTCTCTGCCTCTGCCTCTGCCTCTGCCTCTGCCTCTGCCTCTGTCTCTGCCTCTTCCTCTGTCTCTGCCTCTGTCTCTGCCTCTGCCTCTGCCTCTGTCTCTGTCTCTGTCTCTGCCTCTGTCTCTGCCTCTGCCTCTGTCTCTGTCTCTGACTCTGACTCTCTCTCACATATAAATATCTGATGGTACAGAGGAGATGAGACCACATCAGAGGAAACATCAATGAGCGACTCACATCAGTGTTTCAGTCCTTTTCATTGGCTCTACATGTGACATCACAGAGTCACAGACATCATAGAGTCACAGCAGACATCATAGAGTCACAGACATCATAGAGTCACAGCAGACATCATAGAGTCACAGACATCATAGAGTCACAGCAGACATCATAGAGTCACAGACATCATAGAGTCACAGCAGACATCATAGAGTCACAGACATCATAGAGTCACAGCAGACATCATAGAGTCACAGACATCATAGAGTCACAGCAGACATCATAGAGTCACAGACATCATAGAGTCACAGCAGACATCATAGAGTCACAGACATCATAGAGTCACAGCAGACATCATAGAGTCACAGACATCATAGAGTCACAGCAGACATCATAGAGTCACAGACATCATAGAGTCACAGCAGACATCATAGAGTCACAGATATCATAGAGTCACAGCAGACATCATAGATAGTAAGCCGATGCTTGAGGCGGGACTTGAGGGCAGCATGATTGACAGGTGGACTTAAGGACAGTTCCAGTCTGAACTTCCACTTTAGTGTTGTTCTGATCTCCTAAACACACATTATAATTATTGATTAATCTGGTGGTTTTTCGGAGTAGTTTGTGTTTGATCCCAGTTTGACCCATTTACACCGAACTGAGGCTGTAGATCCAGGACTGAGGCTGTAGACCCAGGTCTGAGGCTGTAGACCCAGGACTGAGGCTGTAGACCCAGGACTGAGGCTGTAGACCCAGGACTGAGGCTGTAGACCCAGGTCTGAGGCTGTAGACCCAGGACTGAGGCTGTAGATCCAGGACTGAGGCTGTAGATCCAGGACTGAGGCTGTAGACCCAGGTCTGAGGCTGTAGACCCAGTGGCCTCCAGCACATTTCCCTCTCTGATGTGTCCTCTCTGGATCCATACGCTGCATCGACATCTGCAGCTGATGATCATTGATCACATTTGCATCTGTTTGGCTTCTGTGTACGGAAGAGGGAGCTAGCTTTAGCATAATCAGAATCAGAATCATTTTTATTGCCACGTAAGTAACAGAAGTCACAGACTTGGAAATTGCTTTGGCTCAGTGCAACAGTCAGAAAGAAATAATAAAAATAAAGAATAAAAAACACTTCTAAAGAATAGATTTAAATTTAAAATAGAGTTACAGTTACTATTTACAATATCCAAGTGCACATGGTGCACACAATGTAAGGTGACAGCAGTACAGTGAAGTAAAGTGACGTATGATGGGCAGTAAAGTGACTTTATAAAGGGCGGGGGGACAGGTTAAGAAGTGTTCAAGAGTCCAACAGCAGAGGGGAAGAAACTGTTCTTGTGGCGGGAGGTTCTAGTCCTGATGGACCGCAGTCTCCTGCCTGAGGGGAGTGGTTGGAATAGTCCATGTGCAGGTGAGAGGGGAGTGGTTGGAATAGTCCATGTGCAGGTGAGAGGGGAGTGGTTGGAATAGTCCATGTGCAGGTGAGAGGGGAGTGGTTGGAATAGTCCATGTGCAGGTGAGAGGGGAGTGGTTGGAATAGTCCATGTGCAGGTGAGAGGGGAGTGGTTGGAATAGTCCATGTGCAGGTGAGAGGGGTCGGCTGTGATACGACCAGCCCGGCCTCGAGCTCGGGCGACGTACAGGTCCTGCAGCGATGGAAGGCTGCGGCCGATCACTTCCTCTGCAGAGCGCACAATGCGCTGTAGTCTCTGTTTGTCCCTGACTGTGGCTCCAGCGAACCACACGGTGACGGAGGAGGTGATGGAGGAGGTGATGGAGGAGGTGATGGAGGAGGTGACGGAGGAGGTGATGGAGGAGGTGAGGATGGACTCGATGATGGCCGTGTAGAACTGCAGCTTGGCTTTCCTGAGCTGCCGCAGGAAGTACATCCTCTGCTGGGCCTTCTTGATGAGGGAGCTGATGGTCGGCTCCCACTTGAGGTCCTGGGTGATGGTGGTGCCCAGGAAACGGAAGGACTCCACAGAGGTGATGGGGGAGTCCATCACGGAGGGTGGGGGCGGGGGGACAGTGCTCTTCCTGAAGTCCACAATCATCTCCACTGTCTTCTGGGCGTTCAGCTCCAGGTTGTTACCACTGCACCAGGACACCAGCCGGTCCACCTCCCTCCTGTAGGAGACACCAGGACACCAGCCGGTCCACCTCCCTCCTGTAGGAGACACCAGGACACCAGCCGGTCCACCTCCCTCCTGTAGGAGACACCAGGACACCAGCCGGTCCACCTCCCTCCTGTAGGAGACACCAGGACACCAGCCGGTCCACCTCCCTCCTGTAGGAGACACCAGGACACCAGCCGGTCCACCTCCCTCCTGTAGGAGACACCAGGACACCAGCCGGTCCACCTCCCTCCTGTAGGAGACACCAGGACACCAGCCGGTCCACCTCCCTCCTGTAGGAGACATCAGGACACCAGCCGGTCCACCTCCCTCCTGTAGGAGACACCAGGACACCAGCCGGTCCACCTCCCTCCTGTAGGAGACACCAGGACACCAGCCGGTCCACCTCCCTCCTGTAGGAGACACCAGGACACCAGCCGGTCCACCTCCCTCCTGTAGGCGGACTCATCGTTGTTGGAGATGAGTCCAATGAGGGTGGTGTCGTCCGCGAACTTGATCAGCTTCACGGAGTCGTGGCTGGAGGTGCAGTGGTTGGTGTACAGGGAGAAGAGCAGGGGAGAAAGAACACAGCCCTGTGGGGCTCCTGTATTTATAATCCGAGAGTCCGAGACATTCTTCCCCAGACGCACTCGCTGCTTCCTGTCCGTCAGGAAGTCAGTGATCCACCTGCAGGTGGAATCGGGCACGTTGAGCTGGGAGAGCTTGTCCTGGAGCAGGGATGGCAGGATTGTGTTGAAGGCAGAGCTGAAGTCCACGAACAGGACCCTGGCGTAGGTCCCCGGGGAGTCCAGGTGCTGTAGGATGTGGTGGAGGGCCAGGTTAATGGCGTCGTCTACAGATCTGTTGGCTCTGTAGGCGAACTGCAGGGGGTCCAGGAGGGGGGAGGTGAGGGACTTGAGATGGGAGAGAACCAGGCGTTCAAATGACTTCATGACGACAGACGTAAGTGCTACAGGTCTGTAGTCATTGAGTCCTGTGATCCTGGGCTTCTTCGGGACGGGGACGATGATGGAGGATTTGAAGCAGGCCGGGACATGGCAGGACTGCAGAGAGGTATTGAAAATGTCCGTGAACACAGGAGTAAGCTCACTGGGACAGTGTCTCAGAGTGGCTGGAGACACGTGGTCCGGGCCAGGAGCTTTGCGGGGGTGCAGCCTCAGGAAGAGTTGTTTAATCTCTTTAGAGGCTATTGTTAGGCTGGGGGCAGGGCTGATGGGTGGGTCGTTAGAGTAGTGGGGGGTGGGGGAGGGAGAGGTGTCAGGGGCAGCATCAAAGCGACTGAAAAATAAGTTCAGTTCGTCAGCTAGCTTGTGGTCATCAGCACAGGGGGGGGCTTTGGGTTTGTAGTTGGTGATCTCCCGTAGGCCCCTCCAGACAGAAGCAGTATCGTTGTTAGGGCGGCACGGTGGCTGAGTGGATAGCACTCTCGCCTCTCAGCAAGAAGGTCCTGGGTTCGAATCCCGGTCGGACCAGGGCCTTTCTGAGTGGAGTTTGCATGTTCTCCCCGTGTCTGCGTAGGTTTCCTCCGGGTACTCCGGTTTCCCCTACCACTAAAAATATGTCCAATAGTTCTAGCATGCGCCTCCTGTACTGGCGACCCTGCTCCCATCTCTGTGTGGAGTGAGAGACAAATGCCCAAAAGTAACAATTGTAAACCGCTTTGAGACTCAGATCTGCAGTGAAAAGGCGGTATATAAATAAAAACTTACTTACTTACTTACTTACTTACCAAACTGCTCCTGTAGTCGTTCTCTGTGCCGGGACTTGGCTGCTTTCAGTTCTTTCCTGAACTGATATTTAGCTGCTTTGTAGCCGCTGCGGTCCCCCTCCCTGAAAGCAGACTCCTTTGCTTTCCTGAGCTGCCGGAGTTTAGCAGTGAACCAGGGTTTGTCGTTGTTATAGATGACCCTGGTCCTTGTTGGAATGATGCTATCCTCACAGAAGTGAATGTATGACGTCACAGTGTCCGTGTATTCATCCAAACTGTCTGTGGCAGCTCTGAAAAGGTTCCAGTCTGTAGATTCCATGCATGTAGCTCTTCCACAGCTTCATCAGACCACACTTTGGAGCTCCTCACTGCAGGTTTCGAGAGCTTTAGTCTCTGTCTGTAAGCAGGAACCAGATGTATCATGGAGTGATCTGAGAAGCCGAGGGCTGGCTTGGGAACAGCGCGAAAAGCTCCGCGCACGGTGGTGTAGCAGTGATCCAGAGTGTTCTCCTCTCTGGTCGGGCATTTGATAAACTGTCTGTATTTGGGTAATTCCTGGCTCAAGATTCCCTTATTAAAATCCCCCAGGATAATAATCAGAGAGTCCGGGTATAAACGTTCCATACACAGTACTTGCTCTGCGTCCGCGCATGGCGGTATGTAAACAGAGGCAAGAATGAATGAAACAAACTCACGCGGGGAGTAAAATGGTTTACAATGAATGAAAAGATATTCCAGAGCAGGAGAGCAGTGCTTGGAGATCACTGTCACATGGTTACACCAGTTTGTATTGACGTAATAATAAAGAAGCTAGTATAAAATCTCTAGCTTTAGCATAATAAAGAAGCTAGGATAAAATCTCTAGCTTTAGCATAATAAAGAAGCTAGTATAACATCTCTAGCTTTAGCATAATAAAGAAGCTAGTATAAATCCTGTATATTCTAAAGCATAAACACATAATAAAAGTATATTTACATCTGTACATGTTAGCCTGTTAGCATGTTAGCCTGTTAGCATGTTAGCAGCATGAGGTCCTGGCACAGAGACAGATGTGGTTGTGTATTGCACATGATTGCCCTTCTGTGTGTGTTCCCATGTGCTCAGTGTGTGTCGTGTGAAGAGGCTTAGACCTGACGCTGAGCGGATCCTGCAGATTCTCACCGTGTTTGTGTTTCTCTTGGCGCTCGCTCACTTCTCAGGCTCAGCAAATCCAATCACATCACGTCTTTCTTTAATCCTCCTTTTCCACCACACTCTGCTTCGTGACGAGGGGCAGTTCCTGACGAGGGGCAGTTGCTGACGAGGGGCAGAACAATATAATTTGGCCGAGCCAATACAGCCTATTGTTATTCGTTGGTTTCATATTATTATTCTGCTTTTTCCGCCGAAACAATTCGATTTTTGACCCTGAAGACATGCACGAAAGTCTGCACATGGGGGGTCTAAAACGACCGGTTCGGCGAAACATTTGATAAAACAGACGTTTTGAGATTGTCCGACAAAAGGCGAATCAATAGCACCCCCTTGAAAATTCTAAATTTGCCATTTCTATTGGAGGCAGGATTGCATATTTTGGAGTAGCTACACGAAATTCGGATGAGTGATAGATCTCTATGAGACGAGCATAAAAGCCGGTCTAAGCACATGTCTGGGACCAACAGGAAGTCGGCCATGATGGGCCAAAGTTTCGCCACTAATTTGACATTTCATTTTTAACTTCAAACTAGTCCCTGGTTTTTCATAACACACAGTTCTACCACGTCATTTCCTAATCTGGACGGATTGAAGTTATATAATCATTGAAAAAAAGTTAGAAAATCTTCACAGTTTTTGTCCCTCGCCATGGCGAATAAGGCCTTCGTTTTGGCCATTTTCGCTGAGCCCTGAGGGCCACAGGCTCAGACCTACAGAGCTGAGACTCACATCAGTAATATTAGGTTATGGCCTGAACGCAATGACACTAAAATCATTCGCCCGATATGAGCTCTTTAGCGCCACCTGTCGGAAAGTAATAGGGCACTAGTGCTCGGATTGGCCCGAAAATCGCTGAGTGTATTCTCTGGACCGAGCCGAGCAAAACATTACATTACGCAAAAGTTGTAAGTCCCACACCTGACCACTGGGGGCGCCTTCAAAATATGTGAATGAGCTTTTTGGGGTGAAATGTTTGTCTGATGAGGCTAAAAATGAATTCAGAAATACAGCGTATGACCTTGAACACAACGATATGCAACACACAACTGTGAGTGCAACAGCGCCACCTACAGGCAGTTCAAGGTGTCGCATTTTTGGCTTCGTACTAGTCCCTGGATTTTCATCGCACAGACTTCTACCATGTAATTTCTCCATCTGGACGGATTGAAGTTATGCAATCATCGCATAAAAGTTAGGATTTTGTCATCGTTTTCATGCGAGGTAGTGGGGAATTTCTCCATGTTTGATGCTCTCCTGACCACAGGCTCAGACCTACAGAGCTGAAACTCACATCAGTAACAGTTGGTAATGACCTGAGAGAATGGTGTGAAAACACACACCTAATATGACTCTACAGCGCCACCAATGGAAGGCTTCTGACCTAAACTTTTCCGATCTTCACCAAAGTTGCAAAATCAAATCTTTACATCTGTACGAGCCAAATACTACTCTACGTAGAGGGTGCATGTCCCGGAGGTAACCACTAGGGGCGCACATTATCATATAAATGAGCTTTTATATACGTAATCCTGGTCAGATCGGGCTGCCAATTCGTCGGCGTGACGCTTGTGGGACACATGGTACATGTGGGACACGTGTGTTTAAAGGTGTCTCACCCTGAAGACATTTGGACTGACATAGGCTTATTCTGGAAAAATACCTTCAAAAAAAGAGAAAAAAACTCTCTGGTCAGTGGTCTCTCTGGTCTCTCTGGTCAGTGGTCTCTCTGGTCTCTCTGGTCTCTGGTCTCTGGTCTCTCTGGTCTCTGATCTCTCTGGTCTCTCTGGTCTCTGATCTCTCTGGTCTCTCTGGTCTCTGGTCTCTCTGGTCTCTCTCTGGTCTCTCTGGTCTCTGATCTCTCTGGTCTCTCTGGTCTCTGGTCTCTCTGGTCTCTCTCTGGTCTCTCTGGTCTCTCTGGTCTCTGGTCTCTCTGGTCTCTCTGGTCTCTCTGGTCTCTCTGGTCTCTGGTCTCTCTGGTCTCTGGTCTCTCTGTAAGTAAGTAAGTAATCTTTATTTATATACCGCCTTTTCACTGCACATCGGAGTCTCAAAGCGGTTTACAATTGTTATTTTTTGGGAGCGGGGCCAGTACAGGAGGCACATGCCAGACCTATTGTACATATTTTTAGTGGTAGGGGAAACCGGAGCACCCGGAGGAAACCTACGCAGACACAGGGAGAACATGCAAACTCCACTCAGAAAGGCCCTGATCCAACCGGGATTTGAACCCAGGACCTTCTTGCTGAGAGGCGAGAGTGCTATCCACTCAGCCACCGTGCCGCCCGGTGGTCTCTCTGGTCTCTCTGGTCTCTGGTCAGACCAGCTGAGGCTTTGATGTTTGCTGCAGTTATCGATGCAAAAGGACAAAGAAGAATCTGAGGAGCCTTTGATTCCACTCACTGGTCAGGAACTGATCTGTACCATGTGGAGCCGGGTCTGGGTCTGGGTCTGGGTCTGTAGGCTGAGACCAGAGACCAGAGAGTCCTTTAGACCCACTGTATTTGTCTCTGGAGTGAACCATAAAAACATTGAGACTTTCCCATGTTTTCTTAATTTTCATCTCAGAAATAGCGTCTTCGTGCCGTAAATAAGTACCAGTCATCACTCACCCTGAGCCTCACCCCTCATCCATCATCTCCCCCCTTCTACCCCCCATCGTCTCCCCCCCCCCCCCCCCCAAACACAAATGCTTTGATGTTTCTCTTAAAACCTGGTCTTAATCTCAGCCATTTTGCTCCTTCTGTCTTCCTGCTGTTGACATGACCCTGTCTCACCCTCACACTTCTGTCTCACCCTCACAGCTCTGTCTCACCCTCACGGCCCTGTTTCACCCTCACACTTCTGTCTCACCCTCATGGCCCTGTCTTACCCTCATGGCCCTGTCTCACCCTCATGGCTCTGTCTCACCCTCATGACTCTGTCTCACCCTCATGGCTCTGTCTCACCCTCATGACTCTGTCTCACCCTCACAGTTCTGTCTCACCCTGACGGACCTGTCTCACCCTCATGGCTCTGTCTCACCCTCATGACTCTGTCTCACCCTCACAGTTCTGTCTCACCCTGATGGCCCTGTCTCACCCTCATGGCTCTGTCTCACCCTCATGACTCTGTCTCACCCTCATGGCTCTGTCTCACCCTCATGGCTCTGTCTCACCCTCACGCTTCTGTCTCACCCTCACAGCTCTTTCTCACCCTCACGGCCCAGTCTCACCCTCACACTTCTGTCTCACCCACATGGCTCTGTCTCACCCTCATGACTCTGTCTCACCCTCACAGTTCTGTCTCACCCTGACGGCCCTGTCTCACCCTC
>OZ035835.1:40345865-40383365 GCA_964034765.1 Knipowitschia caucasica
TGTGTTGACCCAGACCATGTGTGCTGACCAAGACCATGTGTGCTGACCCAGACCATGTGTGCTGACCCAGACCATGTGTTCTGACCCAGACCATGTGTGTTGACCCAGACCATGTGTGCTGACCAAGACCATGTGTGCTGACCCAGACCATGTGTGCTGACCCATGTGTGCTGACCCAGACCATGTGTTCTGACCCAGACCATGTGTGTGTCCTCCAGGTGTCCATGGTGCCTGATGGTCCCTTCCCCACGGTGGACGTCCCTGACCACGCCCACTACACCATCGGCTCCATCATCCTGGCCATCGGCATCACGGGCATGGTGGGAAACCTGCTGGTCATCTACGCCTTCAGCAGGTGACGACCAGGACCGAGACACATGGTTCTGTACTGTACATTCTGATCATAAAGTGCAATATAGAACCATGTGTCACTGCCACTTTCAGCTTCTTTATTATGCTAAAGTTAGAGAAAGTTAGAGAGAGACCGCTCATGGTTTCTTCAGTTCAGGCGTATATTGATCTTACAAACGTCATAAATGTCCTTTAACGCTGTAAAAACTACAGGACAAAATTAAATATGCAATTAAAAAACAACTTCTTAAAGGGCCTATATCACGGTTTTTGACTTTTCTCTGCTTTAAACATGATTACAGCTATTTGGCCTCATACACAAGCCCACAGTAGTTTATTCATTGATTCTGTCAATCTTTTGTAAGAGAGCAATCTGTGTCCTTCCCCAGCGTGAGGCACAGAAACGCTCGGGTCCACTTCAGTGACGAAAACCACACTGATGACGCGCATGACCCCGTTTGCTTTGTATTTAAAATAGTTGTTAAATACTTTTGTCAAAACGCTGTAAACAATACACAATTAGTATGCTGTTTTTTGTCAAAAATATTAAAAATAAAAATAAATTAAAAGCCGGCGGGAGGTGATTGACGGATCAAAACAGCGAATCAGAGCGCACAGGCTCCCGAGTCCAGCGTCTGTGGTCTGGTCTCGCGGACTCCACATAGAGCTGCTGTTTTTATGCTTTTGTCAGAAACTAAAAGTGTTAGGATCACGTCAACTTGAATGAAGTGTGTTATGGGTGTAAATATGTGACGCACTATTTGGCCCTAAGAGGAAGAAAGCGGCTCGACTTTTTTCATCTGTTCATCTCATGGATCTATTATAAACCGGTTCATCTGCGACACTTCACTGAGACTGTTCCAGAACTACAGGGACAATGGAACTGGACTTACTCAAAGGCTGATCTGGAAACACGTTATTCCCACGGTAAAAGACGTAACTCGGACCCCCTCCATCTGTAAGTAGTGACGCTAACTCGCTGTATACTTCTGTAAACTAAATAACTAGGCTCTGATTGTGCATCGAGGACATAGGGCTCGATGTGACGGATTGTCATTGTTGGAAAAAGCTTATTCTTATGTATGAAACTACTAAGTACAGGTGATAAACGACAAAAGCGTGATGCTACGTCACCGTGCGGGCGGGGGGCTCACAGGCAGAGGAGCAGACTCTGGATCAGCTCGTTTGAGTCGAGGTGACGTCACCTCTATACAAGAGATGGCTCTAATCTCACAAGCTTTGATTGTTGTGTGGTGTATCATACACATTAATATCACACATGTGCAGAGGACTGAGTGTGAAACATGAAGAAAAGCGTGATATAGGACCTTTAAGTAAGTACTGCAGCCTCTCCCACTCTCCCTGACTCAGGTTGCCAGATATGCAGACGAATCCAGCTGGGACCATAACAGCTGAATAGACAGGAGTTTTGTCAACAACAAATCTATAACCAACACCTTTTTCACAAAGATAGAAATCCTGGTTTTATTCCTTGTTTTGTCGTTAATGATTTGAGAATCATAACGAGACCTTTTTTAGTTCTGCGCCACATGGTACTTGAGTGAGATTAGCTCCACGCGGTGAGTTCTGGCGCCTGGATCACAGACTTTCTGATTGGTGAAACGGTGGAGGGCGGGACATCGAAATGAAAACAATAACAAGATTTAGAGGCTGGAAAAGTAATTTAGAAATTTAGATATCTCTGAACTACTGTTATCAGTTAAAGAAGTATTGGAAAAGAGCAGTTTATTATTATGACAGATTAGGGCCCTTTAATGATGACAGATTAGGGCCCTTTAATGATGACAGATTAGGGCCCTTTAATGATGACAGATTAGGGTCCTTTAATGAGGACAGATTAGGGCCCTTTAATGATGTCAGATTAGGGCCCTTTAATGATGACAGATTAAGGCCCTTTAATGATGACAGATTAGGGCCCTTTAATGATGACAGATTAGGGCCCTTTAATGAAGCAGATTAGGGCCCTTTAATGATGACAGATTCGGGCCCTTTAATGATGACAGATTAGGGCCCTTTAATGATGACAGATTAGGGCCCTTTAATGATGACAGATTAGGGCCCTTTAATGAGGACAGATTAGGGCCCTTTGATGATGACAGATTAGGGCCCTTTAATGATGACAGATTAGGGCCCTTTAATGATGACAGATTAGGGCCCTTTAATGATGACAGATTGTGTGTACATGTGTGTAGGAGCCGTAGCCTGCGTACTCCTGCCAACACCTTCATCATAAACCTGGCCGTCACAGACCTCCTGATGTGTGTCACTCAGACCCCTGTGTTCTTCACCACCAGCATGCACAAGAGGTGGATCTTTGGAGAGAAAGGTACCACTGTGTTCTATGGTCTACTGGTCTCTCGCTCTGGTCTCTCTCTGGTCATTCCGGGGTCTCTCTCTGGTCTCTCTTTGGTCTCACTCTCTGTTCTCTCTCTGGTCTCTCTCTGGTCTCTCTCTGGTCCCTCTCTGGTCTCTTTCTGGTCTTTCTCGGCCTCTCTGGTCCCTCACCTGGTCTCTCTCTGGTCCCTCACCTGGTTTCTCACTGGTCTCTTTCTGGTCTTTCTCGGCCTCTCTGGTCCCTCACCTGGTCTCTCTCTGGTCCCTCACCTGGTTTCTCACTGGTCTCTTTCTGGTCTTTCTCGGCCTCTCTGGTCCCTCACCTGGTCTCTCTCTGGTCCCTCACCTGGTCTCTCTCTGGTCTCTCTTGCAGCCTGTGAGTTGTATGCCTTCTGTGGAGCTCTGTTTGGGATCTGCTCCATGGTCACACTGACGGTGATCGCGGTGGACCGGTACTTTGTGATCACGCGGCCCCTGACCTCCATCGGGGTCCTGTCCCAGCAGAGGGCCCTCCTCATCCTCTCAGCCGCCTGGGTCTACTCCCTCGGCTGGAGCCTGCCGCCCTTCTTTGGCTGGAGTAAGACTACCCACAATATTATTACTGCTTATAGCTGTCCCACCCATGGGCACAGGGGGCGCTGTGGTACTGCAGGCTAGATTCACTTGGGCTACATAGAAAAAAGTCCCATAGAACTCAATGTAAACTGAAACAGCTCGACCTCAGCTGACAGAGAACCTGACAGAGAACCTCCAGAGAAACTGACAGAGAACCTCCAGACAACCTGACAGAGAACCTCCAGAGAAACTGACAGAGAACCTCCAGAGAACCTGACAGAGAACCTGACAGAGAACCTACAGCTTTCATAAAGGTCAGATTTTGTGTGGATTTTAGTGACCCGTGTCATGTTGTCATCCAACAAACTCTGATCGTTTCCTTCCCGTGCGGCCAAGCCCCTCTGTGCATGTGCCTGAGAGCCACAAAGCATCATGGGAGCTCGTCCACTGCGCAGAACCAGGAGGACCACACGATGCCCAAATATGGGCGAGTTCCGCTAATCTCTATCAATCTATAATAATGTTATTCATATCTATCTATCTATCTATAGATGGATGGATGGGTGGATGGGGTGGGTGGATGGGTGGATGGGTGGGTGGGTGGATGGAATGGATGGGTGGGTGGATGGGTGGGTGGATGGATGGGTGAATGGATGGATGGGTGGGTGGATGATGGATGGGTGGATGATGGATGGGTGGGTGGGTGGATGGGTGGGTGGGTGGGTGGATGGGTGGATGGATGGATGGGTGGGTGGATGATGGATGGGTGGATGATGGATGGGTGGGTGGGTGGGGTGGATGGGTGGGTGGGTGGGTGGATGGGTGGATGGATGGATGGGTGGGTGGGATGGATGGGTGGATGATGGATGGGTGGGTGGGTGGATGGGTGGGTGGGTGGATGGTGGGTGGATGGTGGTGGTGGGTGGGGAATGGGATGGGTGGATGATGGATGGGGGATGGGGATGGGTGGATGGATGGGGATGGATGGAGGTGGGTGGATGGGTGGATGGGTGGATGGGATGGATGGGTGGGTGGATGGATGGGGTGGGTGGATGGATGGATGGGTGTGGGGATGGATGGTGGGTGGATGGATGGGTGGGTGGATGGATGGGTGGGTGGATGATGGATGGGTGGGGTGGATGGATGGATGGGGTGGATGGGTGGGTGGGTGGATGGGATGGGTGGATGGATGGATGGGTGGGGTGGGTGGTGGTGGATGGATGGATGGGTGGGTGGTGGATGATGGTGGGTGGGTGGGGTGGATGGATGGGTGGGTGGGTGGGATGATGGGTGGGTGGGTGGTGGATGGATGGATGGGTGGGTGGATGATGGGTGGGGTGGGTGGGTGGATGGATGGGTGGGTGGGTGGTGGGATGGATGGCGTGGGTGGATGGGTGGATGGGGGTGATGGGTGGTGGGTGGTGGATGGATGGTATGGGTGGGTGGTGGGGTGGATGGGTGGGATGGGTGGATGGTGGATGGGTGGTGGGATGGATGGGGATGGGTGGGGGATGGGATGGATGGATGGGTGGGGTGGATGATGGATGGGTGGGTGGGTGATGGATGGGGGTGGGTGGGTGGATGGGTGGAATGGATGGGTGGGTGGGGTGGGGTGGTGTGGGGGTGGGTGTGGGGTGGTGGGGGTGGGGGGGTGGGGTGGGGGGGTGGGGGTGGGGGGTGGGTGGGTGGGGGTGGGGGGTGGGGGGGTGGGGGGTGGGGGGGGTGGGGTGGGTGGTGTTGAGGGGTTGATGGGTGGAGGGTGGGGTGGATGTGGATGGGTGGGTGGGTGGGTGGATTGTTGGGTGTGGGGGGGTGGATGGGGGTGTGGGGGGTGGGGGGATGGTTGGTGGGGGTTGGGTGGGGGGTGGGGTGGGGTGGATGGATGGCATTTGGGATGGATGGGTGGGGGGGTGGATGGATGGGATGGGGGGGTGGGTGGTGGTGGAGTGGGTGGATGGGTGGGTGGGGTGGGTGGGTTGGGGGGTGGATGGGGGTGGGTGGGTGGTGGGGATGTTGGTGGGTGGTGGGGGGGTGGGGGGGTGGGTGGGGTGGGTTGGGTGGGGTGGTGGGGATGTTGGGTGGGGGGTGGGTGGGGGGTGGATGGGGGGATGGGGGTGGGCGGGGGGGGGTGGGTGGTGGATGGATGGGGGATGGGTGGGGGGGATGGGGGTGGTGGGTGGGGGTGGTGGGTGGATGTGGGTGGGGGGGGGTGGGTGGGGTGGTGGGGTGGATGTGGGGGGTGGGTGGGGTGGGGGGGTGGGGGGTGGGTGGGGTGGGGGGGTGTGGGGTGGTGGGTGGGGGGGGGGGGTGGGTGGGGGTGGGTGGGGGGGTGGGTGGGGGTGGGGGGGGGGTGTGGCTGGGTTGGGTGGGAGGGTGGGTGGATGGGGGGATGGATGGGGTGGGTAGGGGGGGGGGGTGGTGGGTGGGTGGTGGGGGCGATGGGTGGGGGTGGGTGGGGGGATGGGGTGGTGGGATGGGGGTGGGGTGGGTGGGGTGGGGGGTGGGGTGGGGGGGGTGGGGGGGGGGGGGGGATGGGGGTGGGATGGGTGGGTGGTGGGTGGTGGGTGGGGGGGTGGGTGGGGGTGGGGGGGGGGGTGGGTGGTATGGTGGGGGGGGGTGGGTGGGTGGGGGTGGGTGGGGGGGTGTGGGGTGGTGGTGGGTGGGGGGGTGGGTGGCTGGATGGGGTGGGGGGGGGTGGTGGGTGGGTGGGGGGGATGGGTGGGGGTGGGCGTGGGGGGGGGGTGGGGGGTGGTGGGGTGGGGGGGGTGGGGGTGGGGGTGGTGGGGGGGGGGGGGGGTGGGTGGGGGGGTGGGGGGGGGGTGGGATGGGGGGGGGGGTGGGGGTGGGGGTGGGGTTGGGGTGGGGGGGTGGGTGTGGGGTGGGGGTGGGGTGGGGGGGTGGGTGGGTGGTGGGTGGGTGGATGGGGGGGGGTGGGTGGGGGGGGGGTGGGGGGGGTATGGTGGGTGGGGGGGGGGTGGTGGGGCCATATGGGGGGGTGGTGGATGGGGTGGGTGGGGTGGGTGGGGGGTGGTGGGGTGGGTGGGGTGGGGGGGTGGGGGGGGTGGGGGGGGGTGGGGTGGGTTGGGGTGGGTGGGGGTGGGATGGGTGGGGTGTGGGGTGGGTGGGGGTGGGGGGGGATGGGGGTGGGTGGGGTGGGTGGGGGTGGGTGGGGGGGTGGGGGTGGGTGGGTGGGTTGGATGTAATGGGTGGGTGGGGGGGGTGGGGGGTGGGAGGGGGGGGGTGGGTGGGGGGGGTGGGGGGGGGGGGGTGGGGGGTGTGGATGGGGATGGGTGGGTGGATGGGGGGGGATGGGGGTGGGGGGGGTGGGTGGTGGGGTGGGGGGGGTGGTATGGGGGGGGGTGGGTGGGTGGGGGGTGGTGGGGGGGGGTGGGTGGGTGGTTTGGTTGGGGGGTGGGGGGGGTGGGTGGGGGGGGGGTGAGGGGGGGGGGTGGGGTGGGGGGGGTGGGGGGGGGTGGTGGGGGGGAATGGGGGGTGGGTGGGTGGGGGGGGTGGGGGGGTGGGTGGGGTGGGTGGTAGGGGGGGGGTGGGTGGGTGGGGGGGGGTGGGGGGGGGTGGATGGGTGGTGGGGGGGGGGGGGGGTGGGGGGTGGGGTGGGTGTGGGTGGGGTGATGGGTGGGGGGGGTGGGGATGGGTGGGGGGTGGGGGGGGTGGTGGGTGGGTTGGGGGTGGGGTGGGGGGTGGGGTGGGGTGGGGGGGATGGGGGGGTGGGGTGGTGGGTGGGGGTGGGGGAGGGTTGGGTGGGTGGGGGGGTGGGGTTGGGGGGGGGGGGGGGGGGGGTGGGGGGGGGGGGGTGGGGTTGGGGGGGGTTGGGGGGGGGTTGGTGGGTGGGGGTTGGGGGGGGATGAGGGGGGGGTGGGTGGGGGGGGGGGGGGGGGGGGGGGGGGGGGGGGTGGGGGGGTGGGGTGGGTGGGGGGTGGGGGTGGGGGGGGGGGGGTGGTGGGGGCTGGGGGGTGGGTGGGTGGGGGGGGGGGGGGGTGGGTGGGGGGTGGGTGGGGGGGTGGGTGGTTGGGGGGTGGGGGGGGGGGGGGGGTGGGTGGGGGGGTGGGGGGGTGGGGGGGGGGGGGTGGGTGGGGGGGTGGGTGGGGGGGTGGTGGGGGGTGGTGGTGGGTGGGTGGGTGGGGGGGGGGGTGGTGGGGGGGTTGGGTGGGTGGGGTGGGGGGTTGGTGGGTGGGGGGGGGGGGGTGGGGGGGGGGGTGGGGGGGGGGGGGGGGTGGGTGGGGTGGGGGGGGTGGGTGGGGGGGGGGGGTGGAGGATCTAACTCGGGGCCGCACGAAGCCGGCGGGGTGGGGGGCGTGAGTGTGATGTATAACATAAGTGAAGGAATAAATGACTGAATGAATACAGTAGAAATAAATCTGATGATATGAATGAAGAGAAATGCATGAGAATTAAATGAAGGATAAGGAGATTTAAGTTTTTGTGAACGGTTAGGTGTTTTGGTCGCGTAGTTTCAAGTTTGGTTGGATGGTAGGTTGGAAGGTAGTCAGACTGGTACGATATGAGATACGGAGGTACGGAAGGCTAGATTAGGAATAAGTGATAGGAACTATTTGGAAGATAGGAATGAAATAGATGAATGAATATATATTGATGGAAGGAAGAATAGGTTGGATTAATGGTTGGAGTCGGAAATAATGTATGGAATCGGATAGGATATAATTGAGGATATTATTATTGGTAGGTAAGTAAGTGATGAAGGAAGTAAGTGAAGAAATAAAGAAATAAAGAAATGAAATTTAAGGAATGAAGAAAGGATGAAGACATATTAATTGAATGAATGATCATAAAGTAAATAAAGGAAGGAAGGAATAAAGAATTAAAGCAAACGAATGGTATGAAGATAATAAATGTAGAAAGCGAATGAAGTGAATAAATGAAGTAATATGAATGAAGTGAATGAAATAAATAAAATAAATAGATGAAGGAAGAACTTACCAATGATAAAATGGAATGAAGGAATGAAGGAAGGAATTAAATAAATGAAATAATAATACAATGAATGTAAATGAAGGAATGAAGAAAGAAAAGATAAGTAAATGAATGGATTAAAGGAAGGAATGAAGAAAGAAATAAATGAATGGAGAGTTGTTTTCTTTTTTATTATTGTTATTATTATTTATTCTCACTTATTTGTAGTATTAGTTGTATCTACCTACTTGATTTTGTAAAGGAGAATGTTGTTTTACATGTTCCCCCCGGGGGAGACATTTAAATAAAAAAAAATATATATATGTTTTTGTATATATATGTGTAGGGATATGTTTATGTATATATATATTATAGTTTTTGACAAAGTTCATAGTGTTTGCCCCGTAGCTGGGCACTTGAGGAGTTGTAGGATGTTTAGCTGTTGCGTTTTGCTAGCAATCAGGGATGCGATCTCTATTTTTATTTTATATAGTAGATCAGCACAGGGTTTTTATTTTTGGTTTCTTTTGTTTTCTTGTTTTACTGGGCAGAAACAACTGTATTTTTCTATTGTATTATAGATTTTATTTTACAATACACTTAAATGGGTGATTTGCAGGGCAACACCAGTCTCCGTTTTTTAAGTTGGAATGTTAAGGGTATTAATAATCCAACTAAACGATCCAGAGTTTTGGCACATTTAAAATCATTAAAGTCTGATGTGATGTACCTACAGGAAACGCATCTCCGTTTGACTGAACAAAATAGACTTAAAAAACCTTGGATAGGGCAGATATTTAACTCAAAGCACGATGCTAAGACAAGAGGGACTGCTATTTTGATTAGAAAGGGAATTCCTTTCATTCCACTAACAACAATTGCAGATAATAGAGGTAGATATATCATCGTGAAAGGTAAATTATATGGGAAACAGGTTATTTTGGCAAATATATATGGACCAAACTATGATGATCCTAACTTCTTCTCCACCCTAATAGGGATTCTACCAGACATCACAGATAGCCAATTGATATTGGGGGGAGATTTTAATCTTGTGCTCCATCCACATTTAGATAGATCTAATCCAGGACCAAATAGTAAACTTTCAAAAGCCAGCTCTGTTATTCACAACTTCATGAAATCTTATGGTCTTTTGGAACCATGGAGAAACTTAAACCCTATAACCAAACAATTTTCCTTTTTTTCTCCTGTGCACCGCACATATTCAAGGATTGATTTTTTTCATTGTAGATAGAGAGATTTTGCCAGATGTAACTGATTGCCAATACAACAGCATTGTCATTTCAGATCATAGTCCTGTCCAATTGGATATCAGATTCTCTGAGAGCCCCAGGCCTAGACAGACGTGGCGTCTCGACCCTCGATTGATGTCTTATGATTCATTTAAAAGTATGATTTCTGAACAAATAGATTATTTTATGGACCTCAATCAAACCCCAGGCATGCAGATGAGTATTATCTGGGAAGCTTTTAAAACGTTTATTAGAGGTCAGATAATGTCATACTCAGCGTTTCAAAGGAAAAGGGATAAACAAAAACTTAATGAACTGTCTGATAATATAAAGGAAATAGATCGCTTTTATGCGGAAGGCCCAACACCAGATCTCTATCCAAGAAAATTGCTATTGAATTCTGAATTTGAAGGACTCTCTGTGAAACAAACAGAGCATCTTTTTCTCAAATCAAAACAAACCTTCTATGAACATGGCAAAAGGGCTGGGAAACTTCTTGCTCATCAGATTAAACAATCCGTTGCTGCAAATGCGATCTCTGAAATCTGCAAAGCTTCGGGAGAAGAAGACTGCTGATCCGAAAACCATTCATGACGACTTTAAACAATATGATCCTACTCTTTACAGTTCTGAGTCTGTTAATAATATAAGCTTAGCTAACTTTTTAGATGGTTTACCTATTCCACATATTACTCCAGAAAGTAGAACTCAAATTGAAAAAGAGATAACAACCGGAGAAATAGTTCAGGCAATTAAATCAATGCAGGGTAATAAAGCACCAGGGCCCGATGGCTTTCCTATAGATTTGTATAAAGTTTTTGTTGACAAATTGGCACCGAAATTAAAAGCAGTCTATCAATAAAGTTTTAGTCTTAGTATATTACCTCAAACCATGACGCAAGCCATAATATCAGTTTTGCATAGAGAAGGAAAGGATCCACTACTGTGTGGTTCGTACAGGCCTGTGAGCCTCTTGAATAGTGATTACAAAATCCTTACAAAAATGTTAGCAGATAGGATTAATACCATCATACCAGAAGTCATTGATCCAGATCAGACTGGTTTTATATCTGGCAGGCAGTCATTTTACAATATGCGGCGTTTACTTAATATTATACATATGCCAGAAAACACGGACAAATCGGAGATAATCATTTCACTGGATGCCGAAAAGGCATTTGACCGTATTGAGTGGCAGTACCTTTTCGCAGTCTTACAGAAATTTGGATTTGGTCCCTTATTCCAAAAATGGATTCGGATACTGTACTCCTCCCCTGTTGCTTCTGTGCGTACAAATAACATGATTTCAGACTTCTTTGATTTGCATAGGGGATGTAGACAGGGCTGTAGTCTCTCTCCCTATCTTTTTGATTTGGCAATCGAACCGTTAGCTATAGCACTAAGAAATGATGAAGAGGTTATAGGGATCTCCAGAGGAGGCATAACACATAAGGTTTCCCTTTATGCTGATGACCTGCTGCTGTATATTTCCAACCCTATTGAATCGGTGCCAAAAGTGCTTAAGACTTTGGATATGTTTGGTCGCCTTTCAGGATACAAATTGAATTATGCAAAAAGTTTACTGTTCCCTGTTAATAATATTGATAAGGATTTTTCTGATTTTCCCTTTTAAAGTAGAAAAAAAGGTATTTAAGTATTTAGGAATATATATTACACGCTCAATGGCAGAGCTGCGAACCCAAAACTTTGACATATTGTTGGAAAAAACGGTTGAGAATTTTAAAAAAATGGGCAACATTACCAATATCCTTGGCAGGCAGGATAAATATAGTTAAAATGGCAGTTTTACCCAAGTTTCTCTATGTGTTCCAAATGATCCCCTTTTTTGTGCCAAAATCGGTTTTTAAAAAATTAGATAGTCTGATAGCAACTTTTATTTGGAATAATTCCAATCCTAGGATGAAAAAGAAATTCTTAGAGGTGCCTAAAGAAGCTGGGGGACTCGGGCTGCCTGGTTTTACTTATTACCAGTGGCGGCTGGTGGAATTTTCTACTGGGGGGGCTATGAATATGATGACTAGATATATACCAGCAGGGTAGGGATGCTTTCTGATCCCTACCCTGTAGCTTTCATCCAGCTGGGATGAAATATTTATCTTCCCAAACATAGCTAATTTGAGGGCATTTTGCATGTGGATACCAGTCTGCTCATGCTTCTTTGCCTTTTCTAAAAAGTGCTTCAGATCAGTCATACCTGTCTTGATCCATGCTGGGTCAGATCCTGATGTTTGAAACAAGAGGCATGGAAAGCAAAATAAAGCATTAGCCTCGCTACATGCTGCTAGCCAAGATTTGGCGCTGAACCAGGTCCTGGAAAAAGTACGAGTACCGTCTCCCCTGTCGCTGGACTGCTGACTAATGGTAATATTTGGCTGATCACGTCCAAGCTCTTTAACCTCAACCTTCTCCTGGTATGATCTTCTCTCAAACGGTATTGTTTTGAGTGATCTAACTGAATTATTCTTTTTCTCGTTCTCCATTTTGCGTCTCTTTACGTTCGTCTCAAACTCCCACAGCTTGACCTGTCAATCACTGTAAACGGACGTCACAGACAGTGACAGTACAGGTCGCGGGCGATCCCGCCCCCTCAGGGCGCACTTCTCCTGCGCCCCCAAATCGTCTTATCTCTTGCATTGAAGAGGAGCTACTGCGCATGTACAACTTTTAACGAGAGTCCATAGACGGCTCAGGGCGCAATCTTTTGCGCCCTGAGGCGGAAATACGTCCTCAGTCCGACACAGACAACGCTGATGAGCTTAATCAATCCAACTCAGCATAAACTATAAAGTATTTCTTCCACATCTGAAATAAAACACACATAAATTTCAAAATATTTTAATGTTATTATTTTTTTTAACGTTTTATCCAAGGTAACATGGCAAGTTGTGAGTGGTGGGGCGGCGCCCTAGCGCCCTCTATTGGCCGGCCGCCACTGCTTATTACTACTGGGCAGCTAATATTTCTAAGTTGTTACATTGGAGGCATCTGTATGAGGGAACTGAGGGGGAGATCTGCTTTCTAACCCTATGCCTTTGGTAACTTCATCATTACCCTATGATTGTAAAAAGATACAAATAACCAATCCAATTGTTAAGACGTCTCTTAGGATATGGTTTCAGTTTAGAAAACATTTCTCTTTCCAGGAAGTGAGTCGATATCTCCCATTATCTTGCAATCCATTTTTCTTACCCTCAATTTTGGATCAAACGTTTCAGATTTGGCATGATAAAGGTTTGAAGTTCGTTTATCAGCTGTTTTCAGAGGATGGGTTTAGATCATTTGATTCTTCAACAATATGATCTTCCCTTTGTGTTCGCCTCGGGCTGATCCAGTTTAAAGTTCTTCATCGCCTTCATTATACTAACAAAAAATTAGCTAGAATTTTTCCAGGAGTGGACCCAGCCGGCCTGAGGTCAGAGCCCGGCCTCTGAAGGCCACATGCTTTGGTCCTGTCCTGGTCTAGACAGTTATTGGGGGAACATTTTTCACGTATTGTCTCGTATTTGTGGTCAAGATCTGGCTCCTGATTTCAGAAGAGCTATTTTTGGAATAACATCATCACAGGTAAATTGCTTTCAGGCAAATGCTGTTGCATTTGCAACTTTACTCGCTCGTCAATTAATATTATTTAATTGGAAATCAAACAGGGCCCCTTCATTTTCTCAGTGGTTGAAGGAGGTTCTTTCTTTTCTATCGTTGGAAAAGCTCAGACATAAACTAGCACCATCACAACATAAATGTTTTGTTACCTGGAAGCCCTTTGTAGAATATGTTAGACAATTTTCTTTTGATGTGTAATTGGTATCTGTTTTGTCATTGGTTATGTCATTCTACAAAATGTCTGTCCTTTTTATTTTCTTTTTTCTTTTTTCTTTTTAAGAGCCATGGGTGGGAGGGAATACGGTTTTATAGATTATGTTGAAATAAAAGTGTACTGTTTGTAATTACTATGAAAATGATAAATAAAGTTTGTAAAAAAAAAAAAAAGAAAAAAAAAAAAAAGAATCTGGTGAACGTACTCGGCGTCGCCCAAGATGTAGCAGCACAGACTGTCCCCAGAGGAACCTCCGCAGAGCGGCCCAGGAGGCAGAGAGTATAGGCCCCCAGCGGGTCGTGGCCCACACAAACCCAGTGGAAAGTCGTTGTTTGGAAAGCGGACTGCCCAGTCTAGTCCCACAATAACAGACAAAGAACCTGCAGTCACAGTAATGCAGACCTCCAATGCCCCCAGAGCTGGGGCCAAAGCCAGAGAAAGAAACCTTGACATGATGTGAGCTGCACCTCACATCAGCAGATTCTGAGACGCCTTGAGGAGCCGAGCTGACCGGAAATCCTCTTGATGGTTGATGAGATACACGACCGAGGTGTTGTCCCATCAAATACGGACATACTTCCACAGCAGGTGGAGTAAAACCAGCTGGAGAGATAAGTGGACACATTGATGTGGAGTAGGGCTTGCAGCAGAGAGTCTACCGCCTTGAGGAGGGCAGAGAGATCCTGATCCAGTAAATGAGCCTTTGCCGGGTCTGTGATCAAAGTCACCTTGACCCAGCCTGACATGTGTGGCCGGCGTCGGAATTGTAAATGATATCCAGGGGTCAATTTGGCAACTAAATTCTTATGTACCTCCAGCAGATGTTCAGTACAGAACTCAGAACACACAATAAGAGAGAAATAACACAGATAGAGTTAGGCCCGGTTTAGTCTTTTGTCTGTGGAGACAATAGCGCCTCCCAGAGGCAGCAGTGTGAATAGTCCATGATCAGCCACTGTCCTGTATGATCTTCTGGACTCTCCGATAGTATTGCTGGATGGGGAAGTGTTCCAATCGAGGGGGGTCCATCCTGATGGTTCTCCTTAATGTACTCTGCAGACGGGGACACAGACACACTCTACGCAGAAAAACAGAGCCCGCTGAAGAAGAAGACCTCGTTTTCCCATCGTCCCAAAAGTATAAGGCTGACGCCGCACTGCCCTCAGCACAGCGCGTAGAATGCTGAGGGTGGGGCGCCCCCGCTGGTCCAATGTGCAAACTACAACAGTCACCCATCGAGGATGGCTTTACCAGCCTCACCGTTCTACCAGCCTCGGGCAGGGAGCTTCATGCACAGGTTCTCCTGTCTGTGTTGCTGGTGTGGGTCAGCTGCTGGTGTCTGTGTTGCTGGTGTGGGTCAGCTGCTGGTGTCTGTGTTGCTGGTGTGGGTCAGCTGCTGGTGTCTGTGTTGCTGGTGTGGATCAGCAGCTGGTGTCTGTGTTGCTGGTGTGGATCAGCTGCTGGTGTCTGTGTTGCTGGTGTGGGTCAGCTGCTGGTGTCTGTGTTGCTGGTGTGGATCAGCTGCTGGTGTCTGTGTTGCTGGTGTGGATCAGCTGCTGGTGTCTGTGTTGCTGGTGTGGGTCAGCTGCTGGTGTCTGTGTTGCTGGTGTGGGTCAGCTGCTGGTGTCTGTGTTGCTGGTGTGGGCTGTGGCTGGTACCTGTGGTGGGGGTCCGTGACGGCTGATGGTGCGGGGGGAGTGAGGGGGGGTACAGGTGCTGGAGGTGCTCTGTGGATCGGGGAGGAGTAGGGTTGTGCACGGAGGAGGAGCTGGGCCGGCGAGGCAGCGTGGAGGCAGACAGCTGTCTGAGGGGGGGTTTGGGCAGTGGGGGGTCCTGTGGGGGGAGGGGGAGAGTGACAGAGTGAGAGAGTGACAGAGTGAGAGAGTGACAGAGTGAGAGAGTGACAGAGTGAGAGAGTGACAGAGTGACAGAGTGAGAGAGTGACAGAGTGAGAGAGTGACAGAGTGAGAGAGTGACAGAGTGACAGAGTGACAGAGTGAGAGAGTGACAGAGTGAGAGAGTGACAGAGTGAGAGAGTGACAGAGTGACAGAGTGACAGAGTGACAGAGTGAGAGAGTGACAGAGTGACAGAGTGACAGAGTGACAGAGTGAGAGAGTGAGAGAGTGAGAGAGTGAGAGAGTGACAGAGTGAGAGAGTGACAGAGTGAGAGAGTGACAGAGTGAGAGAGTGACAGAGTGAGAGAGTGAGAGAGTGACAGAGTGACAGAGTGAGAGAGTGACAGAGTGACAGAGTGACAGAGTGAGAGAGTGAGAGAGTGAGAGAGTGACAGAGTGAGAGAGTGACAGAGTGACAGAGTGAGAGAGTGAGAGAGTGACAGAGTGAGAGAGTGAGAGAGTGACAGAGTGACAGAGTGAGAGAGTGAAAGAGTGACAGAGTGACAGAGTGAGAGAGTGACAGAGTGACAGAGTGACAGAGTGACAGAGTGACAGAGTGAGAGAGTGACAGAGTGAGAGAGTGACAGAGTGACAGAGTGAGAGAGTGACAGAGTGACAGAGTGACAGAGTGAGAGAGTGACAGAGTGAGAGAGTGACAGAGTGAGAGAGTGAGAGAGTGACAGAGTGAGAGAGTGAGAGAGTGAGAGAGTGACAGAGTGACAGAGTGAGAGAGTGACAGAGTGACAGAGTGACAGAGTGAGAGAGTGACAGAGTGACAGAGTGACAGAGTGAGAGAGTGACAGAGTGACAGAGTGACAGAGTGAGAGAGTGACAGAGTGAGAGAGTGAGAGAGTGAGAGAGTGAGAGAGTGACAGAGTGACAGAGTGACAGAGTGACAGAGTGAGAGAGTGACAGAGTGACAGAGTGAGAGAGTGACAGAGTGAGAGAGTGAGAGAGTGAGAGAGTGAGAGAGTGACAGAGTGAGAGAGTGACAGAGTGAGAGAGTGAGAGAGTGAGAGAGTGAGAGAGTGACAGAGTGACAGAGTGACAGAGTGAGAGAGTGAGAGAGTGAGAGAGTGAGAGAGTGAAGGACAGAACCAAAACACATCCAGAGCTTTGGAAAACTTTCATTGATTCATTCACTTTAGGCTGCGTCAAACAGACACATATACAATAAACACACACACACACACACATACAGTACATACACGCACACACATTCAAACACACACATACAGACATATACACACACACTGTACACACACATATTTCACACAGTAACAGGGCTTCAGTTGAAAGAAGGGAAAACAAACATGTGTGTGTCTATGTGTAAAATATGTTTTAGAAAAACCATAATAGATTCACTTCAACTCAGACTAACTCATGTTGGAACTGAACCTATGGACCCAGACAGACGTTAGCCCACACAGAGGACCATGAACCTATGGACCCAGACAGACGTTAGCCCACACAGAGGACCATGAACCTATGGACCCAGACAGACGTTAGCCCACACAGAGGACCATGAACCTATGGACCCAGACAGACGTTAGCCCACACAGAGGACCATGAACCTATGGACCCAGACAGACGTTAGCCCACACAGAGGACCATGAACCTATGGACCCAGACAGACGTTAGCCCACACAGAGGACCATGAACCTATGGACCCAGACAGACGTTAGCCCACACAGAGGACCATGAACCTATGGACCCAGACAGACGTTAGCCCACACAGAGGACCATGAACCTATGGACCCAGACAGACGTTAGCCCACACAGAGGACCATGAACCTATGGACCCAGACAGACGTTAGCCCACACAGAGGACCATGAACCTATGGACCCAGACAGACGTTAGCCCACACAGAGGACCATGAACCTATGGACCCAGACAGACGTTAGCCCACACAGAGGACCATGAACCTATGGACCCAGACAGACGTTAGCCCACACAGAGGACCATGAACCTATGGACCCAGACAGACGTTAGCCCACACAGAGGACCATGAACCTATGGACCCAGACAGACGTTAGCCCACACAGAGGACCATGAACCTATGGACCCAGACAGACGTTAGCCCACACAGAGGACCATGAACCTATGGACCCAGACAGACGTTAGCCCACACAGAGGACCATGAACCTATGGACCCAGACAGACGTTAGCCCACACAGAGGACCATGAACCTATGGACCCAGACAGACGTTAGCCCACACAGAGGACCATGAACCTATGGACCCAGACAGACGTTAGCCCACACAGAGGACCATGAAGACAAACAACACTTTTGGATTCTCTTTTCCTTTATAAATATAAGATTCTTAGATAGACCTTTGCAAAGAGCTCCTCCTCTCTGGTCTCTCTCTCTGGTCTCTCTCTGGTCTCTCTCTGGTCTCTCTCTGGTCTCTCTCTGGTCTCTCTCTGGTCTCTCTCTGGTCTCTCTGTGGTCTCTCTCTGGTCTCTCTCTGGTCTCTCTCTGGGCTCTCTCTGGTCTCTCTCTGGTCTCTCTGTGGTCTCTCTCTGGTCTCTCTCTGGTCTCTCTCTGGTCTCTCTCTGGTCTCTCTCTCTGGTCTCTCTCTCTGGTCTCTCTCTGGTCTCTCTCTCTGGTCTCTCTCTGGTCTCTCTCTGGTCTCTCTCTGGTCTCTCTCACGGACCAGACCTTTCACAGACTTGGCAGTTATAGCTACTGCAGGACACTGGGTTATAGATGCAGCTCTGACTGGAGCTCGGACTAGAGCCTCTGGTCAGCCCCTGGGCTCAGTTCTTGACATCAGAGAGTTTCTGTTGCTGTGATGTTAAAGACTAATGGAAAAACTAAATCACTTCAATGTTTAATGTTCTGCCCCGAGGCACATCCACAGAACTGAATATATATAACTACTGCTACTGCTGCTGCTGCTGCTGCTGCTGCTGCTGCTGCTGCTGCTACTGCTGCTGCTGCTGCTGCTGCTGCTGCTGCTGCTGCTGCTACTGCTGCTGCTGCTACTGCTGCTGCTGCTGCTACTAATCCTACTGCTGCTACTGCTACTGCTGCTGCTGCTGCTGCTACTGCTGCTGCTGCTGCTGCTGCTGCTACTGCTACTGCTGCTGCTACTGCTGCTGCTGCTGCTGCTGCTGCTGCTGCTGCTGCTGCTGCTGCTGCTGCTGCTGCACTTATACATTGATGTGTTTCTTTGTGATCAAGAACATACACAAAGCTTCCTCATGTTTGCATTAGTGACACAGTGACACAGAGATGGAGGCAGCAGTTCTGATGAGTGCCACAGGGAGGCAGTGCAGAGCTAGCTTCAGGATGAGAGACTGACTGGACTGAAACCAGGACTCACAGAGGTCTGGGGTCCGATGGCCGTCCCACTCAGACTGTGGGCGAGTCTCCTCATGTTGTCTGCACTGTAGCTGTCTGCACCCCCCACCTGCACACACCACGGGCATTATGGGGGAGAAGTATTAGTATCAGGTAAGATAATAAATGAGAATAATAATAAAAATAATAATAATAATACAGACTGAGACTAATATAGCTATATGTGTCGTCGCTTCATTTAGTTACATTCATGAATCATTGCCAAAAATATCCATTCCGTTCCATTTTCTTCCGCTTCATCTGTTGCCGGGTCGCGGGGGCAGCAGTCTAAGCAGAGACGCCCAGACTTCCCTCTCACACACTTCCTCCAGCTCGTCCGACCCCGAGGCGTTCCCAGGCCAGCTGAGAGACATAGTCCCTCCAGCGTGTCCTAGGTCTTCCCTGGGGCCTCCTCCCGGTGGGACGTGCCCGGAACACCTCCAATCCAATCCAATCCAATCCAATCCACTTTATTTATATAGCACATTTCATAAACACGCAGTTTCCAAAGTGCTGCACAACATGCAAAATTGCAACAAATAAATGAATACACACATTTATATAAGAAAATACATAAATAAATAAAATAAAATAAAAACACAGAGGACCACACGACTCACGCGGTGTTAAAAGCCAGAGAATAAAAGTGGGTCTTAAGACGTGACTTAAAACATTCCAACGAGGGAGCTGTTTTGACGTGGGGGGGCAGGGCGTTCCAGAGCTTTGGTCCAGCCACAGAGAAGGCCCTGTCCCCCCGGGTTTTAAGTCTCGTCTTAGGCACCACGAGCTGGAGCTGGCTCTCGGACCTCAGTGCGCGGGGCGGGTGGTAAATCTGGATGAGGTCCGAGATGTAAGGAGGGGCCAGTCCATTCAGAGCTTTAAAAACAAACAATAAAATCTTAAAATCAATTCTAAAATGAACAGGAAGCCAGTGCAAGGACGCAAGGACGGGAGTGATGTGGTCGCGCTTTTTGGTTCCTGTTAAAAGCCGTGCCGCAAAGTTCTGGACTAACTGTAGCCGGTGAAGTGCCTTGTGTGAAATACCGGAGTAGAGTGCGTTACAGTAGTCCAGACGTGAAGAAATAAAAGCGTGCATAACTTTTT
Source organism: Knipowitschia caucasica (assembly GCA_964034765.1). Classification (NCBI taxonomy): domain Eukaryota; kingdom Metazoa; phylum Chordata; class Actinopteri; order Gobiiformes; family Gobiidae; genus Knipowitschia; species Knipowitschia caucasica. The sequence goes on from OZ035835.1 coordinate 40,365,491, forward strand.
CAAAAAGGTTAAGCGGCACGGTGGCTGAGTGGATAGCACTCTCGCCTCTCAGCAAGAAGGTCCTGGGTTCAAATCCCGGTTGGACCAGGGCCTTTCTGAGTGGAGTTTGCATGTTCTCCCCGTGTCTGCGTAGGTTTCCTCCGGGTGCTCCGGTTTCCCCTACCACTAAAAATATGTACAATAGGTCTGGCATGTGCCTCCTGTACTGGCACCCCCACTCCCAAAAAAATAACAATTGTAAACCGCTTTGAGACTCCGATGTGCAGTGAAAAGGCGGTATATAAATAAAAGATTACTTACTTAAAAGATAAAAAAGTTTTAACCTTGGATAAAAGCCGCAGATGATAAAAACTCGATTTTAAAACACTGTTGACCTGCTTGTCAAATTTAAAATCACTGTCTATAGTGACGCCAAGGTTGGTGACTGTGGGACGCACATGTTCACTCAGCGGTCCCACATCCACCTGGTTGGCCCCAAAGAGAATCACTTCTGTTTTTTTATCATTCATTTTAAGAAAGTTTTGGGCCTCCCCAGGGAGGCGTCCAGGAGGCATCCGGAACAGATGCCCGAGCCACCTCAACTGGTTCCTCTCGACGTGGAGAAGCAGCGGCTCTACTCCGAGCTCCTCCCGTGTGACTGAGCTCCTCACCCTATCTCTAAGGGAGCAGCCACTCTGCGGAGGAAGCTCATTTCGACCGCTTGTATCCGCGATCTCGTTCTTTCGGTCATTACCCAAAGCTCATGACCATAGGTGAGGGAGGGGACGAAGATTGACCGGTAAATTGAGAGCTTTGCCTTTCGGCTCAGCTCCCTCTTTACCACAACGGTCCAATATAGCTCTGACTGCAGACGCTGCTCCCTCTTTACCACAACGGTCCGATACAGCGACCGCATCACTGCGCACGCTGCACCGATCCGCCTGTCAATCTCACGCTCCATCCTTCCCTCACTCGTGAACAAGACCCCGAGATACTTGAGGAAGGTCCTCTTCAGGAGAGGACCAGGACCTGGAGAGGGCAGGGCACATTTTTCCAGCCTCAGATTTGGAGGTGCTGTTTCTCATCCCAGCCGCTTCACACTCGGCTGCAAACCGTCCCAGTGCATGCTGCAGGTCCTGGTTTGTTGGAGCCAACAGGACAACATCGTCTGCAAACAGCAGAGATGAAATCCTGTGGTCTCCGAACCCGACCCCCACCGGCCCCTGGCTGCGCCTAGAAATTCTGTCCATAAATACAGTGAACAGAACCGGTGACAAAGGGCAGCCCTGTCGGAGGCCCGGCTCCGGTCATACAGGGATCGGATGGCCCTCAGCAGAGCACCCCCGACCCCGTACTCCCGGAGAACCCCCCAAAGGACACTCCGGGGAACACAGTCGAACGCCTTCTCCAAATCCACAAAGGACATGTGGACAGGTTGGGCGAACTCCCATGAACCCTCGAGTATCCGATGGAGAGTATAGAGCTGGTCCAGTGATGAAAACCACACTGCTCCTCCTGAATCCGAGATTCGACCATCGGCCGTAGCCTCGTCTCCAGTACCTTGGAGTAGACCTTACCGGGGAGGCTGGGGAGTGTGATCCCACAATAATTGGAACACACCCTCCGGTCCCCCTTCTTGTAGAGAGGGACCACCACCCCGGTCTGCCACTCCATTGGCACTGCCCCCGATCGCCACGCGATGCTGCAGAGACGTGTCAGCCAAGACAGTCCTACAACATCCAGAGACTTTAGATAGTCAGGACGGATCTCATCCACTCCCGGCGCCTTGCCACCATGGAGGCTGCCAACCACCTTGGTGACCTCAGCCAGGGAGATGGATGTATCCGCCCCAACATCCTCAGCCTCTGCCTCCTGGACGGAGGACATGACGGGGGGATTGAGGAGAACCTCGAAGTATTCCTTCCACCGCCCGACAATATCCCCAGTCGAGGTCAGCAGCTCTCCACCCGCACCGTACATGGTGTTGGCAAAGCACTGCTTCCCCCTCCTGAGGCGCCGGACGGTTTGCCAGAATCTCTCCGAACTCCTCCCAGTCCCGGGTTTTTGCCTCTGCAACAGCCCGGGCCGCGGCACGCTTGGCCGGTACTGGACAGCTGCCTCAGGAGTCCCACGGACCATCATGGCTCGATAGGACTCCTTCTACAGTCTGACGGCAAAAAATATCCTCTCGCCGTAAACATTCTGATTATTCCAATTTTATTTTTGTTGTTGGTGAAGTTCAATTCAAACTATTTTTGTATCGACCTAAACCACAACAGTATTTATCTCTGAGGAATTTACAAAAACTGTAGATTCTCCGACACAGATCAGAGAATCAGACAAACACAGAGACATGGGTCCAACAGGAGCAGAGAGCTAACAGAGTAACAGAGTACAGATGTGAGTAACAGAGTATAGATGTGAGTAACAGATGTGAGTAACAGATGTGAGTAACAGAGTACAGATGTGAGTAACAGATGTGAGTAACAGAGTACAGATGTGAGTAACAGATGTGAGTAACAGAGTATAGATGTGAGTAACAGATGTGAGTAACAGATGTGAGTAACAGATGTGAGTAACAGAGTACAGATGTGAGTAACAGAGTACAGATGTGAGTAACAGATGTGAGTAACAGAGTACAGATGTGAGTAACAGAGTACAGATGTGAGTAACAAAGTACAGATGTGAGTAACAGAGTACAGAAGTGAGTAACAGAGTACAGATGTGAGTAACAGAGTACAGATGTAAGTAACAGAGTACAGATGTGAGTAACAGAGTACAGATGTGAGTAACAGTACAGATGTGATTAACAGAGTACAGATGTGAGTATAGATGTGAGTAACAGAGTACAGATGTGAGTAACAGATGTGAGTAACAGAGTATAGATGTGAGTAACAGTACAGATGTGAGTAACAGATGTGAGTAACAGAGTACAGATGTGAGTAACAGATGTGAGTAACAGAGTATAGATGTGAGTAACAGCACAGATGTGAGTAACAGATGTGAGTAACAGAGTACAGATGTGAGTAACAGATGTGAGTAACAGAGTATAGATGTGAGTAACAGTACAGATGTGAGTAACAGATGTGAGTAACAGAGTACAGATGTGAGTAACAGAGTACAGATGTGAGTAACAGAGTACAGATGTGAGTAACAGATGTGAGTAACAGAGTACAGATGTGAGTAACAGATGTGAGTAACAGATGTGAGTAACAGAGTACAGATGTGAGTAACAGAGTACAGATGTGAGTAACAGATGTGAGTAACAGAGTACAGATGTGAGTAACAGAGTACAGATGTGAGTAACAGAGTACAGATGTGATTAACAGAGTACAGATGTGAGTAACAGAGTACAGATGTGAGTAACAGAGTACAGATGTGAGTAACAGATGTGAGTAACAGAGTACAGATGTGAGTAACAGAGTACAGATGTGAGTAACAGAGTACAGATGTGAGTAACAGAGTACAGATGTGAGTAACAGATGTGAGTAACAGAGTACAGATGTGAGTAACAGAGTACAGATGTGAGTAACAGAGTACAGATGTGAGTACCTTGAGTACAGAGGGACTTCTGTAAGCATGTTTCTCCATCTCTGCAGTGGGAGTTTTGGAGCGTCCTGATCCTGAGAGAGACCTTCTTATGGCTACAGAGAGAAAGCACAGAGTCAGAACACAGAGAGAGAGCACAGAGAGAGAGCACAGAGTCAGAACACAGAGAGAGAGCACAGAGAGAGAGCACAGAGAGAGAGCACAGAGAGAGAGCACAGAGTCAGAACACAGAGAGAGAGCACAGAGAGAGAGCACAGAGAGAGAGCACAGAGAGAGAGCACAGAGAGAGAACAGAGAACACAGGGTACAGACACAGCACATAGCAGTACCTGTCCTGCTGGGGGCCTTCTGAGGGGCCTGCTGAGGGGCCTGCTGAGGGGCCCTCAGACTGGCCTGGTACAGACAGTCCAGCTCCGACAACTCCTGCTCCTCCTGCTCCTCCTTTTCTGGGGCTGAGCTCGTGCTATAATATCTGTTCACATTCTGGGCCCAGCGCTCCACGGGCAGAGTGAGGGAGGGGGAGGGCAGGGGAGGGGGGGGAGGGCAGAGGAGGGAGGGGGAGGGCAGGGTGAGGGAGGGGGAGGGCAGAGTGAGGGAGGGGGAGGGCAGGGTGAGGGAGGGGGAGGGCAGAGTGAGGGAGGGGGAGGGCAGAGTGAGGGAGGGGGAGGCCTGAGTGAGGGAGGGGGAGGGCAGAGTGAGGGAGGGAGAGGCCTGAGTGAGGGAGGGGGGAGGGCAGAGTGAGGGAGGGGGAGGCCTGAGTGAGGGAGGGGGAGGGCAGAGTGAGGGAGGGAGAGGCCTGAGTGAGGGAGGGGGAGGGCAGAGTGAGGGAAGGGGAGGCCTGAGTGAGGGAGGGGGAGGGCAGAGTGAGGGAGGGGGAGGCCTGAGTGAGGGAGGGGGAGGGCAGAGTGAGGGAGGGAGAGGCCTGAGTGAGGGAGGGGGGGGAGGGCAGAGTGAGGGAGGGAGAGGCCTGAGTGAGGGAGGGGGAGGGCAGAGTGAGGGAAGGGGAGGCCTGAGTGAGGGAGGGGGAGGGCAGAGTGAGGGAGGGGGAGGGCTGAGTGAGGGAGGGGGAGGGCAGAGAGCTGACAGGGGGTTTCAGGTGGTCTTCCATGTTTAGCTGCAGACAGGACCAGTTCCTGGTTGGGTTGGTGAGAGGGTTGGTGAGAGGGTTGGGGAGAGGGTCTGACAGGGAGAGAGTATGTAGTGATTGATGCTGCTCTGTGCCTTTGGTATAAACAGGAGTCTCAGAGTGGGACGAGGACAGAGGAGTGGAGCGAGCCCAGAGGGGGACACACTGATCCTCCTCCTGCTCACTCTGGTCCTTGCACAGAGCAGGGAGGGAGCGGCTGTTACTGAGAGGTTTCCCAAAGCGGGGGTAATACGCTGCAGGCTTCCTCTCCTCTGGGGGGGGCCTGGGGGGGCACGCTTCAGCAGCGACAGCAGGTGGATCATGTGGAGATGGAGATGGATCCAGATTATCGAGGTTGATGATTGGCTCCTCACTCTGTCCTTCTGTCAGAAGTACTTGGACCGGGACAGACTTTTCACTGCAGGAGAGACAAGACCGAGATAAGACCGGGTCAGAGTCTGAGTCTGAGGAGAGAGAGAGACTCCTTCTGTGTTCTTATAAATTATATATGTACATTATTTATATATATATATATATATATATATATATATATATACATATATATATATATATTATTTCCATATATGTGTCATATACATGGATCTATTATATCATATGGACACAGAGCAGTGTGTCAGGAGCAGATGGTCACATGTGACATCACTTCCTGTTGACAGGTCGCCCACAGGCTTCAAACTGATGCAGAGGAAACAGCCTCGTCCTGAACACGTTCTACTCGCTCACATTTCTCTGAACGCCTTTCACCGACTTCTGCAGGACATATTTACATCAGTTTGTTTCAGTGATTGAAGTCAGATCACGCAGGTCAGAAGACAGTCACGGTGTTTACAACATTTTAAAAGTCCTTCAGGGTTAGGCTGGTGGTACCTGGAGACTGCCTCTGATGTAATTACATCATACATCCAGCAGGGGGCAGACCATGACTAGTTTGATTGGACTTTGCTAAAAGACACTTCACTTAAAGCCCGTCTCTTCTTTTACTAAGGTTTTGTGAAGTGATGGCAGCACTTGGTCTGTTCATGGAGAGTTTTGTTTATGTCACAGAACGTTAGCATTGAACAACATGTAGATAGAACCCTCTAAAACCCCTTTCTACAGATGTGATTGTGTTCAAACAGGAATCAGGTGGATTTTTCCACCTTTGTCTTCATGAGTTTATGAGTTAATAGTGACTCTATTCCACCTCTTTCTAATTAGCAGTTATGAAAATTTCTGTTAATCCACTTAAAGCGAGGGTTTAAAGATTTAGAGTCAGTGTGTCGCTGAAAATCAATATTAATAATAATGCATTATTTTTTTGGACTCTTCACTGTCATTATTCTCTGACCGCCACAAACCGTTCACACCAGACTCTGTGTGTTTGTGTGAGACCTGCTACAGCAGTACCTGTGCCTCTGCTGCTGTGTGCTGCTGCCGCCTGCCTGTAGGTGGCGCTGCTGCGGCTGTGTGCTGCTGCCGCCTGCCTGCAGGTGGCGCTGCTGCAGTGTGAGGCGCTGCTGAATGCTGCGGCCTCTCCTGATGCAGCGCTGCAGCCGAGTGTGAGCTGCGGCTCCAGACTCGGCCGCTGCACACAGCACTTTAGCTGCGCCGCATAAACCAAGGAAAAGGATGAGGAAATGAGCCATGAGGACATGCAAAAGTATAAAGGACAAACCATCAAATACATAAAGAAATAAAACGTAAAAGGTAATGGAGCACACTGCAAAAAGTGATGAAAACCAGATTCTCCAATGGGACAAAGCAAAATGATCTTGTTTTAAAAAGATACAGTTTCCCTAAAGCCGCGTTCAGACCGGATCATGCTGCGGCGACTTTCAATGCAAAGTTAATGGTGACGCGCGTTCGAGCGTGGAACTGCACATGCATCTCAGGACGCACACTCGGACTGCGCGGTAGAGACGCTGACTGCTCTGTAGAGACGCACGGACTGTTCTGTAGAGACGCACGGACTGTTCTGTAGAGACGCACGGACTGCTCAGTAGAGACGCACGGACTGTTCAGTAGAGACGCTCGGACTGTTCTGTAGAGACGCACGGACGGCTCTGTAGAGACGCACGGACTGTTCTGTAGAGACGCACGGACTGCTCTGTAGAGACGCACGGACTGTTCAGTAGAGACGCACGGACTGTTCTGTAGAGACACACGGACTGCTCTGTAGAGACGCACGGACTGTTCAGTAGAGACGCACGGACTGTTCTGTAGAGACACACGGACTGTTCAGTAGAGACGCACGGACTGTTCAGTAGAGACGCACGGACTGTTCTGTAGAGACGCACGGACTGTTCAGTAGAGACGCACGGACTGTTCTGTAGAGACACACGGACTGTTCAGTAGACGCACGGACTGTTCAGTAGAGACGCACAGACTGCTCAGTAGAGACGCACGGACTGTTCAGTAGAGACGCACGGACTGTTCTGTAGAGACGCACGGACTGTTCAGTAGAGACGCACGGACTGTTCTGTAGAGACACACGGACTGTTCAGTAGAGACGCACGGACTGTTCAGTAGAGACGCACGGACTGTTCTGTAGAGACACACGGACTGTTCAGTAGAGACGCACGGACTGTTCAGTAGAGACGCTCGGACTGTTCAGTAGAGACGCTCGGACTGCTCTGTAGAGATGCACGGACTGTTCAGTAGAGACGCTCGGACTGTTCTGTAGAGACACACAGACTGTTCTGTAGAGATGCACGGACTGTTCAGTAGAGACGCACAGACTGTTCAGTAGAGACGCTCGGACTGTTCTGTAGAGACGCACGGACTGTTCAGTAGAGACGCACAGACTGTTCAGTAGAGACGCACGGACTGCTCTGTAGAGACGCACGGACTGTTCAGTAGAGACGCACAGACTGTTCAGTAGAGACGCACGGACTGTTCAGTAGAGACGCACGGACTGTTCTGTAGAGACGCACGGACTGTTCAGTAGAGACGCACAGACTGTTCTGTAGAGACGCACGGACTGTTCAGTAGAGACGCACAGACTGTTCAGTAGAGACGCACGGACTGTTCAGTAGAGACGCACAGACTGTTCAGTAGAGACGCACGGACTGTTCTGTAGAGACGCACGGACTGCTCTGTAGAGACGCACGGACTGCTCTGTAGAGACGCACGGACTGTTCAGTAGAGACGCACGGACTGTTCTGTAGAGACGCACAGACTGTTCAGTAGAGACGCACAGACTGTTCAGTAGAGACGCACGGACTGTTCAGTAGAGACGCACAGACTGTTCAGTAGAGACGCACGGACTGTTCTGTAGAGACGCACAGACTGTTCAGTAGAGACGCACGGACTGTTCTGTAGAGACGCACAGACTGTTCAGTAGAGACGCACGGACTGTTCAGTAGAGACGCACAGACTGTTCAGTAGAGACGCACAGACTGTTCAGTAGAGACGCACAGACTGTTCAGTAGAGACGCACAGACTGTTCTGTAGAGACGCACGGACTGCTCTGTAGAGACGCACGGACTGCTCTGTAGAGACGCACGGACTGTTCAGTAGAGACGCACGGACTGTTCTGTAGAGACGCACAGACTGTTCAGTAGAGACGCACAGACTGTTCAGTAGAGACGCACGGACTGTTCAGTAGAGACGCACAGACTGTTCAGTAGAGACGCACAGACTGTTCAGTAGAGACGCACAGACTGTTCAGTAGAGACGCACAGACTGTTCTGTAGAGACGCACAGACTGTTCAGTAGAGACGCACGGACTGTTCAGTAGAGACGCACGGACTGTTCAGTAGAGACGCACAGACTGTTCAGTAGAGACGCACAGACTGTTCTGTAGAGACGCACGGACTGTTCAGTAGAGACGCACAGACTGTTCAGTAGAGACGCACGGACTGTTCAGTAGAGACGCACGGACTGTTCAGTAGAGACGCACAGACTGTTCAGTAGAGACGCACAGACTGTTCAGTAGAGACGCACTGACTGTTCAGTAGAGACGCACAGACTGTTCAGTAGAGACGCACAGACTGTTCAGTAGAGACGCACAGACTGTTCAGTAGAGACGCACGGACTGTTCAGTAGAGACGCACAGACTGTTCAGTAGAGACGCACGGACTGTTCAGTAGAGACGCACAGACTGTTCAGTAGAGACGCACAGACTGTTCTGTAGAGACGCACGGACTGTTCAGTAGAGACGCACGGACTGTTCTGTAGAGACGCACGGACTGTTCAGTAGAGACGCACAGACTGTTCAGTAGAGACGCTCGGACTGTTCAGTAGAGACGCACGGACTGTTCAGTAGAGACGCACAGACTGTTCAGTAGAGACGCACAGACTGTTCTGTAGAGACGCACGGACTGTTCAGTAGAGACGCACAGACTGTTCAGTAGAGACGCACGGACTGTTCAGTAGAGACGCACAGACTGTTCAGTAGAGACGCACGGACTGTTCAGTAGAGACGCACGGACTGTTCAGTAGAGACGCACAGACTGTTCAGTAGAGACGCACAGACTGTTCAGTAGAGACGCTCGGACTGTTCTGTAGAGACGCACAGACTGTTCAGTAGAGACGCACGGACTGTTCAGTAGAGACGCACGGACTGTTCAGTAGAGACGCACAGACTGTTCAGTAGAGACGCACAGACTGTTCAGTAGAGACGCACAGACTGTTCAGTAGAGACGCACGGACTGTTCAGTAGAGACGCACAGACTGTTCAGTAGAGACGCACGGACTGTTCAGTAGAGACGCACAGACTGTTCAGTAGAGACGCACAGACTGTTCAGTAGAGACGCACGGACTGTTCAGTAGAGACGCATTGACTGCTCTGTAGAGACGCACGGACTGTTCAGTAGAGACGCACAGACTGTTCAGTAGAGACGCTCGGACTGTTCAGTAGAGACGCACGGACTGTTCAGTAGAGACGCACAGACTGTTCAGTAGAGACGCACAGACTGTTCTGTAGAGACGCACGGACTGTTCAGTAGAGACGCACAGACTGTTCAGTAGAGACGCACGGACTGTTCAGTAGAGACGCACAGACTGCTCAGTAGAGACGCACGGACTGTTCAGTAGAGACGCACGGACTGTTCAGTAGAGACGCATTGACTGCTCTGTAGAGACGCACGGACTGTTCAGTAGAGACGCATTGACTGCTCTGTAGAGACACAAAGTCAGAGCAGAAAGTTGACGCATGCAAGAGATAAATATTGCTCAACCTTTCCTCGGGACGCTCGTGCAGCGACCAATCAGAGAGCCGCAAAGTGGTCACGGGGATATTAGTGTCTGAGCGAGCAGACTGAACATACTGTAAACAGCCAAAACAGGAGCAACACCAGGACTAAACCAGGACTAAACCAGGACTAAACCAGAACTAAACCAGGACTAAACCAGGGTTGACTATGGGGGACTCTGTGCTTGTGAACATATGCCTCCAGTTGTCATTCTCCAGTGACTGTAAACTAGCGCAGCTAGTGTGTTCACCGATGCGGAAGCACCGTCTAATATTAAAACAAACTTATGGCGCACCTCCGTGAACATACTGCTGTTATATAAAGTCACCTCCGTGAACACATACTGCTGTTATATAAAGTCACCTCCGTGAACACATACTGCTGTTATATAAAGTCACCTCCGTGAACACATACTGCTGTTATATAAAGTCACCTCCGTGAACACATACTGCTGTTATATAAAGTCACCTCCGTGAACACATACTGCTGTTATATAAAGTCACCTCCGTGAACACATACTGCTGTTATATAAAGTCACCTCCGTGAACACATACTGCTGTTATATAAAGTCACCTCCGTGAACACATACTGCTGTTATATAAAGTCACCTCCGTGAACACATACTGCTGTTATATAAAGTCTCCGTGAACACATAGCCCTGGACCTCTGGTCTGAACACCCCTTGCCTCTGAAATTTAGAGAATGTGCGTCCAGTGCGCGCAGAAGCTGCGTTCCAGCGTCGGCGTCTGAACGCCCGTTTGGAATGAGTTAATCAAGAAACAGTTCTAGAAATAAGTTTAAATGTCTTTGTCCCATTGGAGAATCTGGCTCTAAGTCAGAATGTCTCAGATTTACCAGTGTAGGAGGATCATGAGCTGTTCAAATCATAGATGGGAAAATAACCGAGAACTGAACAAAACGAATGTCGTCTCTGGACAAGAAGCCGCTACTTTTTTGTTCTCTGATCCCTGCAGCTAATGTAGCAGTGAGGCTAATGTAGCAGTGAGGCTAATGTAGCAGTGAGGCTAATGTAGCAGTGAGGCTAATGTAGCAGTGAGGCTAATGTAGCCGTGAGGCTAGTGTAGCAATGAGGCTAATTTGTGTTTGTTTATAGTGGTCGAGCTGTCAGAGAGGTTATGACACACACACACACACACACACACACACATGAACACACACACACACACACTCACACACACACACACTCACACACACACACACGCACACACGCACACACACACACACACACACACACACACACACACACATGAACACACACACACACACACTCACACACACACACACTCACACACACACACACTCACACACTCACACACACACACACACACACACACACACACACACACACACACACACACACACATACTCACAGACGGCCTCGTTGACAGCGGTCAGAGCTGCAGACACGTCTCCCGCCTGCTCCAGACTCACAGACTGATCCAGGAGCAGCTCGGCCTCAGACACACACCGTTCAAAGCGGTCGCCTTTACCTGGTCACAGAAGAAGAAGACATTTACCAGACTATAGACACAGAAGAAGAAGACATTTACCAGACTATAGTCACAGAAGAAGAAGACATTTACCAGGCCATAGTCACAGAAGAAGAAGACATTTACCAGACTATAGACACAGAAGAAGAAGACATTTACCAGACCATAGTCACAGAAGAATGTAATTTCAAAATGTTCTTCCAGACATTGTTTCTTTAATGCACCTCTCAAAACAATAATGACCGCTGCCCTTTAGCAACGCACTCTCTGCTTTTAATTCAGGTGTGTAGATTACTCCACAAGTAGTTCCGGCCACTTTGTCAATGGGCTACGTCACAACTTCTGTCTGAGCGAGAGAAGCTATCGGAGCTAGCCACGCTCAAAAACACAAATATTAATCAACACATTTAAATGTTAATGGGAGAATACATTATACATATACAGTACATTCTCAACACAAAAAGGTTTTCAGAATTATCTGTTCTCGTTTTCATGACAAAAAAATGATCGCGGTAAACATGAAAGTAACTATTAACAATAGTAGACCATTTTAGGACACATTTGCAGAGCATCTGATTATGGTTTTAGGTTGAGTTTATATCTGGGGCACTCACCGCTGATGTAGGGGTGAGCGATAATTATCGTAGGAGAAAATATCGCCAAAATAACTTTTACGATGAGCTTTTTCACATTATCGAGATACTGGCTCTATTTCACTTTGGCAGCTTTGCCGTCTCTGTGCTGCACTCACTCCGCCTCCTGTGGCTCCCCCTCGGCCCCTCACCTGTGTCTCATTCAACACAACTGTGGCGCCGCTAGCACCAGAGACTCTGAGGACACAAACTTGTCTAAAAACGCGGCGTTTAGAGTAGAAAAGAAGGTAGACGGTAGAGTCTGTGGAATTTCCTACAGCAGTGACACGGCACGTTTTGTCGCCATTGAACAACATGGCTTTATATCAGAGACTGTAAACTTCATACACAGCTAAAAACTAAACTGCGACTAAACACCTGTGCCCAGCCCGACTCCGCCCACATGAACATTTGAAAATGTTCTCTAAAAAGGGCGTTGCCCGAGGACCAAGAAGGGGGGCTTAGAGGTGGGCGTGGTCTGGGCTGTGATTGACAGCTCACTAGTCACACGAGAAAAAAAAAACAGACAATTGTCATTGCTGCTTAAAGCAATAGTTTACACCAGAAAGTCTCATTCCTTTGTTTACACACTAAGATAATTGTAGAGCTACACAACTGAACCTCAGACACACAATTATCTCAGCAGCACTGGCTTCAACTCATGTCATTTAATTTTAATCCACTAGATGTCGCCAGAATACTCCAACTGCTGCTGTGTGTGTGTGAGGGTTGGATGGTTTTATATCACTGACTCAGACAGACGTCACACACACCAACTGTCACACACACCAACTGACACACACACCAACTGACACACACACCAACTGACACACACACACCAACTGACACACACACACCAACTGACAACACACACACCAACTGACACACACACCAACTGACACACACACCAACTGACACACACACACCAACTGACACACACACACCAACTGACACACACACCAACTGACACACACACCAACTGACACACACACACCAACTGACACACACACACCAACTGACACACACACCAACTGACACACACACACCAACTGACACACACACACCAACTGACACACACACACCAACTGACACACACACCAACTGACACACACACCAACTGACGTCACACACACACCAACTGACACACACACACCAACTGACACACACACCAACTGACACACACACCAACTGACACACACACCAACTGACACACACACACCAACTGACACACACACCAACTGACACACACACCAACTGACACACACACACCAACTGACACACACACACCAACTGACGTCACACACACCAACTGACACACACACCAACTGACGTCACACACACCAACTGACACACACACACCAACTGACACACACACCAACTGACACACACACCAACTGACATCACACACACCAACTGACATCACACACACCAACTGACACACACACACCAACTGACGTCACACACACCAACTGACACACACACCAACTGACACACACACCAACTGACGTCACACACACCAACTGACACACACACCAACTGACACACACACCAACTGACATCACACACACCAACTGACACACACACCAACTGACACACACACCAACTGACGTCACACACACCAACTGACGTCACACACACCAACTGATGTCACACACACCAACTGACACACACACCCTGACGTCACACACACCAACTGACACACACACCAACTGACACACACACCAACTGACACACACACCAACTGACGTCACACACACCAACTGACGTCACACACACCAACTGACGTCACACACCAACTGACACACACATCAACTGACACACACACCAACTGACACACACACACCAACTGACACACACACCAACTGACACACACACCAACTGACACACACACCAACTGACGTCACACACACCAACTGACGTCACACACACCAACTGACACACACACACCAACTGACACACACACCAACTGACACACACACCAACTGACGTCACACACACCAACTGACACACACACCAACTGACACACACACCAACTGACGTCACACACACCAACTGACACACACACCAACTGACACACACACCAACTGACATCACACACACCAACTGACACACACACCAACTGACACACACACCAACTGACGTCACACACACCAACTGACGTCACACACACCAACTGATGTCACACACACCAACTGACACACACACCCTGACGTCACACACACCAACTGACACACACACCAACTGACACACACACACCAACTGACGTCACACACACCAACTGACGTCACACACACCAACTGACGTCACACACCAACTGACACACACATCAACTGACACACACACCAACTGACACACACACACCAACTGACACACACACCAACTGACACACACACCAACTGACACACACACCAACTGACGTCACACACACCAACTGACACACACACACCAACTGACACACACACCAACTGACACACACACCAACTGACGTCACACACACCAACTGACACACACACCAACTGACACACACACACCAACTGACACACACACCAACTGACATCACACACCAACTGACGTCACACACACCAACTGACACACACACCAACTGACGTCACACACACCAACTGACGTCACACACACCAACTGACATCACACACACCAACTGACGTCACACACACGAACTGACGTCACACACACCCACTGACGTCACACACACCATCTGACGTCACACACACCAACTGACACACACACCAACTGACGTCACACACACCAACTGACGTCACACACACCAACTGACGTCACACACACCAACTGACGTCGCACACACCAACTGACGTCACACACACCAACTGACACACACACCAACTGACGTCACACACACCAACTGACACACACACACCAACTGACGTCACACACACACAAACTGACGTCACACACACCAACTGACGTCACACACACCAACTGACACACACACAAACTGACGTCACACACACCAACTGACACACACACACCAACTGACGTCACACACCAACTGACGTCACACACACCAACTGACGTCACACACACCAACTGACGTCACACACCAACTGACGTCACACACACACCAACTGACGTCACACACACCAACTGACGTCACACACACAAACTGACGTCACACACACCAACTGACGTCACACACACACCAACTGACGTCACACACCAACTGACGTCACACACACCAACTGACACACACACACCAACTGACGTCACACACACACCAACTGACGTCACACACACCAACTGACGTCACACACACAAACTGACGTCACACACACCAACTGACGTCACACACACCAACTGACGTCACACACACACCAACTGACGTCACACACACCAACTGACACACACACCAACTGACGTCACACACACACAAACTGACGTCACACACACCAACTGACGTCACACACACCAACTGACACACACACAAACTGACGTCACACACACCAACTGACACACACACACCAACTGACGTCACACACCAACTGACGTCACACACACCAACTGACGTCACACACACCAACTGACGTCACACACCAACTGACGTCACACACACACCAACTGACGTCACACACACCAACTGACGTCACACACACAAACTGACGTCACACACACCAACTGACGTCACACACACCAACTGACGTCACACACCAACTGACGTCACACACACACCAACTGACACACACACACCAACTGACGTCACACACACACCAACTGACGTCACACACACCAACTGACGTCACACACACAAACTGACGTCACACACACCAACTGACGTCACACACACCAACTGACGTCACACACCAACTGACGTCACACACACCAACTGACACACACACAAACTGACGTCACACACACCAACTGACACACACACCAACTGACACACACACCAACTGACACACACACCAACTGACACACACACCAACTGACGTCACACACACAAACTGACGTCACACACACCAACTGACGTCACACACACCAACTGACGTCACACACTCCAACTGACGTCACACACAAACTGACGTCACACACACCAACTGACGTCACACACACCAACTGACGTCACACACTCCAACTGACGTCACACACACCAACTGACGTCACACACACCAACTGACGTCACACACACAAACTGACGTCACACACACCAACTGACGTCACACACACGAACTGACGTCACACACACCAACTGACGTCACACACTCCAACTGACACACACACACCAACTGACGTCACACACCAACTGACGTCACACACTCCAACTGACACACACACACCAACTGACGTCACACACACCAACTGACGTCACACACACCAACTGACGTCACACACCAACTGACGTCACACACCAACTGACACACACAGTATTACAGACCAATGAGAGGCCAGGACCAAATTCAAATGTAGTACCACTGAAAAGGTATAGGGGGCGCCACAGACGTTTTTAGGCTCAAAAGTGAGATTTTATCTAATCTGGACTAAAATGTCAAAAACCAGGCCAGGACATGTAGAGAGCACTAAACATATTTATGCAGTTTATGAGTTAAAAAAGTTGACCTCGTGTTCCCACTTGAACTAACTCCTCTGTGAGGTAAATAAAAAGACTGGAAATTAGAATGTTTTTTTGTTTTTGGCAGTAGTTTTTGGGTTATGGTTATTTATCCTGTAAACATATTGTTTATATTGTTTATAAAACCTTTTGGCATTCATAGAAGTGACTGACGTTTATTTTGTGTGTTTAGTTTGTGCCAAGCTGTATAATAAGAGGATAATGTAAAGTACGCAGGTCAATATCGAAAAAGAGACTAAGCTGTGGTACTGACTGAACAGTTCTGACTGAGACTGAGCTGTGGTACTGACTGGAACAGTTCTGACTGAGACTGAGCTGTGGTACTGACTGGAACAGTTCTGACTGAGACCGAGCTGTGGTACTGACTAGAACAGTTCTGACTGAGACTGAGCTGTGGTACTGACTGAACAGTTCTGACTGAGACTGAGCTGTGGTACTGACTGGAACAGTTCTGACTGAGACTGAGCTGTGGTACTGACTGAACAGTTCTGACTGAGACCGAGCTGTGGTACTGACTGAACAGTTCTGACTGAGACTGAGCTGTGGTACTGACTGAACAGTTCTGACTGAGACTGAGCTGTGGTACTGACTGAACAGTTCTGACTGAGACTGAGCTGTGGTACTGACTGAACAGTTCTGACTGAGACCGAGCTGTGGTACTGACTGAACAGTTCTGACTGAGACTGAGCTGTGGTACTGACTGAACAGTTCTAACTGAGACTGAGCTGTGGTACTGACTGGAACAGTTCTGACTGAGACTGAGCTGTGGTACTGACTGAACAGTTCTGACTGAGACTGAGCTGTGGTACTGACTGAACAGTTCTGACTGAGACTGAGCTGTGGTACTGACTGAACAGTTCTAACTGAGACTGAGCTGTGGTACTGACTGAACAGTTCTGACTGAGACTGAGCTGTGGTACTGACTGAACAGTTCTGACTGAGACTGAGCTGTGGTACTGACTGAACAGTTCTGACTGAGACTGAGCTGTGGTACTGACTGGAACAGTTCTGACTGAGACTGAGCTGTGGTACTGACTGAACAGTTCTGACTGAGACTGAGCTGTGGTACTGACTGGAACAGTTCTAACTGAGACCGAGCTGTGGTACTGACTGAACAGTTCTGACTGAGACTGAGCTGTGGTACTGACTGGAACAGTTCTGACTGAGACCGAGCTGTGGTACTGACTGAACAGTTCTGACTGAGACTGAGCTGTGGTACTGACTGAACAGTTCTAACTGAGACTGAGCTGTGGTACTGACTAGAACAGTTCTGACTGAGA
>OZ035835.1:40388365-40473365 GCA_964034765.1 Knipowitschia caucasica
CATCATATATAAATGATTATGGATATAGGTTCAGTATATAAATGATTATGGATATAGGTTTCATATATAAATGATTATATGGATATAGGTTCATATATAAATGATTATGGATATAGGTTCATATATAAATGATTATGGATATAGGTTCATATATAAATGATTATGGATATAGGTTCATATATAAATGATTATGGATATAGGTTCATATATAAATGATTATGGATATAGGTTCATATATAAATGATTATGGATATAGGTTCATATATAAATGATTATGGATATAGGTTCATATATAAATGATTATGGATATAGGTTCATATATAAATGATTATGGATATAGGTTCATATATAAATGATTATGGATATAGGTTCATATATAAATGATTATGGATATAGGTTCATATATAAATGATTATGGATATAGGTTCATATATAAATGATTATGGATATAGGTTCATATATAAATGATTATGGATATAGGTTCATATATAAATGATTATGGATATAGGTTCATATATAAATGATTATGGATATAGGTTCATATATAAATGATTATGGATATAGGTTCATATATAAATGATTATGGATATAGGTTCATATATAAATGATTATGGATATAGGTTCATATATAAATGATTATGGATATAGGTTCATATATAAATGATTATGGATATAGGTTCATATATAAATGATTATGGATATAGGTTCATATATAAATGATTATGGATATAGGTTCATATATAAATGATTATGGATATAGGTTCATATATAAATGATTATGGATATAGGTTCATATATAAATGATTATGGATATAGGTTCATATATAAATGATTATGGATATAGGTTCATATATAAATGATTATGGATATAGGTTCATATATAAATGATTATGGATATAGGTTCATATATAAATGATTATGGATATAGGTTCATATATAAATGATTATGGATATAGGTTCATATATAAATGATTATGGATATAGGTTCATATATAAATGATTATGGATATAGGTTCATATATAAATGATTATGGATATAGGTTCATATATAAATGATTATGGATATAGGTTCATATATAAATGATTATGGATATAGGTTCATATATAAATGATTATGGATATAGGTTCATATATAAATGATTATGGATATAGGTTCATATATAAATGATTATGGATATAGGTTCATATATAAATGATTATGGATATAGGTTCATATATAAATGATTATGGATATAGGTTCATATATAAATGATTATGGATATAGGTTCATATATAAATGATTATGGATATAGGTTCATATATAAATGATTATGGATATAGGTTCATATATAAATGATTAATATAGGTTCAGTATATAAATGATTATGGATATAGGTTCAGTATATAAATGATTATGGATATAGGTTCAGTATATAAATGATTATGGATATAGGTTCAGTATATAAATGATTATGGATATAAGTTCAGTATATAAATGATTATGGATATAGGTTCAGTATATAAATTATTATGGATATAGGTTCAGTATATAAATGATTATGGATATAGGTTCAGTATATAAATGATTATGGATATAGGTTCAGTATATACATGAGTACCTCAGCGCAGATGTTCAGAATTCTTTGTTCAGTTTTCATGAAGTTCCAGAGCCAAATAGAGGCTTGATTCAGAGGCTCCGTGAAAACAAACAACTGAGCATGCGCGCAGCTGCGAGGATCAGCGCTGATGATTGACAGCCCTTGGCATGACTCGATTGGTTAACCTCGACGGCACCGTGGATTATGAACTATAGCTAAGAGAAGGGAAGGCGGGACTTGCCCATAATATTAGAATTAATAAAATGACTTATTTTATATCAACATTTAAGGCCAGGAGTTCAATTTAACACATTTCTTAAAATGTGTAATTCATTTAGAGTTACAGACTATCACTTTAAGGAAAATGTCCCATACATGTGGATTGATGAAACATGTTCTTGTTTAAGGCAATAATCAACAACAACAAGTTTGTGTCTCATTCATAAACTCTCTGCTGTAGAACTAACGTCCAACAGGCGTCAGGACCAGAGGATCAGAGCCGTACCATGGATGTAACAACGGCAGAATGTTGTCAGTGAAGCAACAATCGATGAAAGAGTGAAGAAGAAACTTTGTATCCACATCATAGAAGGAGACCAAACCTTGCTCATGATCCACAAACACTCCCACCTTCTCTGGATACGACTGCAGAGAGAGACGTACAGGAGGATCATCTGATGTTTGGTAATTAAGATCATAGTCCAAGCAGAGTGTCCAGTATCCTTTCTGTACAGTTTGAGACTCTTTGTCCTTTCTGTCCACAGACTCTTTGACCACTCCTATTTCCCAACCTCAAAATACAACTTTCCTGATGAGAACTTTTGTTTCCCTAAAACACACCAATGATAAATAAATCTCTCAGGGTTGTCTGGGAGATTCTGTGTTTTGTCACAATCATGAACCTGTTTGAGATCTTTAGACAGAACTAATTGAGGATGTGCTGTGTCTGAATCAAGAGAAACCTCAGCTGCAAACTCTGGTACTTTCTCTAATTCTGCTTCAAAGAATGTCTCCATCTCTGTGTTCAGTTGGCTCCTCAGCTCAGACACAGCTTGGGCCCCTGTCCCCTTGTATGATGGGGTCCTGACAGTCTTCTGTCTCCAGTCGCTGAGTTGTGGAGCAGGTCTGACTGTAGTGAAGGTTTGGACAAAATGCAGGTGGTCTCCAGAGGTCCACAGCTGCTCCATCTCAGCTCCTCTCTGCTCCAGCTCAGAGATCTCTGTCTGGATCTGCTCTATCAGCTGAGAGGCCTCCTCCTCCACCTTCTGCTGCCTTTCTACAATGCTTTGTTTGAAGCTGTCTGCTCTCTGCTGAACACACTCCATCAAAGCCTTGAAGACTCTGAGACCTTCTTGTATTTCTGCGTCTGCCTTTCTCTGACTCTGCTCCACTGAACGCTGGATCTCCTGGACCTTCACACGTCTATCTTTAATCTGTAGCTTCAGTGTGGCCTGCTGGTCCTCTCCCTGCTCCTTCAATAAGACAGTATCATGCTTTGTATCATCTGTATAACTGCACTGCACACACATGAAGTGTGAGTGGTCCCTACAGAAGATCTCCAGGGGCCGCTGGTGCTCAGGGCAGATGTGCTCCTCCAGGTTGAGAAGAGGGTGGATCAGCTGGTGCCTCTTAAGACGGGGGTTTGTGAGGTGTGGCTGCAGGTGGCGCTCACAGTACGACATCAGACACAGCAGGCAGGACTTCAAGGCTCTGAGCCTGGGCTCTGGACACAGGTCACAGAGCACCTCTCCTGGAGCAGTGGCCTGAGGCTCCATCAGCAGATCTTCATCTTGAGGCTTATTTCTGAACTGAGAGACCATCTCTAACATAAAAGTACTGACTTTCAGCTGTGGTCTTGGGCTGAAGTCCTGTGTACAGACGGGACAGCTGCAGTGGACACTGTTGTCCCAGTGTTTGTTGATGCAGATGCTGCAGAAGCTGTGTCCACACGGTGTGGTGACTGGATCAGTGAAGACCTCCAGACAGATGGAGCAGAGGAACGGCTCCTCACAGAGAGAGGAGCTCACAGCCGCCATCGCTGCAGATACAGAGAAACACATTTGGTTTTATCGGTAAGAAAAAGAGGCTTCTGTCTCTGGTCTGATCTCTGGTCTGATCTCTGGTCTGATCTCTGGTCTGATCTCTGGTCTGATCCCTGGTCTGCAAGTTTATATGACTTCTTGCTTTGCTTAAAAGTCCAGTTTAAAAAAAAATCCGTAATCCTCCAAATAAATATTGGACTGATGTTTGTTAGCAACTCCATTATGAACTTCAGGCTCACTGTTGCCCCCTTTGGTGAGGCACTGATACTGCCTCCCTCCAGCTTTTTCCTTGTGCATTTCACCTACACAAACAAACAAACTTGGAAGTAAACACCATGACAAGTACTACACATGTTTTCAAAGCAGGATATTGGAAACGAACAATGGAATGACCCATCTCCACATGTTGATGTTTGTGGGCAGGACATTTTTCTGGAGGATTTTACCCATGGTGCTTCTTTTGAGAGATTAGGCTAACCGGAGCACCTGGAGGAAGCCCACCCAGACTCAGAGAGAAACAAACAAAATTTCACTCAGGCAGACACACAACACACCGTGAAGCACTCAAAGAGACAGACACACAGAAACACACTGACACACATAGTCTCACACATGGACAAACACACACACACACTCAAAGACACACATGCATGCAGACAGTCATACAGACAAACACCAACACACAGTCTCTCACAGACACACAGGCCCCGTCCCAATACTCGCACTTCCACCCTCGCGCCCCTCATTTGCGCGTTCCCAATAAAGGGTGCGAGTGCGTAGGGTGTCCCAATTCTCCAGGGAGGTCTTTGGCCCCGCCAAATCCACACTTTGCCGTAGCCTGCATCTATGCGCACTCTGGCGAAGGATATTGCCCATAATTCTTTGCGGTACACACAAAAACGTCGGGAAAATGCATTTAAATATACATTTTGAAATATATATGCAGTATGTGTGTAAATAAGTTTTTCTGTTACTTGGAAAGAAGCATAAACGTCTGATGAAGAATGGGCTATATGCACGGGGAGGCGTGACGTCATTTCCTGTTAACAAAGCACAGCCCTTTCACTTCCTGCCTATGCTTTCCTATGGCTTTTAGGTGGGTTTTAGTGACGTTTTTTAGTAATTAGATCGATACATTCAGCTGTGAGACTGACCCAAAAGTGTCACTGGGCTTTCTCTCTGAGGTAGACCTTGGACTGAGGCCACTCAGAGCGATTTGTAAACTTTATAAAAACACAATGACAGCACAATCAAAGAGCACTGTTGTGTCCCAAAAATGCCCAGTTACCTCATAGTATAATTTCTGTTTGAGCATTATGTGGGAAACTCGTGTAAACCACTGCTGAACTCCAGTGAAACTCAAGCCATTTCCCGCGAACCCGCGAAGTGAGGTGGGGCTTTAGCTAAAACGCGGAAGTGGTGCGTGCATAGGAAGCCCCGGCGATCCAAGATGGCGCCCTATTCAAATGAATGGTTGTGCTCAGTGGCGCTTTGTGACGGCATGGGGGCTGAAAGATTAGCGGAAGTCGCCTGGAACTCGCAAAGATCTTTGGGAAACTCGCCTGTATTTGGGCATCGTCTGGTCCTCCCGGTTCTGCGCAGTGGATGATCTCCCATAATGCGTTGCGCCAAACACGCGTGTGTGGGTCTCACACCGGGTCTCACGCACGTGCACAGAGGGGCTCGGCCGCGCTCTGACCAATCAGAGCAGTTTATCAGAGCGGGAGTTAGAGCAAGAGCCAGACGAGCAGAGTTTGTGGCACTAAAGTGTGGATTTAAACAAAACCGAAGGATTTAAGAAGAAAAAAAGTTCAGGATGACAAGGGACACTAAAATCCCCACAAAATCCGACCTTTATGAAATCTGTAGGTTCTCTGTCAGCTGAGGATGAGCTGTTTTAATATGCATTGAGTTCTATGGGGAAAATTTCTGGGTAGCCCACGTGAATTTAGTCTGGTCTAGTCTGCAGTACCGCGAGAATCCCCCGAGCACATGAGTTATTCAGCTACAAGCTAGTAATACCCTATCCAGTTATTATAATAGATCCATGGTGCATAGAGCCTGTCACTCCCGTTTTCGTCCCAGAAACCGGATTTGTCCGGAAGTTCAGTTTGCGCATGTCAAAAACGTTAATATGTCCTTAAGTGGTGATTGGTTAAGTTTAGGCGTCTGATTAAGATGGTCAAGTTTAGGGTTAAGGCTGGGTTGGGGTTATTTTATGGGAATGGCTGTTTAAGTTTAGGCATGAATAGGTAGTTTTTTATATTTACTTCCGCTTCCGTCCAGATTCCGTGACGTAATCTACTGCTGCGTATGCTCATTGGATCAAACTGAACTTCTGGACGAATCCGGTTTCCGGGACGAAAACAGGAATTGACAGAGTCTATTACGGACATTTTGTTTTAACAATTTAATAACTTTTTAAAGCAAGCGTTTATATAACATTCAATTTAAACTTTACACTTAGTACAATAATCTTAGAATGTATAAAAACTGACCAGATAGTTAGTTACCCACATTTAACCTAAAATTATACAGCTATCTTTAATTAAAAACAACAAATATACATGTATTATAACGTGTGTGAAGCAATTCATTTTGTTTCCCAAAGGGTCAGACAAAGTTACCTTTAATGTTTATAAAGTTTAGGTCTGAAAATGACCGTCTCTTGACGAGTCGATGACGTAACCTGCACTCAGTGTGCACTGTCCCCATTCCACCTTTTTTGCACACTTGTAACCTGCACACTCCAACCCTGGTGTGCACTTCGAACAAATGCACACTTCGTAGAGGTGTGTAGGGTGCAGTGTGGGTATTGGGATTGGGCCACAGTCATACGTCTCTCACACATAGACACACACACACACACACATAGACACACACACACACACTTACACACACCCATAGCAATGAGAGACGGCAGTTACTACAATCGTTACTACAATCGTTACTTCCTCTTTGCCCATTACTCAAACATACTCACCTTTACTCAGAGATGGGAGACACACAGAGGTCTGTTGACTGATTTCTTTTGTGCCACACCTTTCCCTGTCTCTGTGTAAGTTTCGTTTCTCTTCTTCTTCTAATTTTTTCCGGCAGGCTGTGCGCCGGTACAGCGCAATGCTGCCTTCCTCCGTCATCTTCCCACACACATTAATTGGGGACTAAATTCTCGAGACTAGGTCGGTAGAGAGCAGATATTGTAATATGACTCTATCTACAGAACGTGAAACCCGCGATTCCGCAAATATACTCGCTATTGAAAAAACTTTAAAACCCAAGTCACTTAATTCACACAGCATCCTCTCTCTCTCCACTGCGTACTTCTGACAGTCCAATAGCACATGCTTAACGCTTTCAGTCTGGCCACATTGACAAAGTCCATCTGGATGTTTTCCTATAATCTTTAAACAGGCAGCGAGCACAATGCCCCATGTCTAGCCTCAAGATAATGACCTGTTCTCGTCTTGTTGTTAAATATTCCCTATTGTTTTTAACTGAAGGTTGACTACTGAAATAATGTCTTCCTCTGGTTTCCTTTTGCCATTCGCTCTGCCACTCCTGATCACCCAGCTTCTTAAAAACACTCACAACCTCTGCTTTACCTAAAGGTACCCTAATGCCTATTGGCCCTTTCAGAAGAGACTGCTAGCAGATTTGTCAGCTATCTCATTTCCTAAAATCCCGCAGTGTCCTGGGACCCAAACTAAATTTACTCTTAACCCGCCCAATTGTAATCGATGAAGACATGACAGTACTTCAACTACCAGATCAGGGTGAACTCCTTTTAATAGATCCATATTGAGAGCCTGCAATGCCGCAGCCGAATCCCTGGGTTTATTATCTTCTACCCATTTCAAAGCCCACCAAATAGCAAGAAGCTCAGCAGAGAACACAGATAGACCATCGCTAATTCGACTACTGAAATTAAAATCACAATTTATTACGGACACCAAATCCTGCCCATCTAGACCCTGGATCCTTTGAACCATCTGTAAACACATGCACAGTCTCCTTGTTTTCACTGATGAACTTCTCCACTTGTCTTTTGCCCTGTGCCTTCTCCATCCCCAAAAAATCCAACTGCACTTCAGGTTCTGACCGTTCTGACATCCTCCAGAAGGGAATGGATGACCACACCAACCCTACCACATTATTCTCTAATCCTTCCCTTTTAGCAATCTCTTTTACCCTACACAAAAAGTTACTCTTTTCATTTCTTTTATCAAACTCCCAATATTCACTCAATAGGCATTTTGCAGCCGAATTGTGTTTTAATCCAGCTAATCTTGCCAATACTGGAGCCCAAGTTTTTGCCTCCTAATTCCAAGAGGAGTTTCTCGACCAGCAGTGCTGGAATAGGTGTTGTCCTAAAAGCACCACTGCAGATTCTTAAGGCTTTTGATTGTACTCTTTCAAGTTTTTGTAAAACCGTTTTAGAGGCAGCCCCATATACAAAACAACCATAATCAATCGAGGACCGAATCATTGCTCTATAAATCATGAGCATTGTTTCTCTATTTGCTCCCCAGTCACTGCCAGTGCCAGTCAAGCACCGAAGTAAATTATTTATCCTTTCACATTTAAAAGTGTAGTTTCTCCTTCTTCTTCTTCAGTTAAATTGCGGCAGACTGTATGCAGGGCTGCGCAATGCTGCCCTCCACAGGATTTAGGCAGGAGGCACACAATATCCTTGACATAAGACCAGTGGGGGCGTGTCCTAGTGTTCTGTCGAGTTGGGCCCAGTGGGGGCGGGTCCCAGCTCAAAAGTGGCCAAAATGACATGCGCTGACATGCTTGCAATACCACCCCGGGCCGATGGGGGTGGACCCAGAAGAAGAATTAGCCAATGCTAACATATAGCAATGGCAGACCTCTCAAAAACGTCTTTACAGGATGGACCAAAAGTTGGCTCTTGGCCCAAAGCTCCGTTCCACATGTGTGTCAATGCTGAGGGGGGTGAATTTTATTGGACCACTCTAGTTTACTTGCTGTGAATTTTTGAAGTCTCTCGTTCAAATGAATGGAGCTGCGCTGGCTGACGCATGCGCAGTTCCTTTTTTTCCCAATTTTCTTGTGGGCGGGACCACTCATGGCCATTTTGGATTGCTCCAGTAGAGGTTTTTTGGCCCGTTAGTTAGAACGGCGGAGATAGGCGGGACTCTGTCCGTTAATATATACATGGTTGGTCTATGGTTGGGCCCAGTCCCAATACTCGCACTTCCACCCTCGCACCCCTCATTTGGGCGTTCCCTATGATGGGTGCGAGTGCGTAGGGTGCATGGATCCGGTAGGGTGTCCCAATCCTCCAGGGAGGTCTTTGGGCCCGCCCCCTTTGCGCCCCTGATCCACACCTTGCCGTATATCTATGGCCCAATCCCAATACCCACACTGCACCCTACACACCTCTACGAAGTGTGCATTTGTTCGAAGTGCACACCAGGGTTGGAGTGTGCAGGTTACAAGTGTGCAAAAAAGGCAGAATGGGGACAGTGCACAGTGAGTGCAGGTTACGTCATCGACTCGTCAAGAGATGGTCATTTTCAGACCTAAACTTTATAAACATTAAAGGTAACTTTGTCTGACCCTTTGGGAAACAAAATGAATTCCTTCACACATGTTAAAATACATGTATATTAGTTGTTTTTAATTAGAGATATTTGTATCATTTTAAGTTAAATGTGGGTAACTAACTATCTGGTCAGTTTTTATACATTCTAAGATTATTGTACTAAGTGTAAAGTTTAAATTGAATGTTATATAAACGCTTGCTTTAAAAAGTTATTAAATTGTTAAAACACAATGTCCGTAATTCTTCATCAGACGTTTATGCTTCTTTCCAAGTAACAGCAAAACTTATTTACACACATACTGCATATATATTTCAAAATTTATATTTAAATGCATTTTCCCGATGTTTTGGTGTGTACCGCAAAGAATTATGGGCAATATCCTTCGCATAGATACAGGCTATGGCAAAGTGTGGATCAGGGGCTCAAAGGGGGCGGGGCCAAAGACCTCCCTGGAGAATTGGGACGCCCTACGCACTCGCACCCTTTATTGGGAACGCGCAAATGAGGGGCGCGAGGGTGGAAGTGCGAGTATTGGGACGGGGCCTATGTGCACTCTGGCGAAGGATATTGCCCATAATTCTTTGCATTACAAACAAAACGTCGGGAAAATGCATCTAAATATACGTTTTTAAATATATATGCTGTATGTGTGTAAATAAGTTTTGCTATGTTACTTGGAAAGAAGCATAAACATCTGATGAAGAATTACGGACATTGTATTTTTTTTGTTATCAATTGTTTATTGAATTTTGTACAACTATGAAAATAAAATCAAATACAATCAAACCAACACTCATATACCGGTCCAGGGCAAGAAAAAATATAAATGTGCAAATGTACATCTGTCTATATCATATTTGCTGTTAATTGAAATTCAAATACAAATAGGGGGAAGGTCGCACCACAGTCCAAATTATACATTATAGCAGAGTTTCTTTCAAGTCAGACACCGTTCGATTCCACAGGTCGACTGTTTTCTCCTTGGCATAGTGGATTCGCGCCGTAGATAGTTCTAAATAAGCAATGTCAATAAATGTTAGAACCCATTGACGATGAGAAAGACAATGGGGAGGTTTCCATCTAACAGCAATCATTTTTTTAGCAGCTGTCAAACCAGCAAGTAAAATTTTTTCTTTGTCTTTCCGCAAGCCAAGGAGAGACATGTCATTGAGTGGTAAAACCTGTGGCTTACAAGGAATATTGCATGAAAGTAACAGAGATAAGCTATTGCATAGAACACTACAAAAATAATAAACACCTGGGCATTCCCACACCATATGAAAATAAGTGCCCAGTGTATTTGTGCGGCATAATGTACAATTAGAGTCCGTTTTTAGCTTCATTTTGAAAAGTCTTTGGGGCGTCATATAGGTCCTGTGAATGAAGTTCAAATGTATTTGCTGATGATCTGGGTTTTTAGATGAGCAGAGCACAGAGTTCCATGTTTTTTCCCAATCAAAATCCAGAGGTAAATTGGGAATATCATTTCTCCAGGTTGGGTCTAGTTGTAAAGGGATGAAAGACTCTTCCAAAAGGTGATTGTATAGTTTGGAGATAATACCTTTTGATATACCAGATCTATCTACAAACTTTAAAAAAGGATGAACATGAAGAGAAGATTGCCATGGTACTCCATACGTTTTCATAGCAGTTCTCAACTGCAGGTAAAAAAAGGAATGAGGAACGATGTATATTGAACCGGCTGCAGAGATCCTCAAATGAGAGGAGGCCCTTATTGTCGAACATATCACCCAAAGAGTGTATTCCCTTATCATACCAGTGTTTATATTGCGTTTGCTTTATAGGACATTTGTTAATAAGAATAGATTCATTATTAAAAATTGGAGAATGTAAATTCCACTTCATTGTAATTCCACACGCTTTTTCAGCAGAACGCCAAACAGCGATACAGTGTGATAAAAGAGGACCAAAACGTGTACAACACTTATTAGTGGGAACATTTGCAAATAATATTTCAGGAAGGTTTAGAGGATGAGCAAGAGATTCATCTATTGGCCGCCAAGATACATCCAAGGAAGTGTCATACCAAGCTTCTAGAGGCCGAAGTACAAAGGCCCAGTGATATAATTTGAAATTCGGCAGTGACATGCCTCCTGCTGATCTATTGCGTTGAACTGTGGAGAACTTTAGGCGCGGCTTCTTCCCATTCCAAATAAATTTACTGACGGCTTTATGAAGCCTATTCCAAAAATGAGGTGGAGGTGGTAACGGAATCATGAAGCTAAGAAAATTTATTCGTGGCAGTATATTCATTTTAATTGCTGAAATACGCGAACGAAGGGAATTTGGCAATGCCGACCATCTTTCAAGATCACCTAAAATTTTGGATAGGCCACCTTCATAATTTGTTTTTACAATAGTATGTAAGGATGAACAGATCTCAACTCCAAGATAATTCTTTCACAACAGGGACAATGGTAGGCAAGGTGGAATTCCTCATTTTATCATTTAATGGCAAAAAGGCGGATTTATCCCAGTTAATTTTGTAGCCTGAAATGTTACTGAAAGAACTAAATATTGAAAGTATGTTGGGGATTGATTGAGCGTTTCCCAAATACAGGAGAACATCATCTGCACACAAAGAAATATGGTGTTTTGTTCCATAAAGTACAATAGGAGAAATATTATCAGATAATGGTATGGTTTGAGCCAGAGGCTCCAATGAAAGAGCAAATAGAAGTGGGCTTAAAGGACAGCCTTGTCTGGAGCCTCTGGCTACAGCAAAGGATGACGAGCACATTTTACCGGTTAGCACCATAGCTGAAGGGTATAAGTGTGTTTAGAGTTGTGTTATAGTGTGTGTTAGAGTTAGTGTTAGAGTGTTGTGTTTAAGTTATGTGTAGAGGTGGTGGTTAGAGTTTGTGATAGAGTGTGTGTTAAGTTTGTGTTAGATTTGTGTTAGAGTGTGTGTTAGAGGTATTGAGTTAGCGTGTGTTTAGACGTGTGTGTTAGAGTGTGTATTAGAGTTTGTGTTAGAGATTGTGTTAGAGTTGTAGTGTATAGAGTTTGTGTAAGAGTGTTGTTAGGAGTTTGTGTTAGAGTGTTTGTTAGAGTTTGTAGTTAGCGTTGGTGTTAGAGTGTGAGTTAGACGTTTGTGTTAGAGAGAGTGTTTCGAGTTTTGTAGTTAGAGTGTGGTGTTAGACGTTTGTGTTAGAGTGTGTGTTAAAGGAGTTTGTAGATTCGAGAGTGTGTTATAGTGTTGTTGTGTTAGAGTTTGTGTTAGAGTTTGTGTGGATGTGAGAGCTGTCAGAATGTTGGCAGCTGCTTTTTGGGAGAAACCAAAAACAAGTGGTGTTTGAAACGACGGAGCGTCACCGACAGATGTTCAATAATGACAACAGTTGTTTGGAAAGTTTACTCACATTTATTGTTTTGGGGAGATTTCTCATGACCCCATTTCACCAGCCCTACTCTACTCAACTCTACCCTACTCTACTCTACTCTACTCTAACTCTACTCTACTCATACGACTCCTACCTCCACTCTAGACAGTTCTCCTTGAGGGGTATTCCGATTGAGTCGTCAGTGTGAATGTAATCTAAAAGCGCCCAGGCAATTTATTTGTCTAATACTTCCAGAGTAACCGCTGGAGCAGACCCCTGGTATCATCATCCCACGGCAAAATGAATTAAAATCTTTTGGGATTGTTGGTGGGCCCACGAGGACTGTGGGCCCACCACAATACCAAAATTGTAATTCATTTTGCCGTGGGCTGATGAACGGGTCAGCTCCAGCGGTTACTCGGGAAGTTATAGACAAATAAAATTGCCTTGAGCAGATTTTAGATTAAATCTCACCCTGACGACTCAATCTGAAGAACCCCCAGGAGCAACATGTTCTAGAGTGGAGAGTAGAGAGAAGTAGAGTAAGTAAGTAGAGTAGAGTAGAGTAGGGTAAGTAGAGTAGAGTAGGCTGTGGAAATGGGCTCATGAGAAATCTCCAAAACAATAAATGTGAGTAACGTTCCAAAACAACTGTTGTCCACTTATTGAACATCTGTCGGTGACGCCTCCATCGTTTCAAACACCACTTGTTTTTGGTTGCTCCAAACGCACTGCCCAGTCTTGACCCTCTCATCATCCACACAAACCTAACACAAACTCTAACACAAACTCTTAACCACACACTCTAACACAAACTCCTAACACACGAAAACCTCTAACACACCCTCCTAACCCAACTCTAACCACACACTCTAACACAAACTCTAACCCACACTCTAACACAAACTCTAACACACACTCTAACACAAACTCTAACACAAAACTCTAACACACATCTACCACAAACTCTAACACACACCTCTAACACAAACCTAACACACACTCTAACACAAACTCTAACACAAACCTAACACACACTCTAACACACACGTCTAACACACACTCTAACACAAACTCTAACCACCACTCTAACAACAAACTCTAACAACAAACTCTAACACACACTCTAACACAAACTCTAACACACAACTCTAACACAAACTCTAACACACACCTAACACAAACGCTAACACAACACTCTAACACAAACACTAACACACACTCTAACACAAACCTCTAACACAAACCTCTAACACACACTCTAACACACACTCTAACACAACACTCTAACACACACTCTAACACTAACTCTAACACAAACGCTAACACAAACTCTAACACACACTCTAACACAAACGAACACAAACGCTAACTCACATTCCGAACACACACTCTAACACAAACTACACACACGCTAACACACACTCGAAAACAAACTCTAACACAAACTCTAACACGACACTCCTAACACAAACTAAAACAAACTCTAACACAAACTCTAACACAAACTCTAACACAAAACTCTAACACACAACTCTATCCACACTCTAACACACACTCTAACACAAACTCTAACAACACATTCTAACACACACTCCTAACACACACTCAAACACAAACTCTAACACACACGCTAACACAAACCGAACACACACCTAACACAAACACCTAACACACACTCGAACACAAACTCTAACACACACTCTAACACAAACTCAACACACACGCTAAACACAAACTCTAAACCACAACACTCTAACACACACTCGAACACAAACTCTAACACACAACTCAAACACAAACTAACTCACACTCTAACTCAACTCTAACACAAACTCTAACACCCACTCTAACACACACTCTAACACACACTCTAACACAAACGCTAACACACTCTCTAACACAAACTCTAACAAAACAAACCAACACACACTCAACACAAACTCAAACACACACTCTAACACAAACTCCTAACACACACTCTAACACAAACTCTAACACACACTCTAACACACACTCTAACACACACTCTAACACAAACTCTAACACACTCTCTAACACAAACTCTAACACACACTCTAACATACAACATCTAACACAAACTCTAACACACACTCTAACACAAACTCTAACACACACTCTAACACACACTCTAACACAAACTCTAACACAAACTCAAACACACACTCTAACACAAACTCTACACAAACTCTAACACACATTCTAACACACCACTCTACAAACTCATAACACAAACTGACACACACTCTAACACAAACTCTAACACAAACTCTAAACACAAACTCTAACACACACTCTAACACAAACTCTAACACCAACTCTAACACACACTAACACAAACTCTAAACACACACTCTAACACAAACTCTAACACAAACTCTAACACAACCGCTAACACACACCTCTAACACAAAACTCTAACACAAACTCTCACACACATTCTAACACCACTCTAACAAACTCTAACACAAACTAACACACACCTAACACAAACTCTAACACAACTCTAACACAAACTCTATACACACACTGCTAACACAAACACTAACACAAACTATAACACACACTCCAACACAAACGCTAACACAAACTCTAAACAAACTCTAACACAAACTCCTAACACACACTCTACCACACACTCAAACACACTCTAACACAACTCTAACACACATTCTAACACACATCTAACACACACTCTAACTCAAAAACGCTACCCCACACTCTAACACAAACTCTAACACAACTCTAACACAAACTCTAACACACACACTAACACAAACTCTAACACACACTCTAACACAAACTCTATCACACACTCTAACAACAAACTCTAACACCCAAACTCTAACACACACTCTAACACAAACTCTAACACACACTCTAACACAACTCTAACACACACTCTACTCCAAACTCTAACAAAAACCTAACACACACTCTAACACACACTCTAACACATCACTCAACACAAACTCTAACACAACGACTCTAACACAAACTCTAACACAAACTCTAACACCTAACACAAACTCTAACACAAAACACTCTAACACAAACTCTAACACAAACTCTAACACACACTCTAACACACACTCTAACACACACTCTAACACAAACTCTAACACCACCTGCCTAACAACAACTCTAACCAAACTCTAACTAACAAAACTCTAACACACACTCTAACCACAAACTCCTAACACAAACTCTAACACACAGTCTAACACACACTCAACACAAACTCTAACACAAACTAACACACACTCTAACACAAACTCAAACACAAACTCTAACACAAACTCTAACACACACTCTAACACAAACTCTACACAAACGCTAACACACACTCTAACACAAACTCTAACACAAACCTAACACAAACTCTAATACACAAACTCTAACTCAAACTTCAAAACACACTCTAACACAAACTCTACACACACTCTAACACAAACTCTAAAACAAACTCTAACATACACTCTAAACTCAAACTCTAACACAAAACCTCTAACACTCACACTAACACAAACTCTAAACACACTCTAACACACACTCTAACACCACTCTAACACAAACTCTAATACACACTCTACACACACTCTAACACAAACTCTAAACTAACACACACTCTAACACCCACACTAACACACACTCTACACACACACTCATAACACACACTCTAACTCAAACCTAATACCCACCACCATCTAACACAAACTCTGACACACACTCTAACACACACTCTAACACACACTCTAACACACACTCTAACACAAACTCTAATACACAGTCTAACCACACTCAACACACACTCTAACACACAACCCTACACAAACTCTAATACACACCTACACAAACTCTACACACACTCGAACACAAAACTCTAATACACAATCGAACAAACTAACTCTGACACACACTCTAACACACACCTAACACAAACTCTGACACACACCTAACACACACTCTAACAACACACGCTAACACACACTCTAACACAAACTCTAATACACAGTCTAACACACAGTCTAACACCCACTCTAACACACACTCTAACACACACTCTAACACAAACTCGACAAACACTCTAAACACACACTCTAACACACACTCATAACACACACTCTAACACAAAACCTAATACACAGTCCGAACACACACTCTAACACACACCGCTAACACACACTCTAACAACAACACCAGAACTGTTATATTTAAATCCATCTCACCCTCAGACACTTTCCTTTCTTTCTCATCACGAGTTCCTGTGTTTTAGTTTTAAATAAATTACAATAAATTGATAATACTTTTTAGGGGCACCCAAGGTATACTCCCAACTGATAACGTGCCAATGACGTCACAATATCAATAATTGGCTCATTTATTGATTAAGTAATCTGCATGAGTCCTTCATTATTTAATTAGTCCAATTCTCTTCAATAGAATCTGAAGGTATGAATTCTTTTTACAAATCATGACCCAATTTCTGGATTAAAAGTAGCAAATATCACTTTCAGACAAAGATGGTTTTTGGTAGATTTAATGAAGTATACACAAATACAGGACTAGATATGAAATATGCAAATTGTCAAGAAAACATGAAGGAACGCGTGATTTCAAGATACATATTAAAATGCTGAGGCTAAAGTGACTAACAAGACCTTTGTCTATGAATATGGTAAAGGCTGAGGCCTGCATGTGTTCAGCCTTTGGTAAGAGAGTATTCTTTGAAGTATAGGTTTTAAAGAAAGCCAACAGCTGTGTGTATCAGAGAGCATCATACAAACCAAATACCTTGGTGGAAGACTTCCTTGGTATTGATGGTGTGGATGGAGGCTTCTTTGTCCACGGGCCTGGGACCAGGCGCTGCATCCATGTGCTGAAACCAAGTCCCCTCCTACGATCCACAGTCCTAGGTGCAAAAACTCAGCAACTTCTTCAGGTTGAAGCTGGAGGGCTATTGAAGGGTGAGGAAGTCCTCTCAAACAGTGGTGCTGAGGTTTGAGCCATCTAAGAGGCCCAAAGCCCCTTGGTGCCCTGACAGAGCCCCGGGAGTCTGGGCCCCGTGTTCCCAAAGCAACTGTTTTTATCTTCCCTGTGGGTCCTTGTAAGTCTTCACATCTTGCTAGAGTCGTTGGGGGAAGGGTGTTGCCATGGGCACTTATCTTAAGACATTCTTACCACAATAAAAACTGACACCACAAGGATTTAAACACAGTGGAGACAGAAGTTATAATAGGTCTCAATATACAACAAAATGTCTTTGCTTGAGGAAAGAGGGCATTTTAAGTTATCCTACACACCCCCCCCCTTTGTGTCCAGCTCCGCAAACCAAGCGAGAGGTTGACACAACATAATTTGATTATGACCGAGAGAACGTTCCACTGTCCAAGTTTCTTTAAACGGGCAGAGCTCTCAGCAGTGGCGCCCCGCACCTTTCTCTGCTGTGGAATTTTTCTACTGGGGGGCTATGAATATGATGACTAATATATACCAGCAGGGTCAGGGATGCCTTTCTGATCCCTACCCTGTAGCTTTTCATCCTGCTGGGATGAAATATTTAATCTTCCCAAACATAGCTAAGTTTTTGAGGGCATATGCATGGGATACCAGTCTGCTCAGCTTCTTTTGCCTTTCTAAAAAGTGCTTTCAGATCAGTCATACCTCTTGATCCAATGCTGGGTCCAGATCCTGATGTTGAAACAAGAGGCATGGAAAACAAAATAAAGCATTAGCCTCGCCTACATGCTGCTAGCCAAGATTT
This sequence comes from Knipowitschia caucasica, assembly GCA_964034765.1. Taxonomy (NCBI): domain Eukaryota; kingdom Metazoa; phylum Chordata; class Actinopteri; order Gobiiformes; family Gobiidae; genus Knipowitschia; species Knipowitschia caucasica. Next base: position 40,406,687 of record OZ035835.1, read on the forward strand.
GCGCTGAACCCGGTCCTGAAAAAGTACGAGTGTACCGTCTCCCCCTGTCGGCTGACTGCTGACTAAAGGTAATATTTGGCTGAATCCGGTCCAAGCTCTTTAACCTCACCTTCTCCTGATTATCTTCTCTCAAACGGTATTGATATTGAGTGATCTAAACTGAAATTATTCTTTGTCTCGTTCTCTCATTTGCGTCTCTTTACGTTCGTTCTCAAACTTCCCACACTTGACCTGACTATCACTGTAAACGACGTCACAGACATGACAGTAAAGGTCGCGGGCGATCCCGCCCCCTCAGGCGCACGTCTCCCACGCCCCCCAATCGCTTAGCTGCTTGCATTGAAGAGGACTACTGCCAGTCCACACTTTTAACGAGAGTCCATAGACGGCTCAGGGCGCAATCTGTTTGCGCCCTGAGGCGAAATCCGTCCGCAGTCCCCGACACAGACAAACGTTTGATGAGGCTTCAATCAATCCAACTCAGCATAAACGATAAAGTAATTCTTCCACATCTGAAATAAAAACACACATAAATTTCGAATATTTTAATGTTATTATTTTTTTTAACGTTTTATCCAAGGTAACATGGCAAGTTGTGAGTGGTGGGGGCGGTGCCCTAGCGCCCCCTCTATGGGCCGGCCGCCACTGCGTCTCAGTAGGGAGGCGGATTCTCAGTTAATTTTGTCTCCTACAGGTATAATGAACAAAGTTGAACAAATGTGCCATGAGACAAAACAAACTGAACCTTGTTATAAAAATCACTCCATTCAAGAACTTTCAGCGTAGATGAACAATGCTAACCTGCTCGCTCAATGCAGCCCCATAGGAAAGATGCTCATAGAGAAGTTTTGGCTCCAACTCTCTCGGGCTCCTAACTGTGTTAAGCCCTAATCGCATAGGATTAGTAACTCAGGTAATTTATGAAAGCTTCAGAATGCGCCATGTCTGTAATGTGTAAAGTAATAATTCAGCTGCAAATTAACCTCCTGTATTTGCACAGACGCCCAGTGAAGTACTACTCCAGTAAGAATCTGCTTGTCAGTGTTGTGATAGGGGCGCTATTGCCAACGAGGGTGTGCGTGAAAATATAAGTCATTTACAGATTTTTTACTTACAAGGTAACGCGCTGCAAGTAAGCACAGAGTGGGGGGGGGGGGAGGTGGGGCGGTAATTTGACAACGACCACAGTTATACTAATCCCGTGCAAATGACCTTTACATTAAAATCCTCTATCTCTGTAATACATTTTGTGTCACAATCACCTTTTTTTGGCTTAAAAATCTGTGGGTTATCGCTCCCTGGTGTTTTATAATTTGTCTTTGTGAATCCAAATCTGAGCAATATAAAGGAAATGGCTAAACTGTGGGGGAAACGCCCAGCGTGCCTTAGCAACCGCTTAGCGACACTTCTGCCAGTGTTTACGCCTAAGCTTGACGTCGAAACAAATGCCCATATAAGAAAATAGCTCCAGCTACTTATCTTCAATCGCCCCTCCTCCACCTTCGCTAAACCACGTCCAATCTAATGGTTCGCTGACAACTGCGTCACCCCTCAATGTCATGGTTTTGTGGTCCTCTTTCTTGCTATCTAGCCATTTTAATTAAAACTTCACAGTGTCATCCGCCCAACTTCACTCAAGTCTAATCAATATTTTTGTACAAGGGACATTTTCTGGTGAACTACAGGACCCTTCTTATTTAACAGTTGGTGTTCCATCGCGGGGCTGACACTATGGTGATGTCACACACCGCTTCTGCTCATTTGGCGACATGAAATACAGGCATGTTAGAATGTTGTGGTGAGGTTTTTAGTTGCGTTAACACACTTTTTATTACACAAATAAACTCAATAATTGGTGGGTTTGAGAATGGCCCTACAGACCTGAGTGCTGACCTTGTTATTTTAATTTATTCCACCTTATTCAACCAGGTTTGAAAGTGCTTGAAAAAAGTTTGTTGTTAGTATGCCTTCACTGAATATGTGAGAGAAATAGTGGTGAAAAAAGTAGAGCGGGGGGGGGGGGGGGGGGGGGGGGGGGAGGGATGTGAGGACAGATAAAAAAAACAAGGTGAACCAGAGCAAAAAAAGTTATAAGTATAATAATATAATAATAACCCATATTATTTAGGTCCCCCGCGGAAGAACCTAGGACACATGGAGAGACTGTCTCTCAGCTGCCCTGGGAACGCCTTGGGGGTCCCCGTTGAGCTGGAGAAGTGTGTTGAATAGGAAGGTCCTGGTGTCACTGCTTAGACTGCTGCCCCCGCGACCCCAACGATAAAGCGCGAGAAAAATGGATGGATGGAAATGATGGCAATTTTAGTTATAATGCACATTTACATTTGAACACCCAAACTCAAGTGCTACAAACAGCATGCATAAAATAAAAGCAAACACATAAAATCAGATAAAAGACACACAAAAAAATTAGCAGTACGCCTTTAGTTAAAAGATGGTTTTGAGTCCGTTTTAAAACTTCCACCGTCTGTGGGCCCTGAGGTGGTCCGGGGAGGCGTTCCACAGACGGGGAGCAGCGGCCTCGAAGGACGGTCCCCCCAGTTTTCTTGACCGTGTCCTGGGCGGGAGCAGACGGTGCTGTTTGGCCTGACCGGTTTTCTGCATGAGGATGTGGAGTGAGGAGGTCAGTGGAGGTGGGGGGCAGCCGTGGAGACTGTGTGGGGGGGGCATGAGGATCGTGTAGTCTAATACGGAGGTGAACGGGAGCCAGTGGAGGGTGTGAAGGATGGGGTGATCGTGCTCATGCTTCCGCACCCATTCATTCAGGACCCTGGCCACGCTGTTTTGTACGACTGGACTTTTGAAGCTTCCTGCCATGGGATCGCCCGATTGAAGGAGGCGTTGCAGTAGTCCAACCTGAGGAGACAAAGGCATGGACGAGCTTTCTCTGCAGCCGGGAGAGAGAGAGAAAATAGATGATTTAATGTGGACTTAAAAATAAGAATGGTGCTTTTGTCTGCTTTAGCAAACACCTGTGGCTCATAATTATAATTTAGACATTTAAAAGGGCAATATTGGTCTATCATAAGTCATTTAAGTTCTATAATAATAATAAAAATAATAATTGCAATTAAAAAATTATAATTAATTAAGTATTTTCTTTACAAAGCCCTCCAGGCACCGTTTCAGACCGCGGTTCAAGTTTAGAAGTTGATTTTAATAGATTTTTCAAGCAATTATTGATTATTTTAAAATAAGTAAACTAGTTTATGGCGCAAGACTTTTTATAGGCCTAAATCAAAGCATAAGTCGTCTCGGAGAAATGAAATTGTCGATTCGTCACATAACAAGCTAAGGCAAAGAACCATTGACGAAGAGGGTAAATGCGGTGAATGGATGCCAGCCAGGAGCAGTTGTTCAAGGGGCGGAGTCAGATATGATATTAACAATATTTCGCAACAGCCTGTTATCATGCTGTCAATTTAATATTGTGGAAGTAGGCAGGTAGCAGTAGTATATACACCAGGACAGCATAGTACAGTAAGCATAGCATAGCAGCAGTTGCTAGTAGCATTAGCACTGCCGTAGCTGTAGCACAGTAGCAATTAGCAGTAGCATTAGCATAGCATTAGCAGTAGCACAGTAGCAGTAATCATTATCAGCAGTAGCATAGCATTAGTACAGGAGCATAGCATTACGTAGTAGCAAAAGCATAGCATTAGCAGCAGCAGCAGTAAACCCATTACGATTGTCTTACTGCACTTTAACCACCATACATATTCTGAGTAGCCTGATGTGTCTAAAAACAGCCACAATCGTTCCAGGCCCGGGCTCCTGAATCTCTGGCGACGGCTCAGCTCGAGTGCTCGTCCACATCCCTATGGTTTCCACTCCACATTTATGATTTGTTGGAATGGGAGCTGAGATGTTTTGCCCGTTGCGCACTGCAGACAGGAAATATCAGGCAGACAGCTCGATACTTCCGTGTGGGGTGAGGACAAATCCAGATTGTGGGAGAAGAGAGGAGGAGAGCGAGAAAGAAGAGGGGCGAGAGAGAGAGAGAGAGATACGGGGGAGGGAGAGAGAGACAGAGAAAAAAGAGAGAGAGTGGAGAGAGAGAGAAGAGAGAGCGGGAAGAGAAAAAAGAGATAGGAGTGAGAGAGAGAGAAAAGGGAGATGAGAGAGAGAGGGGGATAGAGAGAGAAGAGAGAGCGGGAGGAGAGAAAAAGAGAGAGGAGTGAAGAGAAAGAGCAGGAGAGGAGAGGGGGGATAGAGAGAGAAAGACAGGGGAGGAGAGAGAGACACAGAGAAAGAAGAGGAGAATGAGGGGGGAGAGGAAGTAACCTTAACCATCTTACTCAGACCACCTTAACCTTAACCTTAACCATCTTACTCAGACCTCCTTAACCCTAACCTTAACCATCTTACTCAGACGCCTTAACCCTAACCTTAACCATCTTACTCAGACCACCTTAACCCTAACCTTAACCATCTTACTCAGACCACCTTAACCCTAACCTTAACCATCTTACTCAGACCCACCTTAACCCTAACCTTAACCATCTTACTCAGACCACCTTAACCCTAACCTTAACCATCTTACTCAGACCACCTTAACCCTAACCTTAACCATCTTACTCAGACCACCTTAACCCTAACCTTAACCATCTTACTCAGACCCACCTTAACCCTAACCTTAACCATCTTACTCAGACCCACCTTAACCCTAACCTTAACCATCTTACTCAGACCACCTTAACCCTAACCTTAACCATCTTACTCAGACCACCTTAACCCTAACCTTAACCATCTTACTCAGACCACCTTAACCCTAACCTTAACCATCTTACTCAGACCTCCTTAACCCTAACCTTAACCATCTTACTCAGACCACCTTAACCCTAACCTTAACCATCTTACTCAGACCACCTTAACCCTAACCTTAACCATCTTACTCAGACCACCTTAACCCTAACCTTAACCATCTTACTCAGACCCACCTTAACCCTAACCTTAACCATCTTACTCAGACCACCTTAACCCTAACCTTAACCATCTTACTCAGACCCACCTTAACCCTAACCTTAACCATCTTACTCAGACCACCTTAACCCTAACCTTAACCATCTTACTCAGACCACCTTAACCCTAACCTTAACCATCTTACTCAGACCCACCTTAACCCTAACCTTAACCATCTTACTCAGACCCACCTTAACCTTAACCATCTTAATCAGATCCACCTTAACCCTAACCTTAACCATCTTACTCAGACCACCTTAACCCTAACCTTAACCATCTTACTCAGACCACCCTAACCCTAACCTTAACCATCTTACTCAGACCACCTTAACCCTAACCTTAACCATCTTACTCAGACCACCTTAACCCTAACCTTAACCATCTTACTCAGACGCCTAAAACTTAACCTTAACCATCTTACTCAGACCACCTTAACCCTAACCTTAACCATCTTACTCAGACCACCTTAACCCTAACCTTAACCATCTTACTCAGACCCACCTTAACCCTAACCTTAACCATCTTACTCAGACCACCTTAATCCTAACCTTAACCATCTTACTCAGACCCACCTTAACCCTAACCTTAACCATCTTACTCAGACCACCTTAACCTTAACCTTAACCATCTTACTCAGACCCACCTTAACCCTAACCTTAACCATCTTACTCAGACCACCTTAACCCTAACCTTAACCATCTTACTCAGACCACCTTAACCCTAACCTTAACCATCTTACTCAGACCCACCTTAACCCTAACCTTAACCATCTTACTCAGACCCACCTTAACCCTAACCTTAACCATCTTACTCAGACCACCTTAACCCTAACCTTAACCATCTCAATCAGACCACCTTAACCCTAAACTTAACCATCTTACTCAGACCCACCTTAACCCTAACCTTAACCATCTTACTCAGACCACCTTAACCCTAACCTTAACCATCTCAATCAGACCACCTTAACCCTAACCTTAACCATCTTACTCAGACCACCTTAACCCTAACCTTAACCATCTTACTCAGACCACCTTAACCCTAACCTTAACCATCTTACTCAGACCACCTTAACCCTAACCTTAACCATCTTACTCAGACCACCTTAACCCTAACCTTAACCATCTTACTCAGACCACCTTAACCCTAACCTTAACCATCTTACTCAGACCACCTTAACCCTAACCTTAACCATCTCAATCAGACCACCTTAACCCTAAACTTAACCATCTTACTCAGACCACCTTAACCCTAACCTTAACCATCTTACTCAGACCCACCTTAACCCTAACCTTAACCATCTTACTCAGACCCACCTTAACCCTAACCTTAACCATCTTACTCAGACCGCCTTAACCCTAACCTTAACCATCTTACTCAGACCACCTTAACCCTAACCTTAACCATCTTACTCAGACCACCTTAACCCTAACCTTAACCATCTTACTCAGACCCACCTTAACCCTAACCTTAACCATCTTACTCAGACCACCTTAACCCTAACCTTAACCATCTTACTCAGACCGCCTTAACCCTAACCTTAACCATCTTACTCAGACCGCCTTAACCCTAACCTTAACCATCTTACTCAGACCACCTTAACCCTAACCTTAACCATCTTACTCAGACCCACCTTAACCCTAACCTTAACCATCTTACTCAGACCACCTTAACCCTAACCTTAACCATCTTACTCAGACCACCTTAACCCTAACCTTAACCATCTTACTCAGACCCACCTTAACTCTAACCTTAACCATCTTACTCAGACCACCTTAACCCTAACCTTAACCATCTTACTCAGACCACCTTAACCCTAACCTTAACCATCTTACTCAGACCGCCTTAACCCTAACCTTAACCATCTTACTCAGACCGCCTTAACCCTAACCTACACCATCTTACTCAGACCACCTTAACCTTAACCTTAACCATCTTACTCAGACCCACCTTAACCCTAACCTTAACCATCTTACTCAGACCACCTTAACCCTAACCTTAACCATCTTACTCAGACCACCTTAACCCTAACCTTAACCATCTTACTCAGATCCACCTTAACCCTAACCTTAACCATCTTACTCAGACCACCTTAACCCTAACCTTAACCATCTTACTCAGACCCACCTTAACCCTAACCTTAACCATCTTACTCAGACCCACCTTAACCCTAACCTTAACCATCTTACTCAGACCACCTTAACCCTAACCTTAACCATCTCAATCAGACCACCTTAACCCTAAACTTAACCATCTTACTCAGACCACCTTAACCCTAACCTTAACCATCTTACTCAGACCACCTTAACCCTAACCTTAACCATCTTACTCAGACCCACCTTAACCTTAACCTTAACCATCTTACTCAGACCACCTTAACCCTAACCTTAACCATCTTACTCAGACCACCTTAACCCTAACCTTAACCATCTTACTCAGACCCACCTTAACCCTAACCTTAACCATCTTACTCAGACCACCTTAACCCTAACCTTAACCATCTTACTCAGACCACCCTAACCTTAACCATCTTACTCAGACCACCTTAACCTTAACCATCTTACTCAGACCACCTTAACCCTAACCTTAACCATCTTACTCAGACCCACCTTAACCCTAACCTTAACCATCTTACTCAGACCACCTTAACCCTAACCTTAACCATCTTACTCAGACCCACCTTAACCCTAACCTTAACCATCTTACTCAGACCCACCTTAACCCTAACCTTAACCATCTTACTCAGACCACCTTAACCCTAACCTTAACCATCTTACTCAGACCCACCTTAACCCTAACCTTAACCATCTTACTCAGACCACCTTAACCCTAACCTTAACCATCTTACTCAGACCACCTTAACCCTAACCTTAACCATCTTACTCAGACCACCTTAACCCTAACCTTAACCATCTTACTCAGACCACCTTAACCCTAACCTTAACCATCTTACTCAGACCCACCTTAACCCTAACCTTAACCATCTTACTCAGACCACCCTAACCCTAACCTTAACCATCTTACTCAGACCCACCTTAACCCTAACCTTAACCATCTTACTCAGACCACCTTAACCCTAACCTTAACCATCTTACTCAGACCACCTTAACCCTAACCTTAACCATCTTACTCAGACCACCTTAACCCTAACCTTAACCATCTTACTCAGACCACCTTAACCCTAACCTTAACCATCTTACTCAGACCCACCTTAACCCTAACCTTAACCATCTTACTCAGACCACCTTAACCCTAACCTTAACCATCTTACTCAGACCCACCTTAACCCTAACCTTAACCATCTTACTCAGACCACCTTAACCCTAACCTTAACCATCTTACTCAGACCACCTTAACCCTAACCTTAACCATCTTACTCAGACCACCTTAACCCTAACCTTAACCATCTTACTCAGACCACCTTAACCCTAACCTTAACCATCTTACTCAGACCACCTTAACCCTAACCTTAACCATCTTACTCAGACCACCTTAACCCTAACCTTAACCATCTTACTCAGACCACCTTAACCATAACCTTAACCATCTTACTCAGACCACCTTAACCCTAACCTTAACCATCTTACTCAGACCACCTTAACCCTAACCTTAACCATCTTACTCAGACCACCTTAACCCTAACCTTAACCATCTTACTCAGACCACCTTAACCATAACCTTAACCATCTTACTCAGACCCACCTTAACCCTAACCTTAACCATCTTACTCAGACCACCTTAACCCTAACCTTAACCATCTTACTCAGACCCACCTTAACCCTAACCTTAACCATCTTACTCAGACCACCTTAACCCTAACCTTAACCATCTTACTCAGACCACCTTAACCCTAACCTTAACCATCTTACTCAGACCACCTTAACCCTAACCTTAACCATCTTACTCAGACCACCTTAACCCTAACCTTAACCATCTTACTCAGACCACCTTAACCCTAACCTTAACCATCTTACTCAGACCACCTTAACCCTAACCTTAACCATCTTACTCAGACCACCTTAACCCTAACCTTAACCATCTTACTCAGACCACCTTAACCCTAACCTTAACCATCTTACTCAGACCACCTTAACCCTAACCTTAACCATCTTACTCAGACCACCTTAACCCTAACCTTAACCATCTCACTCAGACCACCTTAACCCTAACCTTAACCATCTTACTCAGACCACCTTAACCCTAACCTTAACCATCTTACTCAGACCACCTTAACCCTAACCTTAACCATCTTACTCAGACCACCTTAACCCTAACCTTAACCATCTTACTCAGACCACCTTAACCCTAACCTTAACCATCTTACTCAGACCCACCTTAACCCTAACCTTAACCATCTTACTCAGACCCACCTTAACCCTAACCTTAACCATCTTACTCAGACCACCTTAACCCTAACCTTAACCATCTTACTCAGACCACCTTAACCCTAACCTTAACCATCTTACTCAGACCACCTTAACCCTAACCTTAACCATCTTACTCAGACCACCTTAACCCTAACCTTAACCATCTTACTCAGACCCACCTTAACCCTAACCTTAACCATCTTACTCAGACCACCTTAACCCTAACCTTAACCATCTTACTCAGACCCACCTTAACCCTAACCTTAACCATCTTACTCAGACCACCTTAACCCTAACCTTAACCATCTTACTCAGACCACCTTAACCCTAACCTTAACCATCTTACTCAGACCACCTTAACCCTAACCTTAACCATCTTACTCAGACCACCTTAACCCTAACCTTAACCATCTTACTCAGACCACCTTAACTCTAACCTTAACCATCTTACTCAGACCACCTTAACCCTAACCTTAACCATCTTACTCAGACCACCTTAACCCTAACCTTAACCATCTTACTCAGACCACTTAAAACTTAACCAATCACCACTTAAGAACTTTATAGTTTAAAACGAATTCGATAGTAGGATTGTTACTTCCGGTTTCGTCCCGATTCCGTAAATGATCTAGTGCAAACCGTTAGCATATGGCTAGGAAGGTAAGACTCAGGGAAGGCTAAACTCCAGTCAGTCAAGCTGCATAGGGCGCCCCCTGCTGGAGAAGTATGGTAACTTGAGCACTATCCTCTCCTCCTTCCTACTTTATCTGTTTAGCATTTTTAGGATTCTGACTGTAGTTTGTTCATTGCTATTCACCCGTTGTCCCATTGTCTGTTTCATGGTACGATGACGGGATCTCTGAGCCTGGCCTCTTCCATCTACACCTGCGGACTGCCCCGCCCGACCCGCCTGGGAGTGCTTCAGTCCTGCACCGGACCTGTCCACGTTCAGCGTCCACTGGTCCACGTTCTGTAGCTAGCTTAGCTCCTGGATCTATAGACTCAGTCCTCGTTCTACAGTCTGACTCCTGGATCTACAGCCTCAGTCCTCGTTCTACAGTCTGACTCCTGGATCTATAGCCTCAGTCCTCGTTCTACAGTCTGACTCCTGGATCTATAGCCTCAGTCCTCGTTCTACAGTCTGACTCCTGGATCTACAGCCTCAGTCCTCGTTCTACAGTCTGACTCCTGGATCTACAGCCTCAGTCCTCGTTCTACAGTCTGACTTCTGGATCTATAGCCTCAGTCCTCGTTCTACAGTCTGACTCCTGGATCTATAGCCTCAGTCCTCGTTCTACAGTCTGACTTCTGGATCTATAGCCTCAGTCCTCGTTCTACAGTCTGACTCCTGGATCTACAGCCTCAGTCCTCGTTCTACAGTCTGACTCCTGGATCTACAGCCTCAGTCCTCGTTCTACAGTCTGACTCCTGGATCTACAGCCTCAGTCCTCGTTCTACAGTCTGACTCCTGGATCGATAGCCTCAGTCCTCGTTCTACAGTCTGAGTCCTGGGTCTACAGCCTCAGTCCTCGTTCTACAGTCTGACTTCTGGATCTATAGCCTCAGTCCTCGTTCTACAGTCTGACTCCTGGATCTACAGCCTCAGTCCTCGTTCTACAGTCTGACTCCTGGATCTACAGCCTCAGTCCTCGTTCTACAGTCTGACTCCTGGATCGATAGCCTCAGTCCTCGTTCTACAGTCTGACTCCTGGATCTACAGCCTCAGTCCTCGTTCTACAGTCTGACTCCTGGATCGATAGCCTCAGTCCTCGTTCTACAGTCTGACTCCTGGATCTACAGCCTCAGTCCTCGTTCTACAGTCTGACTCCTGGATCTACAGCCTCAGTCCTCGTTCTACAGTCTGACTCCTGGATCTACAGCCTCAGTCCTCGTTCTACAGTCTGAGTCCTGGGTCTACAGCCTCAGTCCTCGTTCTACAGTCTGAGTCCTGGATCTACAGCCTCAGTCCTCGTTCTACAGTCTGACTTCTGGATCTATAGCCTCAGTCCTCGTTCTACAGTCTGACTCCTGGATCTACAGCCTCAGTCCTCGTTCTACAGTCTGACTCCTGGATCGATAGCCTCAGTCCTCGTTCTACAGTCTGAGTCCTGGGTCTACAGCCTCAGTCCTCGTTCTACAGTCTGACTTCTGGATCTATAGCCTCAGTCCTCGTTCTACAGTCTGACTCCTGGATCTACAGCCTCAGTCCTCGTTCTACAGTCTGACTCCTGGATCTACAGCCTCAGTCCTCGTTCTACAGTCTGACTCCTGGATCTACAGCCTCAGTCCTCGTTCTACAGTCTGACTCCTGGATCGATAGCCTCAGTCCTCGTTCTACAGTCTGAGTCCTGGATCTACAGCCTCAGTCCTCGTTCTACAGTCTGACTTCTGGATCTTATAGCCTCAGTCCTCGTTCTACAGTCTGACTCCTGGATCTACAGCCTCAGTCCTCGTTCTACAGTCTGACTCCTGGATCGATAGCCTCAGTCCTCGTTCTACAGTCTGAGTCCTGGGTCTACAGCCTCAGTCCTCGTTCTACAGTCTGACTTCTGGATCTATAGCCTCAGTCCTCGTTCTACAGTCTGACTCCTGGATCTACAGCCTCAGTCCTCGTTCTACAGTCTGACTCCTGGATCTACAGCCTCAGTCCTCGTTCTACAGTCTGACTCCTGGATCTACAGCCTCAGTCCTCGTTCTACAGTCTGACTCCTGGATCGATAGCCTCAGTCCTCGTTCTACAGTCTGACTCCTGGATCTACAGCCTCAGTCCTCGTTCTACAGTCTGACTCCTGGATCGATAGCCTCAGTCCTCGTTCTACAGTCTGAGTCCTGGGTCTACAGCCTCAGTCCTCGTTCTACAGTCTGACTTCTGGATCTATAGCCTCAGTCCTCGTTCTACAGTCTGAGTCCTGGATCTATAGCCTCAGTCCTCGTTCTACAGTCTGACTCCTGGATCTACAGCCTCAGTCCTCGTTCTACAGTCTGACTCCTGGATCTACAGCCTCAGTCCTCGTTCTACAGTCTGACTCCTGGATCGATAGCCTCAGTCCTCGTTCTACAGTCTGAGTCCTGGATCTATAGCCTCAGTCCTCGTTCTACAGTCTGACTCCTGGATCTACAGCCTCAGTCCTCGTTCTACAGTCTGAGTCCTGGATCTACAGCCCGTCTGTGGGAGCGGATCCTTTCTCAAACCATGGGTCTCCCCGAGGTTTCTCACTTTTTCCCACTGGGTTTTCTTATGAGTTGTTCCTCTGATGCAGGAGGGTCTGTTGGAGACAGTTAGTGTCCAACTAGGACTGTGGTGATCCAGGACACGTTAACATTCTACATGTATGACATTTATCACATGTATGACATTTATCACATGCATGACATTTATCAACATGTATGACATTTATCACATGTATGACATTTATCAACATGTATGACATTTATCACATGCATGACATTTATCACATGTATGACATTTATCACATGTATGACATTTATCACATGTATGACATTAATCAACATGTATGACATTTATCACATGTATGACATTTATCACATGTATGACATTTATCAACATGTATGACATTTATCACATGTATGACATTTATCACATGTATGACATTTATCAACATGTATGACATTTATCACATGTATGACATTTATCACATGCATGACATTTATCACATGTATGACATTTATCAACATGTATGACATTTATCACTTGTGTGACATTTATCACATGCATGACATTTATCACATGTGTGACATTTATCACATGTGTTCTATATTCTTCATGTGTGGAAACTGTGGATTCTCTGATCTGTGGTGATTCCAATGGTTTTGTTAAGTCTCTGAGATGATGCTGTTGTGATTTAGGGAAATACAAGAATACATTGTTGTTTTTGTTGTTGATATACGCTTCTTCCTCACTGCACAGAGAATATATATATATATATATATATATATATATATATATATATATATATATATATATATATATATATATATATATATATATATATATATATATATATTATATATATATATATATATATATATATATATATATATAATATAATTTAATACAAACTTAAAATGACTCCCAGAGAAAGTGCACATGTCTCTGGGAGATAAACCTGAGTCATCCTCAGTTTTTGTTTTACTATTTTCAACTTTTTTCTTGCTAAACCCCCAAGAACCCTTAAGAGCCTCCTCAAACCTCCCACAACCTCCAGAACCTTCTCATCAGAACGAGCCCCTGCAGATGTGAGATCCATAAAGTCCTGTTTCTGTGACACACTTCAGAGAGCTGTGTGTGTGGTGTTTGTGAGCCTTGTGTATGTTTGTGTGTGTTGTATTTGTGCCACAGTAAACAGTAAACAGACAGAGACTCACGTGCGCCTGGGGAGTGCTCCTCTCCGCTCCTCTCTCCTCCACACTCCTTCTCCTCCCCTCTCTCCCCTCTCTCCCCTCTCTCCCCCCTGGGCCTCCTAGCGCCTCCTTCCTCAGAACCCTCAAAGAACTGGTCGAACGCACGCGGCAACACGTTTTTCTCCGCCGCCGCGCGCAGACACCGCGCGTCCTGCCGCGTCCGCCGCACCGGAGCCGTGTGAGTCTGCTCCCGGAGGTACAGCGTCTCGGCCGGGCTGAGCTGGGCCGGGCTGTGCTGGGCCGGGAACGTGCTCCATTTGGACCCTTGGTGGTGGTGGGGCCAGTAGCCTTTGTAGTCGGTGAACCCGCGGCTGGAGAGGGGCTGGTCCTGGAGCAGAGTCGGACCGAAGTCAGGCTTGTGCGTGAAGTTGAAGCAGCTCGGTAAATACATGGGGAAGGAAAAGTGTCAAAAAGTGACTAAAAACCTGGTTCTAAATGGTCTGAATGAGATCGGATGCGTTCACATTTGCCCTGTTCTGAGGCGGCTGCGGCAGGAGAGAGCGGAGACACGCACGCGCAGCTCACAAACGGAACCAAAAAGGCCCAAATCAATGCGACGAATGGACTTTAATGTGCAGAATGTGAGGAGGGTACCGGAGCTTTAGGCTGGGTTTAAACAACGGGCCTGCCCCATGACACACACACATGACACACACACACCACACACACATGACACACACACAGACACACATGACACACACACACACCACACACGACACACACACATGACACACACACAGACACACCACACACGACACACACGACACACACACATGACACACACACACACACGACACACACACATGACACACACACAGACACACACACACGACACACACACACACGATACACACACACACACACACACACACATGACACACACACGACACACACACACCACACACACGACACAGACACACACACACACACACACACACACACACACACACACACACACACACACACACACACACAGACACACACAGACACACACACTGAAATCTAGCCTGTGTGTAACACAATCTGTATTTGCAGTGACTGGGAGCGATAAAGACGGAGCGCGTGGCCGTGCGTAAAGTTGGAGACGTTTTGGTTGAAATGACTTTGTTTTTGCAGCTGCACGCGGACATGCACGCGCGTCACATGGCGTTGCATTTGTTCAAAGACAAGAGCACCAACAGACAAGTCCAGGACCATGTGACTGTGAAGGACCAGGATCAAATACAAGAGTGATGTGTCTTTGTTTTGGGACCGAAAGCACGAGCCTTTATTATGGTTCATTTACACATGTTTTTATGTTTTTAATTTCACTGTAAAATAATTCTTTTTTTCTTTTAACTATTGTGTAATAAGTGTTTTAGTTTTCTCTTTCCGCTGCAACATATACAATAGTAGATAAATAAATCGGTTATTCGTGGTCGGCCCGCGCTGGAAGCTGTGATGTCACATGTTCTCTGATCGTTAAGACGTTTCCTCCACAATCGTCATGTTTATTTGTTTTAGTCCTAAAGCTGTCGTTTCTCTACAACCGTCCTGTTTGGGCCGAGAGGCTTCCGTAGACTCGGTTTGACGCGCGCGCAAGAGAAAGGACATCACAAACTGTATATTATTGTGTTATTTCTTTTGTTCCCTTTTTTCATTGCAAATGCAACGAAATATAATGATAATCCAGAAAATACAAGAACTTGAAAGGAAGAAGAATCTTATAAACTACACCCTTATGTTTTACTGATCTTTACAAGACACTAAACCGGCACCAAAAATACAAAAAAAGCTCCTAATAATTTAATTATTGAAGTGTAAAATAAAAAGTCCATATTAAAGTCTATATTAAAGTCTATATTAAAGTCTATATTAAAGTCCATATTAAAGTCTATATTAAAGTCTATATTAAAGTCTATATTAAAGTCTATATTAAAGTCTATATTAAAGTCTATATTAAAGTCTATATTAAAGTCTATATTAAAGTCTATATTAAAGTCTATATTAAAGTCCATATTAAAGTCTATATTAAAGTCTATATTAAAGTCTATATTAGGGTCTATATTAAAGTCTATATTAAAGTCCATATTAAAGTCTATATTAAAGTCCATGTTAAAGTCTATATTAAAGTCCATGTTAAAGTCTATATTAAAGTCTATATTGAACAGTATATTGTGAACCCTCCTCTGGCCCAGGCCGCCGCTGAGGCCGTGCCGTGTCAGGGGTGCTTTCTCCCGCATCAGTCCGCTTCGTTTGGGCCTTGGTTCCATTCATAGATGTCACAGTTACACATTTTTTGGGGCGAAAAGAAACGTTTGCGCTCGTTATAACCCTGAGAAGATGGACTTGGACAGAACCAAGAATAACGTGTTTTAAACCACATTTTTATGTTTATATTTATTTTATATAATTGTATTTATTTGTTCAACTGTTTTGCTAAATTGTGGTGTTTTTGACCTATTTTCTGCCATTCACACAGCGGAGAGAATGGGTAGAAACCTACCCCCATAGACTTACAATGTAATATGTGTATAATATATGATAAACATATATATATGATAAACATTATATATATATATATATATATATATATATATATACACATTGTTTTGTTTGATATATTAAAGAATTAAAGAACACTACCGTCTTCGCCCAATACATTTGTTTTCAATCAACACAATATATTTGTTTTGTCATTAATGGACCAGGTTTACAAAATAAATACTTAAAATATTTTCACAATCAGTATTGTACAGCTGCTATGATGATATTATACAGTACTTATTTGTCAAACAGAAATATATAAAATAAAATATACAAACAATGTTTGGTCTGATTCACTTAAGTGCAGCATGTTTCCAACGAGCAGAGACTTACGTTGTGCGTCACTGGGAACAAAACAATAAATTCATAAATATAACTAATAGCTTTAATGTGATTTTAAACTCTCCCAAATGTTGGTATTCCTGAGACAGAGTGACCTTCAGCTCCTCCTCGGTCTGAAAAACTTGCATCATCATCAATCTGCTGTAAGGACCCCGTGCGTGTTTTTCCGCTGTTTTAAGGAGATTTTGTGAATAATCCAGAATAAAACTGATCCAAAAAAGGAAAGAAACACGTGCAGCATATGGTTCGTTTATTCCCCAAGTCTCAAAACAACCTCAGTTCCGCGCTTCTCACGTACGACGCAGATAGTGGCTCCAGGCTGGACCCTCAGTGCGTGCGTGTGTGTGTGCGTGTGTGTGCGTGTGTGCGTGTGTGTGTGTGTGTGTGTGTGTGTGCGCGTGTGTGTGTGTGTGTGTGTGTGTGTGTGTGTGTGTGTGTGTGTGTGTGTGTGTGTGTGTGTGTGTGTGTGTGTGTGTGTGTGTGTGTGTGTGTGTGTGTGTGCGTGTGTCAGTCTGGACCCTCGTAATTGGCCGTGGCCCCGCAGCTGCACGCACTAAAACCAGAGCGAGTGGGAAGAAAAACAAAAAACACAATTCTAATGGCTTTGACTCACACTCGCACGGTGTGTGTGTGTGTGTGTGTGTGTGTGTGTGTGCGCGCGTGTGTGCGTGCGCGTGTGTGTGTGCGTGTGTCTCTATCTTTAGCATAATAAAGAAGGAAGTGGAGTCTTTACAAACAGGACTGAGTCTTAAAAGCAGAAGGTAAAGTGGACGGTGGTGTGTGTTTCTGTCCGTCCTCCTGAAACTATTGTGTTTCTTTTCTAATCCTTGTCTGTGATTGCACTTCTGTCTGTGATTGCACTTCTGTCTGTGATTGCACTTCTGTCTGTGATTGCACTTCTGTCTGTGATTGCACTTCTGTCTGTGATTGCACTTCTGTCTGTGATTGCACTTCTGTCTGTGATTGCACCTTCATGTTTAAGTCAGGACCAGGTTTCTCAGAGTTTCTTTCGTCTCAAACTGAATCCTGTGTCGTTTAAAACACGGTCAATCTGAATATTTATCCGCCGCAATAAGACATTTACACCCATCCTTTATCTTCTGCTTCATCCGTTGCCGGGTCACAGAGGCAGTCTGAGCAGAGACACAGACTTCCTTCTCCACAGACACCTCCTCCAGCTCATCTGGAGTCCTGAGGCGATCAGCTGAGAGACACCTCTGTGGTCTCCTCCTGGTCTCCTCTTCACCACAACGGTCTGATACAGCTCTGACTGCAGACGCTGCTCCCATCTGCCTTCAATCTCATCTCCATCCTGGGGAGGAGCCGAATCAGGACTTGGAGAGGACCCGGGGGCTCCAATTCAGACCCTCTCCGACCCCTGGCTGTGGTCTCTGAACCGGACCCTCTCCGACCCCTGGCTGTGGTCTCTGAACCGGACCCTCTCCGACCCCTGGCTGCGGTCTCTGAACCGGACCCTCTCCGACCCCTGGCTGTGGTCTCTGAACCGGACCCTCTCCGGCCTCTGGCTGTGGTCTCTGAACCGGACCCTCTCCGGCCTCTGGCTGTGGTCTCTGAACCGGACCCCTCCGGCCTCTGGCTGTGGTCTCTGAACCGGACCCTCTCCGGCCTCTGGCTGTGGTCTCTGAACCGGACCCCTCCGGCCTCTGGCTGTGGTTTCTGACCGGACCCTCTCCGGCCTCTGGCTGTGGTCTCTGAACCGGACCCCTCCGGCCTCTGGCTGTGGTCTCTGAACCGGACCCTCTCCGGCCTCTGGCTGTGGTCTCTGAACCGGACCCCTCCGGCCTCTGGCTGTGGTCTCTGAACCGGACCCTCTCCGACCTCTGGCTGTGGTCTCTGAACCGGACCCTCTCCGACCTCTGGCTGTGGTCTCTGAACCGGACCCCTCCGGCCTCTGGCTGTGGTCTCTGAACCGGACCCCTCCGGCCTCTGGCTGTGGTCTCTGAACCGGACCCCTCCGGCCTCTGGCTGTGGTCTCTGAACCGGACCCTCTCCGGCCTCTGGCTGTGGTCTCTGAACCGGACCCCTCCGGCCTCTGGCTGTGGTTCTGAACGGACCCTCGGCCTTGGCTGTGGTTCTGAACGGACCCTCTCCGGCCTCTGGCTGTGGTCTCTGAACCGGACCCCTCCGGCCTCTGGCTGTGGTCTCTGAACCGGACCCTCTCCGGCCTCTGGCTGTGGTCTCTGAACCGGACCCCTCCGGCCTCTGGCTGTGGTCTCTGAACCGGACCCTCTCCGACCTCTGGCTGTGGTCTCTGAACCGGACCCTCTCCGACCTCTGGCTGTGGTCTCTGAACCGGACCCCTCCGGCCTCTGGCTGTGGTCTCTGAACCGGACCCCTCCGGCCTCTGGCTGTGGTCTCTGAACCGGACCCCTCCGGCCTCTGGCTGTGGTCTCTGAACCGGACCCCTCCGGCCTCTGGCTGTGGTCTCTGAACCGGACCCCTCCGGCCTCTGGCTGTGGTCTCTGAACCGGACCCTCTCCGACCTCTGGCTGTGGTCTCTGAACCGGACCCTCTCCGACCTCTGGCTGTGGTCTCTAAACTGGACCCCTCCGGCCTCTGGCTGTGGTCTCTGAACCGGACCCCCTCCGGCCTCTGGCTGTGGTCTCTAAACCGGACCCCTCCGGCCTCTGGCTGTGGTCTCTGAACCGGACCCCTCCGGCCTCTGGCTGCAGCCTTGGCAGAGGCCAACACCAGGAACAGGTCTGACTGATGCTGATGAACACAGCTCTGGCTCTGGTCAAACAGAGACAGGCCCTCAGCAGAGGACCCCGGACCCCCTACTCCCGGAGAACCCCCCAAAGGACATCCCTGGGAACACGTCGAACGCCTCCAAATCCACAAAGCACATGTGACTGAGGCCAACTCCCATGATCTTACTGTGGCGCCCCCTGGTGGACACCTTTGTGTTGGTGACAAACTGTAACTGGCACAGAAGTCCAACAACTGAACCCTGCTCGGGTTCAGATCAGGGCCGTTCTTCCCCTTCACCCCTCTCCAAAGTGTCACTGGCGTCCCCCACATGGGCGTTGAAGTCCCCCAGGAGAATAGTCCCGGGCGCTGCACTGTCCAGTACCCCTCCCAAGGACTCCAAGAAGGCCGAGTACTCTGCACTGCTGTTAGGCCCGTGGGCACAACAACAGTGAGAGACTTGTCCCCCACCCGGAAGAGGAGGGACCTGACCCTCTCATTCACCGGGGAGAACTCCAACACGTGGAGCTGAGATGGGGGCAATGAGAATGGCCACCCCAGCTCGCCGCCTCTCCCCGCGAGAAACAGTGGAGCGTCCAACCCCTCTCAAGGAGTTGGGTTCAGAGCCCAAGCTGTGTGTTTGAGGCAAACCCAGGTCCCGGCTGGAGCCCTACCCTGGGAGGCCCTACCCTGGGAGGCCCTATCCTGGGAGGCTTTACCCTGGAAGACCCTACCCTGGGAGACCCTACCATGGGAGGCCTTACCCTGGGAGGCCTTACCCTGGGAGGCCCAACCAGGGGCATGAGGCCCAGACTTCAGGACTCACACACGTTAAGGTCCAGGGGAACAATGACTCTGAACATAAAATACAATCCTAACTTTAGCACAAAGGAGAAGAAAGTAAATAGTGTGTCTTTCTCACCGCGCAGTAGTGCGTCTCTACGGCGCAGTAGTGCGTCTCTACGGCGCAGTAGTGCGTCTCTATGGCGCAGTAGTGCGTCTCTACCGCGCAGTAGTGCGTCTCTACCGCGCAGTAGTGCGTCTCTACCGCGCAGTAGTGCGTCTCTACAGCGCAGTAGTGCGTCTCTACAGCGCAGCAGTGCGTCTCTACCTCGCAGTAGTGCGTCTCTACAGCGCAGCAGTGCTTCTCTACCGCGCAGCAGTGCGTCTCTACAGCGCAGCAGTGCTTCTCTACCGCGCAGTAGTGCGTCTCTACGGCGCAGCAGTGCGTCTCTACAGCGCAGCAGTGCGTCTCTACAGCGCAGCAGTGCTTCTCTACCGCGCAGCAGTGCGTCTCTACAGCGCAGCAGTGCTTCTCTACCGCGCAGTAGTGCGTCTCTACGGCGCAGCAGTGCTTCTCTACCGCGCAGTAGTGCGTCTCTACAGCGCAGCAGTGCTTCTCTACCGCGCAGTAGTGCGTCTCTACAGCGCAGCAGTGCTTCTCTACCGCGCAGTAGTGCGTCTCTACGGCGCAGCAGTGCGTCTCTACCGCGCAGCAGTGCGTCTCTACCGCACAGTAGTGCGTCTCTACAGCGCAGCAGTGCTTCTCTACCGCGCAGTAGTGCGTCTCTACAGCGCAGCAGTGCGTCTCTACCTCGCAGTAGTGCGTCTCTACCCCGCAGTAGTGCGTCTCTACCGCGCAGTAGTGCGTCTCTACCTCGCAGCAGTGCGTCTCTACCTCGCAGTAGTGCGTCTCTACCTCGCAGTAGTGCGTCTCTACCTCGCAGCAGTGCGTCTCTACCTCGCAGTAGTGCGTCTCTACCTCGCAGTAGTGCGTCTCTACCTCGCAGTAGTGCGTCTCGCAGTAGTGCGTCTCTACCGCGCAGTAGTGCGTCTCGCAGTAGTGCGTCTCGCAGTAGTGCGTCTCTACAGCGCAGCAGTGCGTCTCTACCTCGCAGTAGTGCGTCTCGCAGTAGTGCGTCTCGCAGTAGTGCGTCTCTACCGCGCAGCAGTGCGTCTCTACCTCGCAGTAGTGCGTCTCTACCTCGCAGTAGTGCGTCTCGCAGTAGTGCGTCTCTACCGCGCAGTAGTGCGTCTCGCAGTAGTGCGTCTCTACCGCGCAGTAGTGCGTCTCGCAGTAGTGCGTCTCGCAGTAGTGCGTCTCTACAGCGCAGCAGTGCGTCTCTACCTCGCAGTAGTGCGTCTCGCAGTAGTGCGTCTCGCAGTAGTGCGTCTCTACCGCGCAGCAGTGCGTCTCTACCTCGCAGTAGTGCGTCTCTACCTCGCAGTAGTGCGTCTCGCAGTAGTGCGTCTCTACCGCGCAGTAGTGCGTCTCGCAGTAGTGCGTCTCGCAGTAGTGCGTCTCTACAGCGCAGCAGTGCGTCTCTACCTCGCAGTAGTGCGTCTCTACCTCGCAGTAGTGCGTCTCTACCGCGCAGCAGTGCGTCTCTACCGCGCAGTAGTGCGTCTCTACCTCGCAGTAGTGCGTCTCTACCTCGCAGTAGTGCGTCTCTACAGCGCAGCAGTGCGTCTCTACCGCGCAGCAGTGCGTCTCTACCGCGCAGCAGTGCGTCTCTACCGCGCAGCAGTGCGTCTCTACCTCGCAGTTGTGCGTCTCGCAGTAGTGCGTCTCTACCTCGCAGTAGTGCGTCTCGCAGTAGTGCGTCTCTACCTCGCAGTAGTGCGTCTCTACCGCACAGTAGTGCGTCTCGCAGTAGTGCGTCTCTACCTCGCAGTAGTGCGTCTCTACCTCGCAGTAGTGCGTCTCTACCTCGCAGTAGTGCGTCTCTACCTCGCAGTAGTGCGTCTCTACCTCGCAGTAGTGCGTCTCTACCGCGCAGTAGTGCGTCTCTACGGCGCAGTAGTGCGTCTCTACGGCGCAGCAGTGCGTCTCTACGGCGCAGCAGTGCGTCTCTACGGCGCAGCAGTGCGTCTCTACCGCGCAGTAGTGCGTCTCTACCTCGCAGTAGTGCGTCTCTACCGCGCAGCAGTGCGTCTCTACCTCGCAGTAGTGCGTCTCTACAGCGCAGTAGTGCGTCTCTACGGCGCAGCAGTGCGTCTCTACGGCGCAGCAGTGCATCTCTACGCCGCAGCAGTGCGTCTCTACCGCGCAGTAGTGCGTCTCTACAGCGCAGCAGTGCGTCTCTACCTCGCAGTAGTGCGTCTCTACCTCGCAGTAGTGCGTCTCTACCTCGCAGTAGTGCGTCTCTACCTCGCAGTAGTGCGTCTCTACCGCGCAGCAGTGCGTCTCGCAGTAGTGCGTCTCTAACGCGCAGTAGTGCGTCTCGCAGTAGTGCGTCTCTACCTCGCAGTAGTGCGTCTCTAC
The DNA here is from genome assembly GCA_964034765.1 of Knipowitschia caucasica. NCBI lineage: Eukaryota > Metazoa > Chordata > Actinopteri > Gobiiformes > Gobiidae > Knipowitschia > Knipowitschia caucasica. Next base: position 40,429,295 of record OZ035835.1, read on the forward strand.
CTCGCAGTAGTGCGTCTCTACCTCGCAGTAGTGCGTCTCTACCTCGCAGTAGTGCGTCTCTACCTCGCAGTAGTGCGTCTCTACCGCGCAGTAGTGCGTCTCTACGGCGCAGTAGTGCGTCTCTACGGCGCAGCAGTGCGTCTCTACGGCGCAGCAGTGCGTCTCTACGGCGCAGCAGTGCGTCTCTACCGCGCAGTAGTGCGTCTCTACCTCGCAGTAGTGCGTCTCTACCGCGCAGCAGTGCGTCTCTACCTCGCAGTAGTGCGTCTCTACAGCGCAGTAGTGCGTCTCTACGGCGCAGCAGTGCGTCTCTACGGCGCAGCAGTGCATCTCTACGCCGCAGCAGTGCGTCTCTACCGCGCAGTAGTGCGTCTCTACAGCGCAGCAGTGCGTCTCTACCTCGCAGTAGTGCGTCTCTACCTCGCAGTAGTGCGTCTCTACCTCGCAGTAGTGCGTCTCTACCTCGCAGTAGTGCGTCTCTACCGCGCAGCAGTGCGTCTCGCAGTAGTGCGTCTCTAACGCGCAGTAGTGCGTCTCTACCTCGCAGTAGTGCGTCTCTAACGCGCAGTAGTGCGTCTCTACCTCGCAGTAGTGCGTCTCTACAGCGCAGCAGTGCGTCTCTACCTGGCAGTAGTGCGTCTCGCAGTAGTGCGTCTCTACCTCGCAGTAGTGCGTCTCTACCTCGCAGTAGTGCGTCTCGCAGTAGTGCGTCTCGCAGTAGTGCGTCTCTACCGCGCAGTAGTGCGTCTCTACCTCGCAGTAGTGCGTCTCGCAGTAGTGCGTCTCTACCATGCAGTAGTGCGTCTCTACAGCGCAGTAGTGCGTCTCTACAGCGCAGTAGTGCGTCTCTACCACGCAGTAGTGCGTCTCTACAGCGCAGTAGTGCGTCTCTACCTGGCAGTAGTGCGTCTCTACCACGCAGTAGTGCGTCTCTACAGCGCAGTAGTGCGTCTCTACAGCGCAGTAGTGCGTCTCTACAGCGCAGTAGTGCGTCTCTAGAGCGCAGTAGTCTCGCTCTACCCTCGCTCTACCTCCGCTCTACCTCCGCTCTACCTCCGCTCTACCCCGCTCAACCCTCGCTCTACCTCAGCTCTACCTCCGCTCTACCCTCGCTCTACCTCCGCTCTACCCTAGCTCTACCCTCGCTCTACCTCCGCTCTACCCTCGCTCTACCCCCGCTCTACCTCCGCTCTACCTCCGCTCTACCTCCGCTCTACCTCCGCTCTACCTCCGCTCTACCTCCGCTCTACCTCCGCTCTACCCTCGCTCTACCCTCGCTCTACCCTCGCTCTACCTCCGCTCTACCCCCGCTCTACCTCCGCTCTACCCTCGCTCTACCCTCGCTCTACCCTCGCTCTACCTCCGCGCTACCCCCGCTCTACCTCCGCTCTACCCTCGCTCTACCCCCACCTCGCTCTACCCTCGCTCTACCCTCGCTCTACCGCTTCCGCTCTACCTCCGCTCTACTCCGCTCTACCTCCGCTCTACCTCCGCTCTACTCCGCTCTACCCTCCGCTCTACCTCCGCTCTACCTCCGCTCTACCTCCGCTCTACTCCGCTCTACCTCCGCTCTACCCCGCTCTACCCCGCTCTACCTCCGCTCTACCCCGCTCTACCCCGCTCTACCCTCGCTCTACCTCCGCTCTACCTCCGCTCTACCCCGCTCTACCTCCGCTCTACCCCGCTCTACCCCCGCTCTACCTCCGCTCTACCCCGCTCTACCCCGCTCTACCTCGCTCTACCCCGCTCTACCCGCTCTACCCCGCTCTACCCCGCTCTACCTCCGCTCTACCTCCGCTCTACCCCGCTCTACCCCGCTCTACCCCCGCTCTACCCTCTCGCTCTCTACCCTCCGCTCTACCTCCGCTCTACCCTCCGCTCTACCTCCGCTCTACCCCGCTCTACCTCGCTCTACCCTCCGCTCTACCCCGCTCTACCCCGCTCTACCTCCGCTCTACCTCCGCTCTACCCTCGCTCTACCTCCGCTCTACCCCCGCTCTACCCCGCTCTACCTCCGCTCTACCTCCGCTCTACCTCCGCTCTACCCCCGCTCTACCCTCGCTCTACCTCCGCTCTACCTCCGCTCTACCCTCCGCTCTACCCCCGCTCTACCCCGCTCTACCCTCCGCTCTACCTCCGCTCTACCCCGCTCTACCTCCGCTCTACCGCTCTACCCCGCTCTACCCCGCTCTACCTCCGCTCTACCTCCGCTCTACCTCCGCTCTACCCTCGCTCTACCTCCGCTCTACCTCGCTCTACCCCGCTCTACCTCCGCTCTACCCCCGCTCTACCCCGCTCTACCCGCTCTCTCACCCGCTCTACCCCGCTCTACCCGCTCTACCCCGCTCTACCCCGCTCTACCTCCGCTCTACCTCCGCTCTACCCCCGCTCTACCCTCGCTCTACCCCGCTCTACCCCCGCTCTACCCCGCTCTACCCCGCTCTACCTCCGCTCTACCTCCGCTCTACCCCGCTCTACCTCCGCTCTACCCCCGCTCTACCCTCCGCTCTACCTCCCTCGCTCTACCTCCGCTCTACCCCCGCTCTACCCCGCTCTACCTCCGCTCTACCCCGCTCTACCCCGCTCTACCCCGCTCTACCCCGCTCTACCCTCGCTCTACCCCCGCTCTACCCTCGCTCTCTACCCCGCTCTACCCCGCTCTACCTCCGCTCTACCCGCTCTACCCGCGCTCTACCCTCGCTCTACCCCCGCTCTACCCCCGCTCTACCCCGCTCTACCCCCGCTCTACCCTCGCTCTACCCCCGCTCTACCCCCGCTCTACCCCGCTCTACCCCCGCTCTACCCCCGCTCTACCCCCGCTCTACCCCGCTCTACCCCGCGCTCTACCCCCGCTCTACCCCGCTCTACCCTCGCTCTACCCCGCTCTACCCCCGCTCTACCCCGCTCTACCCCCGCTCTACCCCCGCTCTACCCTCGCTCTACCCCCGCTCTACCCCGCTCTACCCCCGCTCTACCCCGCTCTACCCCCGCTCTACCCCGCTCTACCCCCGCTCTACCTCCGCTCTACCCCGCTCTACCCCCGCTCTACCCCCGCTCTACCCCCGCTCTACCCCCGCTCTACCCTCGCTCTACCCCGCTCTACCCCCGCTCTACCCCCGCTCTACCCCGCTCTACCTCCGCTCTACCCCGCTCTACCCTCGCTCTACCCCCGCTCTACCCCCGCTCTACCTCCGCTCTACCCTCGCTCTACCTCCGCTCTACCCTCGCTCTACCCTCGCTCTACCTCCGCTCTACCCGCTCTACCCTCGCTCTACCTCCGCTCCCTCGCTCTACCCTCGCTCTACCCCCGCTCTACCCTCCGCTCTACCCCGCTCTACCCTCGCTCTACCCCCGCTCTACCCCCGCTCTACCCCCGCTCTACCCCGCTCTACCCCCGCTCTACCCCCGCTCTACCCCCGCTCTACCTCCGCTCTACCTCCGCTCTACCCGCGCTCTACCCCGCTCTACCCCCGCTCTACCCCCGCTCTACCCCGCTCTACCCTCGCTCTACCCCCGCTCTACCCCGCTCTACCTCCGCTCTACCCCGCTCTACCCTCGCTCTACCTCCGCTCTACCCCCGCTCTACCCCCGCTCTACCTCCGCTCTACCCTCGCTCTACCTCCGCTCTACCCCCGCTCTACCCTCGCTCTACCCTCCGCTCTACCCTCGCTCTACCCTCGCTCTACCCCCGCTCTACCCCCGCTCTACCCCCGCTCTACCCCCGCTCTACCCTCGCTCTACCTCCGCTCTACCCCCGCTCTACCTCCGCTCTACCCTCGCTCTACCCTCCGCTCTACCTCCGCTCTACCCTCGCTCTACCCTCCGCTCTACCCCCGCTCTACCCTCGCTCTACCCTCCGCTCTACCGCTCTACCCTCGCTCTACCTCCGCTCTACCCCCGCTCTACCCTCGCTCTACCCTCGCTCTACCTCCGCTCTACCCTCGCTCTACCCTCGCTCTACCCCCGCTCTACCCCCGCTCTACCCTCGCTCTACCCGCCCCCGCTCTACCTCCGCTCTACCCCGCTCTACCCCCGCTCTACCTCCGCTCTACCCTCGCTCTACCCTCCGCTCTACCCCCGCTCTACCCTCCGCTCTACCTCCGCTCTACCCTCGCTCTACCTCCGCTCTACCCTCCGCTCTACTCCTCGCTCTACCTCCGCTCTACCCCGCTCTACCCCGCTCTACCTCCGCTCTACCCCGCTCTACCCCGCTCTACCCTCCGCTCTACCTCCGCTCTACCCTCGCTCTACCCCGCTCTACCCTCGCTCTACCCCGCTCTACCCCGCTCTACCTCCGCTCTACCCCGCTCTACCCCCGCTCTACCCTCCGCTCTACCTCCGCTCTACCCTCCGCTCTACCCTCCGCTCTACCTCCGCTCTACCCCCGCTCTACCCCGCTCTACCTCCGCTCTACCCTCGCTCTACCCTCGCTCTACCTCCGCTCTACCTCCGCTCTACCCCCGCTCTACCCTCGCTCTACCCTCCGCTCTACCCCGCTCTACCTCCGCTCTACCCTCGCTCTACCTCCGCTCTACCCCCGCTCTACCCCTCGCTCTACCCTCGCTCTACCTCCGCTCTACCCTCGCTCTACCCGCTCTACCCCGCTCTACCCCCGCTCTACCCCCGCTCTACCCCGCTCTCCCCGCTCTACCCCGCTCTACCCCGCTCTACCCCGCTCTACCCTCGCTCTACCCTCGCTCTACCCTCCGCTCTACCCCCGCTCTACCTCCGCTCTACCTCGCTCTACCTCCGCTCTACCCCGCTCTACCTCCGCTCTACCCCGCTCTACCCCCGCTCTACCTCCGCTCTACCTCCGCTCTACCCTCGCTCTACCCTCGCTCTACCTCCGCTCTACTCCGCTCTACCTCGCTCTACCCCGCTCTACCCCCGCTCTACCCCCGCTCTACCCCCGCTCTACCCCCGCTCTACCCCCGCTCTACCCCCGCTCTACCCTCCGCTCTACCCCCGCTCTACCCCCGCTCTACCCCCGCTCTACCCCGCTCTACCTCGCTCTACCCCCGCTCTACCCTCGCTCTACCTCCGCTCTACCCTCGCTCTACCTCCGCTCTACCCTCGCTCTACCTCCGCTCTACCCTCGCTCTACCTCCGCTCTACCCCCGCTCTACCCTCGCTCTACCCTCCGCTCTACCCCCGCTCTACCCCTCCGCTCTACCCCGCTCTACCCCGCTCTACCCTCGCTCTACCCTCGCTCTACCCCCGCTCTACCCCCGCTCTACCCCGCTCTACCCCCCGCTCTACCCCCGCTCTACCCCGCTCTACCCCCGCTCTACCCCGCTCTACCCCCGCTCTACCCCCGCTCTACCCCCGCTCTACCCCCGCTCTACCTCCGCTCTACCCCCGCTCTACCTCCGCTCTACCCCCGCTCTACCCCCGCTCTACCCTCGCTCTACCCTCGCTCTACCCCCGCTCTACCTCCGCTCTACCTCCGCTCTACCCTCGCTCTACCTCTCGCTCTACCTCCGCTCTACCCCGCTCTACCCCGCTCTACCCCCGCTCTACCCCGCTCTACCCCCGCTCTACCCCGCTCTACCCTCGCTCTACCCCCGCTCTACCCCGCTCTACCCCCGCTCTACCCTCCGCTCTACCCCGCTCTACCCCCGCTCTACCTCCGCTCTACCCTCGCTCTACCTCGCTCTACCTCCGCTCTACCCCCGCTCTACCCCCGCTCGCTCCGCTCTACCCGCTCTAACCCCGCTCTAACCTCCGCTCTACCCCCGCTCTAACCCCCGCTCTACCCTCCGCTCTAAAACCCCGCTCTACCCCGCTCTACCCCCGCTCTACCCCCGCTCTACCCTCGCTCTACCCCCGCTCTAACCTCCGCTCTACCCCCGCTCTACCACCGCTCTACCCCCGCTACCTCCGCTCTACCCTCCGCTCTACCCTCCGCTCTACCCCCGCTCTACCCTCGCTCTACCCGCTCTACCTCCGCTCTACCCTCGCTCTACCCTCGCTCTACCCCGCTCTACCCTCGCTCTACCTCCGCTCTACCCTCGCTCTACCCCCGCTCTACCACCGCTCTACCCCTCGCTCTACCCCGCCGCTCTACCTCCGCTCTACCCTCGCTCTACCCCCGCTCTACCTCCGCTCTACCCCCGCTCTACCCCGCTCTACCCCCGCTCTACCCCCGCTCTACCCCGCTCTACCCGCGCTCTACCCCCGCTCTACCCTCGCTCTACCCCCGCTCTACCCCCGCTCTACCCCCGCTCTACCCCCGCTCTACCCTCGCTCTACCTCCGCTCTCTACCTCCGCTCTACCCCCGCTCTACCCCGCTCTACCCCGCTATACCCCCGCTCTACCCTCGCTCTACCCCCGCTCTAACTCCGCTCTACCCTCGCTCTACCCCCGCTCTACCCCTGCTCTACCCCCGCTCTAAACCTCCGCTCTGACTCACCCCGCTCTACCCCCGCTCTACCCCCGCTCTACCCCCGCTCTACCCCCGCTCTACCCCTCTACCCCCGCTCTACCTCCGCTCTACCCCCGCTCTACCCCCTGCTCTACCCCCGCTCTACCCTCGCTCTACCCCCGCTCTACCCCCGCTCTACCCCCGCTCTACCCCCGCTCTACCCCGCTCTACCCCCGCTCTACCCCGCTCTACGCTCTACCCCGCTCTACCTCCGCTCTACCCCCGCTCTACCCCCGCTCTACCCCCGCTCTACCCCCGCTCTACCCCTGCTCTACCCCTGCTCTACCCCGCTCTACCCCCGCTCTACCCCCGCTCTACCCCCGCTCTACCCCCGCTCTACCCTCGCTCTACCCTCGCTCTACCTCCGCTCTACCCCCGCTCTACCCCTGCTCTACCCCTGCTCTACCCCCGCTCTACCCCCGCTCTACCCTCGCTCTACCCTCGCTCTACCTCCGCTCTACCCCCGCTCTACCCCCGCTCTACCTCCGCTCTACCTCCGCTCTACCCGCGCTCTACCCCCGCTCTACCTCCGCTCTACCCCTGCTCTACCTCCGCTCTACCTCCGCTCTACCTCCGCTCTCACTTTATCCACCGCTAGATTTACTGCGGGTTAATGAAACGGAATAACATCAGCATCAGGACGTTTGATATATTATACATTAAGTTAACCGAGAGAGAGAGGGAGAGAGAGAGACCAGAGGGAGGGAGAGAGAGGGAGGGAGAGAGAGGGAGGGAGAGGGAGAGGGAGAGAGACCAGAGGGAGGGAGAGAGAGGGAGGGAGGGAGAGAGACCAGAGGGAGGGAGAGGGAGGGAGGGAGGGAGAGAGACCAGAGGGAGAGAGAGAGACCAGAGGGAGGGAGAGAGACCAGAGGGAGGGAGAGAGGCCAGAGGGAGGGAGAGAGACCAGAGGGAGAGAGAGAGACCAGAGGGAGGGAGAGAGACCAGAGGGAGGGAGAGGGAGAGGGAGAGAGAGAGAGAGAGAGAGAGAGAGCTCTTTTATGGAGCCTATAACTCTAATGTAGCTGTAAGTGTGAAGCTGAAGCCGGGGCCAGACCTGAGCTCACTGCGGAGCCTTTGGAAACACATGTGAAGACCCGGAACGTTCTAATGTGTTCCTCCTGCTGCTGCGATCCTCCTGAGATACATTTATATTATATAAAATACATACATTATATAAAATACAAACATTATACTGTATATATTACAAACGAGTGCAGTCTGTGTGAAGGCTCCGCTGAGGCAGAAGGTTTTATGGTTCTTACTTTCTACAACATGTGACGTCACAGGCTGCAGTGAGCTCAGGCCTCACAGCTCTGTGAGAGGGAGGAGTCTAGCGCCACCTGGTGTCTCCTGCACACACAGGCCGACAGTCTGCAGTGAGAGTCTATACACAGTTCCCAGAGTGTCAAATAGTGACTCATAGGGATATTTTATTTTAGAGTAAGAAAGTAAGAAAAAGATACTTTATAACATGCCGTGCATCTGTGCAATCATTTGAGTAATGTCAGAATGTGAAATATAGAACCATGTGTCACTGTAGCTTTAGCTTAGCCACTGTAGCTTAGCCACCTCTACTCTATTTTTTATTTTATTTTAGTTATTCATTCATTTGACAAGGACAGTGCAATCTTACATACTGTAGCTGCATTAGGAAAGATGCAGAGTGTGAAGCTAATGCTAATGCTAATGGTCACCTCCTGTCCCGGGTCGAGCTTTTCCCCACAGTGCAACACATCCAACAGAATGAATGGAATAGGCAATAAAACAGTGATCTAAGATGAAACACATTCCCAAAGACGGCCATGCGGACCACACAGCCTCAGTCCTGGGTCTACAGCCTTAATCCTGGGTCTACAGCCTCAGTCCTGGGTCTACAGCCTCAGTCCTGGGTCTACGGCCTCAGTCCTGGGTCTACAGCCTTAATCCTGGGTCTACAGCCTCAGTCCTGGGTCTACAGCCTCAGTCCTGGGTCTACAGCCTCAGTCCTGGGTCTACAGCCTTAATCCTGGGTCTACAGCCTCAGTCCTGGGTCTACAGCCTCAGTCCTGGGTCTACGGCCTCAGTCCTGGGTCTACAGCCTCAGTCCTGGGTCTACAGCCTCGGTCCTGGGTCTACAGCCTCAGTCCTGGGTCTACAGCCTCAGTCCTGGGTCTACAGTCTCAGTCCTGGGTCTACAGCCTCAGTCCTGGGTCTACAGTCTCAGTCCTGGGTCTATAGTCTCAGTCCTGGGTCTACAGCGTCAGTCCTGGGTCTACAGCCTCAGTCCTGGGTCTACAGCCTCAGTCCTGGGTCTACAGCCTCAGTCCTGGGTCTACAGCCTCAGTCCTGGGTCTACAGTCTCAGTCCTGGGTCTATAGTCTCAGTCCTGGGTCTACAGCCTCAGTCCTGGGTCTATAGTCTCAGTCCTGGGTCTACAGCGTCAGTCCTGGGTCTACAGCCTCAGTCCTGGGTCTACAGCCTCAGTCCTGGGTCTACAGTCTCAGTCCTGGGTCTATAGTCTCAGTCCTGGGTCTACAGCCTCAGTCCTGGGTCTACAGCGTCAGTCCTGGGTCTACAGCGTCAGTCCTGGGTCTACAGCCTCAGTCCTGGGTCTACAGCCTCAGTCCTGGGTCTACAGCCTCAGTCCTGGGTCTACAGCCTCAGTCCTGGGTCTACAGCGTCAGTCCTGGGTCTACAGCCTCAGTCCTGGGTCTACAGCCTCAGTCCTGGGTCTACAGCCTCAGTCCTGGGTCTACAGCGTCAGTCCTGGGTAGCTAATTAGTTATAAATGAGTTATGTTGATCCCTCTCCATGTGTTGTGTTTATTCCAATCAATGTTACTCATGAGTCTGATTAATAATAACAATAAACATAACGACGCTAGGTCCATAACGCAGCCTCCTCATAAACTCATAATAAACAGTTCCCTCTCGTGGCCACCAGGGGGCCTCAGTCCTCAGTCTGCTCCTCTTCTTCCTCTTTCCTCACTTAAACAGAGTTGAGTTCATTAAAAGTGTCTGTGACCTCCACAGAGTCAGAGGGAAACAGCTGCGCCATAAACTCTTTACAGCGGCACCTCACTTTTTATTTGGCCAAAGTGCGACGCGTAAATCACAGAGATAAAGTTAAACGTCAGAGGTTTGAGCGACAGGACTCTTTCTCTGGAACTTTCTCTGGAACTTTCTCTGGAACTTTCTCTGGAACTTTCTCTGGAACTTTCTCTAGAACTTTCTCTGGAACTTTCGCTGGAACTTTCTCTGGAACTTTCTCTGGAACTTTCTCTGGAACTTTCTCTGGAACTTTCGCTGGAACTTTCTCTGGAACTTTCTCTGGAACTTTCTCTGGAACTTTCTCTGGAACTTTCTCTGGAACTTTCTCTGGAACTTTCTCTGGAACTTTCTCTGGAACTTTCTCTGGAACTTTCTCTGGAACTTTCTCTGGAACTTTCTCTGGAACTTTCTCTAGAACTTTCTCTGGAACTTTCGCTGGAACTTTCTCTGGAACTTTCTCTGGAACTTTCTCTAGAACTTTCTCTGGAACTTTCTCAGGAACTTTCTCTAGAACTTTCTCAGGAACTTTCTCAGGAACTTTCTCAGGAACTTTCTCAGGAACTTTCTCTGGAACTTTCTCTAGAACTTTCTCTGGAACTTTCTCTGGAACTTTCTCTGGAACTTTCTCTGGAACTTTCTCTGGAACTTTCTCTGGAACTTTCTCTGGAACTTTCTCTGGAACTTTCTCTGGAACTTTCTCTGGAACTTTCTCTGGAACTTTCGCTGGAACTTTCTCTGGAACTTTCTCTGGAACTTTCTCTAGAACTTTCTCTGGAACTTTCTCAGGAACTTTCTCTAGAACTTTCTCAGGAACTTTCTCAGGAACTTTCTCAGGAACTTTCTCAGGAACTTTCTCTGGAACTTTCTCTAGAACTTTCTCTGGAACTTTCTCTGGAACTTTCTCTGGAACTTTCTCTGGAACTTTCTCTAGAACTTTCTCAGGAACTTTCTCTGGAACTTTCTCTGGAACTTTCTCAGGAACTTTCTCAGGAACTTTCTCTGGAACTTTCTCTAGAACTTTCTCTGGAACTTTCTCTGGAACTTTCTCTGGAACTTTCTCTGGAACTTTCTCTGGAACTTTCTCTGGAACTTTCTCTAGAACTTTCTCTGGAACTTTCGCTGGAACTTTCTCTGGAACTTTCTCTGGAACTTTCTCAGGAACTTTCTCAGGAACTTTCTCTGGAACTTTCTCTAGAACTTTCTCTGGAACTTTCGCTGGAACTTTCTCTGGAACTTTCTCTGGAACTTTCTCTGGAACTTTCTCTGGAACTTTCGCTGGAACTTTCTCTGGAACTTTCTCTGGAACTTTCTCTGGAACTTTCTCTGGAACTTTCTCTGGAACTTTCTCTGGAACTTTCTCTGGAACTTTCTCTGGAACTTTCTCTGGAACTTTCTCTGGAACTTTCTCTGGAACTTTCTCTGGAACTTTCTCTAGAACTTTCTCTGGAACTTTCGCTGGAACTTTCTCTGGAACTTTCTCTGGAACTTTCTCTAGAACTTTCTCTGGAACTTTCTCAGGAACTTTCTCTAGAACTTTCTCAGGAACTTTCTCAGGAACTTTCTCAGGAACTTTCTCAGGAACTTTCTCTGGAACTTTCTCTAGAACTTTCTCTGGAACTTTCTCTGGAACTTTCTCTGGAACTTTCTCTGGAACTTTCTCTGGAACTTTCTCTGGAACTTTCTCTGGAACTTTCTCTGGAACTTTCTCTGGAACTTTCTCTGGAACTTTCTCTGGAACTTTCGCTGGAACTTTCTCTGGAACTTTCTCTGGAACTTTCTCTAGAACTTTCTCTGGAACTTTCTCAGGAACTTTCTCTAGAACTTTCTCAGGAACTTTCTCAGGAACTTTCTCAGGAACTTTCTCAGGAACTTTCTCTGGAACTTTCTCTAGAACTTTCTCTGGAACTTTCTCTGGAACTTTCTCTGGAACTTTCTCTGGAACTTTCTCTAGAACTTTCTCAGGAACTTTCTCTGGAACTTTCTCTGGAACTTTCTCAGGAACTTTCTCAGGAACTTTCTCTGGAACTTTCTCTAGAACTTTCTCTGGAACTTTCTCTGGAACTTTCTCTGGAACTTTCTCTGGAACTTTCTCTGGAACTTTCTCTGGAACTTTCTCTGGAACTTTCTCTGGGACTTTCTCTGGAACTTTCTCTGGGACTTTCTCTCTGGATGCAGCTCCTCAGGATCAGGGCCTAAACAAGTCAATGTAAAACTAATGAATAACTACGAATATAACTGTTCCCATTGAAATGAACGTTCACCGTGTCTTCTCTGGTGTGTAGCGTCTTCTCTGGTGTGTAGTGTCTTCTCTGGTGTGTAGTGTCTTCTCTGGTGTGTAGTGTCTTCTCTGGTGTGTAGCGTCTTCTCTGGTGTGTAGTGTCTTCTCTGGTGTGTAGCGTCTTCTCTGGTGTGTAGTGTCTTCTCTGGTGTGTAGCGTCTTCTCTGGTGTGTAGCGTCTTCTCTGGTGTGTAGTGTCTTCTCTGGTGTGTAGCGTCTTCTCTGGTGTGTAGTGTCTTCTCTGGTGTGTAGCGTCTTCTCTGGTGTGTAGCGTCTTCTCTGGTGTGTAGCGTCTTCTCTGGTGTGTAGCGTCTTCTCTGGTGTGTAGCGTCTTCTCTCTGATTCTCTGATCTGTGTTGGAGAATCGACAGCTTTGTGAAGTCCTCAGAGATAACTACTGTTGTGATTTAGGGCGACACATACAGTAAATACATTGATTGTGTTTCCACCGCAGGAGTTCCTGGTTAAATGAGGAGGTGGGACCTCCTCCTGTCAATCATTGGACAGCAGCAAGACTCACAGACATTTACAATCACAACGTTTTCAGGAAAGGCCCAGATCTGCACAGACAGATGTCTCACTCTGCTCCCATCAGGGCGTAGGTTCAGGTCCCTCCCATTCAAAACAGAAAGGGTCACATCCAGCTTCCTCCCGCCTCGAGTCGCCTTTGAACAGCTGACCCGAGACCTGTTGTGTGTATTTAATGTTGCATTTCTGCTTAGATCGTCTGCTTCTGTTCTTCTGTGTACCCTCACCGGTGCTCCGTCTGTAAGTGAAGTTCCTCACGGATTAATAAAGTTATTTATTTGAATCTACAGGAACCCCCTCAGCCTCAGTGTCTCCGCTGCAGTAGGACCTGTTCTGTGTTCGTCTGTGTGTGTCTGTTTGTGTTCTGTGTGTGTCTGTTTGTGTTCTGTGTGTGTCTGTTTGTGTTCTGTGTGTGTCTGTTTGTGTTCTGTGTGTGTTTGTTTGTGTTCTGTGTGTGTGTTTGTGTTCTGTGTGTGTCTATTTGTGTTCTGTGTGTGTGTTTGTGTTCTGTGTGTGTGTTTGTGTTCTGTGTGTGTCTGTTTGTGTTCTGTGTGTGTGTTTGTGTTCTGTGTGTGTCTGTTTGTGTTCTGTGTGTGTCTGTTTGTGTTCTGTGTGTGTATTTGTGTTTTGTGTGTGTCTGTTTGTGTTCTGTGTGTGTCTGTTTGTGTTCTGTGTGTGTGTTTGTGTTCTGTGTGTGTCTGTTTGTGTTCTGTGTGTGTCTGTTTGTGTTCTGTGTGTGTATTTGTGTTTTGTGTGTGTCTGTTTGTGTTCTGTGTGTGTCTGTTTGTGTTCTGTGTGTGTGTTTGTGTTCTGTGTGTGTCTGTTTGTGTTCTGTGTGTGTCTGTTTGTGTTCTGTGTGTGTGTTTGTGTTCTGTGTGTGTCTGTGTTCTGTGTGTGTCTGTTTGTGTTCTGTGTGTGTATTTGTGTTTTGTGTGTGTCTGTTTGTGTTCTGTGTGTGTCTGTTTGTGTTCTGTGTGTGTCTCCTCATGATTCACCACACCATTCTTTTATCACGCCTACAACACCTCGGCCTCTCTGGTGCTGTCCACAAATGGTTCACTTCTTATTTAACAGACAGATCCTTCATGGTAAGTTTGGATACCTGCTCCTCTCAGGTCCATAAAATCACATGTGGTGTGCCCCAGGGTTCCATTTTAGGTCCAGTCCTTTTTAACCTGTACATGCTCCCTCTTGGCGGTGTCATCAGGAGACATGGAATTAACTTCCACAGTTATGCAGATGATACTCAGCTGTACATCTCCATGTCTCCTGATGATACACAGCTGTACATCTCCTGATGATACACAGCTGTACATCTCCTGATGATACACAGCTGTACATCTCCATGTCTCTGATGATACACAGCTGTACATCTCCTGATGATACTCAGCTGTACATCTCCTGATGATACACAGCTGTACATCTCCTGATGATACACAGCTGTACATCTCCATGTCTCTGATGATACACAGCTGTACATCTCCTGATGATACACAGCTGTACATCTCCTGATGATACACAGCTGTACATCTCCATGTCTCTGATGATACACAGCTGTACATCTCCTGATGATACTCAGCTGTACATCTCCTGATGATACACAGCTGTACATCTCCAGATGATACACAGCTGTACATCTCCATGTCTCCTGATGACACCAGGCCAATGGATGCTCTTTTTAACTGCATTTTAGACCTGAAATCCTGGATGGCAGAAAACTTTCTCCAGCTTAACCAGGACAAAACTGAGGTTTTAGTCATCGGTCCTGAGGCCCAGAGAGAGAAACTTTTACCGAAACTCCAATCACACTCTTTTAATCCATCATCACAAGTGAGAAACCTGGGCGTAATTTTTGACTCTGAGCTGACTTTTATTCCTCACATTAAGAATATAACAAAAATAGGTTTTTATCATTTGAAGAACATCGCCAGAGTCCGCCCCATTCTCTCTCGGGGCAACACAGAGACGCTGATGCTTTTATCACCAGTCGCATTGACTATTGTAATGCCCTGCTCTCTGGTCTTCCCAAAAAGAACATTGCAAGTCTTCAATTACTCCAAAACTCAGCAGCACGTGTCCTGACTAAGACCAGGGGGCGTGTCCTGACTAAGACCAGGGGGCGTGTCCTGACTAAGACCAGGGGGCGGGACCACATTACACCGGTTTTAAAATCGCTGCATTGGCTCCCCGTGTGTTTCAGGATTGATTTTAAGGTTCTTTTAATGGTTTTCAAATGTCTTAATGGTCTTGGGCCTTCTTATCTTTCAGAACTGCTTTTATCCTATGAACCTTCCCGGCCCCTGCGCTCCTCCGGCAGCAGACTCCTAACCATCCCCAAAGTCAGGACACACACTCACGGCGAGGCATCTTTCCAGCACAACGGCCCCCGTCTCTGGAACAGTCTGCCGGAGGAGCTCAGGGCCGCAGAGAACGTTCATATTTTTAAAGCCAGGCTCAAGACACACCTTTTTAGATTAGCTTTTGATTAGTATTTATTAGTCCATTTTTATATATTCTATTTATCTTTTATTATTTATGATATTGCTATTGCTTTTATTCATGTCTTGTGTGATAGTTCCTTTCAGGCTCACATGTTTTACTTATTGTATTGTTTTTAGTATCCCCAGTGTTTCCTCTGGAGGAGCCCTCTGCGCTGGGAGCGGTGGTTGGCTGTGGCTGTGGGGGTCGGACTCTTGGACCTGGTGGGGGCCCGGGGCCTCGGTTTTGGGTCCCCTCTGGGTCCTGTGTCGTCCCCTTTGGCTATGGGCGGCTCTCTGCTCCTGGCGCTGACGGCTCCTTGGATGGCGTTTCTTCAGCCGGTTGCATCTGAACCCTGCCAAGTCTCTTATCATCGTTTTATTGTTTTGCGGTCGGGGGGAGGGCATGGGCAGGATTGTTTTTTAGCCAAACTGTAAAGCACTTTGTGTTGCATCTGTTCAATGAAAAGCGCTTTATAAATAAACTTTGATTGATTGATTGTGTATCGTTTGTTGAAGAATGTGTGACTGAATGTTTTCTTGTCTTGTTCTTGTAAATATTGTAAATATCTCACATTATTTTAACTGTGAAGCAAACATGTTTTGATCTTTCAGGAGACACGGGACGACAGATGAAAAATAGCTGCTTTGCTAATTCTGGTATATTTACAGAAAGGTTCATTAATATGCACTGTCGCTGTAGTAAATATATAAATAAATATGACGTTACGAGTTTGGATCGCTGCATAAGCCAAACTCATTTGTTTATTTTACAATCTGAACTGCTCCGGTTGTAGTGGTCTTGAGGTTTTTTATTCTATTTTTATTTTTTTTTAGTATTTTGTGAGCCACCAGTTGTACCAGATCCCCCACTACAAAAAGATGAGGGAGGCCTGTAATCTATAGATAAACCTCAACTATGAAGAGACAGAATGAGAAGAATTTATTTGCAAATGATGGTGGAAAATAAGTTATTGTTCACCTCCAAACCCTCAGACTGTACCTCCTTCTTTAAGAGGCTCCTCGGTCCTCCACTCGGTCCAACTGTTCGAGCTCTGTCATGAAAGACACAACCAGGCACACTCCAAACTCCACTATGGCCAAAGAGCTGTCAAAGGACACCAGAAACAACCGTTTCTGGTGTCCTTTGACACTATTTGAAATGTTCACCCCCTTAGTAACTAACAAGTCTAGAGTATGCCCTCTGGTGTGGGTGGGGCCACTTACGTGCTGAGTGAGATCAAAGGATTCAAGTAAAGAACTCAGCTCATTTGCATTTCTGTCATCAACATTATCCACATGAATATTAAAATCACCTGTAATAACTAAACTATCAAAATCTGTGCATACAACTGAAAGCAACTCGGTAAAATTATCAATAAAACTGTGACATGACTGCGGTGGCTTGTATAGAACTATGAAGAGTATTGGAGGAGATTGTTTTTGTTGTATTTTAAAAGACACATATTCAAATGACGAAAACTTCCCAAGAGACATTCTATGGGAGACAAAGTGGTCTCTGAAAATGGCAGCTAAGCCTCCTCCTTTTTTGTTTTCCCGTATTTCAGATTCAAATTTGAAATTTGGTGGTGATGCTTCTATTAAAACTGCATTTCCTGAATTTTGGTCAAGCCAAGTTTCAGCCATGAACATAAGATCTAGATTATAAGAACAAATAAAATTATTGATTAAAAAAGACTTGTTACAAAGAGATCTGACATTTAGCGTAGCAAGTTTCAAAGTTTCAGTATCAGCGGTTGTGGTCGGCTGATTCTTACACGGAACAAGAATTAGATTTTCCAGATTAGACTGATTAACTCCAGATGTTTTTCTGTAATGTATTCTTTGTGTTATCACTAAGGGAATGGCACAGGTGGCTTCATGACAGGGCCCCAGCCGGGTCTCTCCTCTAACTAGACTGCCAGTGGCTGCGAAGCAGAGACCCTGTGCATCCTAGTGTTTAGAGAAAAGAGGGGAAGGGGAAGGCGGGGGAGGAGGATGGAGAGGTGGGTGTACCTGTGAAAACCTGCAACACAGGAGGACATGGAGTGAAGTTTCACTTTCAAACAAACACGTTCATTGTGTATTTGCTACAACTTTATTGAAAAAATACTTTAGTGTCCTGTGGTCTGCACAGCATGGAACACGGTTTACACAAGATGAAAGTCAAACCAAGCAGGAAACACACAGAGACATGAAGGACGTCTGTGTCCCACTGTGTCTTTGGTTTCACTTCAACAGAAGATCAGAAAAATGATTAAATTCAAACGTTAAAATCCAGAAAAGCAAGATGGCGTCGCTTCATGCAGTGTGATTGTTTCTGCTAAAATAGGTCTAATAAAAATAGGATACAAATGTCATAAAATAGGAAACTACTGTAGCAAACGTTCTCTTCAGCTGAAAAAAATAATTCATTTCACTCTTTGACACAAAACTTAGGTCTGTGATAAACCAGGACAATGTTGGCCACAGAGACAGAAACATGTGCGTCTGTGTGTGTGTGTGTACTGCTAACAGAGGTCCCCAGTCTGTGTGTGTGTGTCTACTGCTAACAGAGGTCCCCAGTCTGTGTGTGTGTGTGTCTACTGCTAACAGAGGTCCCCAGTCTGTGTGTGTGTCTACTGCTAACAGAGGTCCCCAGTCTGTGTGTGTGTGTGTGTCTACTGCTAACAGAGGTCCCCAGTCTGTGTGTGTGTGTCTACTGCTAAGAGAGGTCCCCAGTCTGTGTGTGTGTGTCTACTGCTAACAGAGGTCTCCAGTGTGTGTGTGTGTCTACTGCTAACAGAGGTCCCCAGTCTGTGTGTGTGTGTGTCTACTGCTAACAGAGGTCCCCAGTCTGTGTGTGTGTCTACTTCTAGCAGAGGTTCCCAGTCTGTGTGTGTGTGTACTGCTAACAGAGGTCTCCAGTCTGTGTGTGTGTGTCTACTGCTAAGAGAGGTCCCCAGTCTGTGTGTGTGTCTACTGCTAACAGAGGTCTCCAGTGTGTGTGTGTGTCTACTGCTAAGAGAAGTCCCCAGTCTGTGTGTGTGTCTACTTCTAGCAGAGGTTCCCAGTCTGTGTGTGTGTCTACTGCTAACAGAGGTCTCCAGTCTGTGTGTGTGTCTACTGCTAACAGAGGTCTCCAGTCTGTGTGTGTGTCTACTGCTAACAGAGGTCTCCAGTCTGTGTGTGTGTCTACTGCTAACAGAGGTTCCCAGTCTGTGTGTGTGTGTACTGCTAACAGAGGTCTCCAGTCTGTGTGTGTGTCTACTGCTAACAGAGGTCTCCAGTCTGTGTGTGTGTGTACTGCAAACAGAGGTCTCCAGTGTGTGTGTGTCTACTGCTAACAGAGGTCTCCAGTGTGTGTGTGTCTACTGCTAACAGAGGTCTCCAGTGTGTGTGTGTCTACTGCTAACAGAGGTCTCCAGTCTGTGTGTGTGTGTCTACTGCTAACAGAGGTCTCCAGTGTGTGTGTGTCTACTGCTAACAGAGGTCTCCAGTGTGTGTGTGTCTACTGCTGTCTGTGTGTGTGTGTGTGTCTACTGCTAACAGAGGTCTCCAGTGTGTGTGTGTGTGTGTGTGTGTGTGTGTGTGTGTGTGTGTGCGCGTGTGTCTACTGCTAACAGAGGTTCCCAGTCTGTGTGTGTGTGTACTGCTAACAGAGGTCTCCAGTCTGTGTGTGTGTCTTCTGCTAACAGAGGTCCCCAGTCTGTGTGTGTGTCTACTGCTAACAGAGGTCCCCAGTCTGTGTGTGTGTGTCTTCTGCTAACAGAGGTCTCCAGTGTGTGTGTGTGTGTGTCTTCTGCTAACAGAGGTCTCCAGTGTGTGTGTGTGTGTGTGTGTGTGCGCGTGTGTCTACTGCCAACAGAGGTCTCCAGTCTGTGTGTGTGTGTCTTCTGCTGACAAAGGTCTCCAGTCTGTGTGTGTGTCTACTGCTAACAGAGGTCCCCAGTCTGTGTGTGTGTGTGTCTACTGCTAACAGAGGTCTCCAGTCTGTGTGTGTGTGTGTACTGCTAACAGAGGTCTCCAGTCTGTGTGTGTGTGTGTACTGCTAACAGTACTGCTAACAGAGGTCTCCCATCACAGAGAGGTCTCACTAAACAAGGCAAAAGAACATCTATCTGCAACACTTCTAAAGTGCACTAGAACAGAGTAGACTTGCTCTAAAGGATCTGTTTATATAAATATACTCCTTACGGCACATGTACAAGGCTAAATAACATGCTAAATATTAGCTGTTCCACTTATACCTTTAGTCGTCGTTATGTAGACGAGAGAAAGCACTGGACACTATGTACAGGTTAGAGTCAGAGAATCACACTCAGTTTAAACTTAATCACAATCTGTCAACACTACAGGAATAATCCAGTAGATTATAATCGTGTGATCAGAAACATGGACAGATCTGCTGCAGCCTCACCTCATGTGACTGAACATGTGAGGGATTTGAATAAGGCCAATGTAGCTCAACAAGGGACAAACCATAATTAAGGCACACTATTGCATTACATTCAGGCTCCTGAAAACCAAATACACCAAATCAAAGAACAGAAAATCACCTCCAGAGGAACTAAACACTTCTGTCCTTGAGACGAGTGGAAATGTTCAGGATCATTCAGAAAGTTCATTTCAAAACTCCTCCTGTTTTGTAAATCAACATTGTGCCTTTGGACAGAGCACTGTGAGAGGAAAGTATGAGTACTCTGCATGTGCTTCTATCTGTTCAGACCTGGTGCAGTCCTGGTGCAGTCCTGGTGCAGACCTGGTGCAGTCCTGGTGCAGTCCTGGTGCAGTCCTGGTGCAGTCCTGGTGCAGTCCTGGTGCAGTCCTGGTGCAGACCTGGTGCAGTCCTGGTGCAGTCCTGGTGCAGTCCTGGTGCAGTCCTGGTGCAGACCTGGTGCAGTCCTGGTGCAGTCCAGGTGCAGTCCTGGTGCAGTCCAAGTCCAGTTCAGCTTTGGGACTGACACAAAGGTAGTTCCTGGATGTTGCTGACGCTCTGCAGGTTGGCACATAGTAGAAGGTAAACAAAAGTGACTGAAGCATATGTGTTTATACGTGTGTGTGTGTGTGTGTGTGTGTGTGTGTGTGTGTGTGTGTGTGATCAGCTGTTGTGGCCGTGGCGTCTCATGTACAGACCACAGGAGGAGCAGAAGCAGCTCCTCGGCTCTGAGGGCAGGTGTCGACACAGAGAGCACAGAGAGCTCCTACGCTGAGGCTGAGGATGATGAAGAGGGAGAAGATGATGAAGAGGCTGAGGCTGGTGCTGAGGACGATGCTGATGAAGAGGCTGATGATGAGGATGATGAAGAGGCGGAGGATGATGAAGTGGCTGATGTTGAGGATGAGGCAGACGTGGAGAGGGGCCTGGTCGTTCGTGACGGCGCCAGTCCTCGTCTGGGGGGACGTCCAGGCGGCGGGGCTGGGCCTCTCCTGAGCCTCTGGAGCTGTGGGAGTGAGAGCTGCCATTTAGGGCCCCGTTAAACGATGCTTGTGTGTAGTGAGAGCCGCTGTAAGAGCCGCTGTGAGAGCCCCCGTGAGAGCCGCCGTGAGAGCCGCCGTGAGAGCCGCCGTGAGAGCCGCTGTGAGAGCCCCCGTGAGAGCCGCCGTGAGAGCCGCTGTGAGAGCCGCTGTGAGAGCCCCCGTGAGAGCCGCCGTGAGAGCCACCGTGAGAGCCGCCGTGAGAGCCGCTGTGAGAGCCCCCGTGAGAGCCGCCGTGAGAGCCGCCGTGAGAGCCGCTGTGAGAGCCGCTGTGAGAGCCCCCGTGAGAGCCGCCGTGAGAGCCACCGTGAGAGCCACCGTGAGAGCCGCCGTGAGAGCCACCGTGAGAGCCGCTGTGAGAGCCGCCGTGAGAGCCGCCGTGAGAGCCGCCGTGAGAGCCGCTGTGAGAGCCCCCGTGAGAGCCGCCGTGAGAGCCACCGTGAGAGCCACCGTGAGAGCTGTCTGGGTGGGACAGGGTGGCGTACAGTCCTTGTGGAGCCCTAGCCAGACCACTGGTGCTGGTCCTGGGCCTGGACAGAGACCGGGACAGGGACAGGGACCGGGTGGGGGATGGAGGAGGTCTCCTTGGGGCTCGGGGCAGTGTGCTGTAGTTCAATGCAGAGCTGTGAAGGCCTTCTCCTGGGACGGTCTGGTACCAGTCAGACACAGCCACAGACGCCTTCTGCTGCAGAGACGCTCCAGAACCTGCAGAGACCATAGAGTCACTTTACTCATCTGTGCAATAATCATCTGAATCATTTCAGAATGTGCAATACACAACCACGTGTGTCACTGCCTGAGTCTCAGAGCCTCTTGCTGCTAACATGCTAACATATACAGATGGAAACATACTAAATCTTCTTTATCATAGTAAAGTTACAGAGTTATTGTTCACTTCTCATTTTGAAGGTTACGTATATAACTACGGTTCTATGAATCCCAGATGACCGTCAGAGGGTGGTGCATAGCACTGGATGTTCCCTTCATGGGCAGTTCCAGAAGTAATACCAAATGAGTGACCTGTGACCCCTGGATAACGCCCAGAGGTAAAATAGTCCAGCGTCATCCATCACTCTGTTCCTACAGAAGCGCCTGAGTGACAGAGGGCGCTGCAGAGCACTGAATGACCTTATACCAGCTCTGTCATGAAGAATCCTGACCACCTCCTCACAGAAGAGAGACAGAGGATCTCTGAAGGACCACACCAAGAGGAGCTGGAGTGGCCACGTTGACATTAGAATCTGGTGAACGTAGGGGGGCGCTGGTGAGCGTAGCCATGTGAGGACGTGTTTTACAGCGCTCCGTGGCGGGGCACATGTTTTTCATTATCTAATAGCTTCAACACTCGTTAAAACTCTTTTGGGCTGAAGGAACATGTCAGTGAACTATATGGACGTTATTTTCTGAAAGTTTGCAACTTTGACGGCGAGAAAAATGACCAAAAGAAGTGGTAAAGAGCCACGAAAGCCTCGAGCTCGGAGTCCCTGCTGCTGGGGCCGCAACCTCCGGACATGACAGTGGTGATGGAAGCTATTGCTAGCTCAGAGCAGAAGATTCTATCACGTATCGACTCGAGCACGAAGGATTTAAATGACAAGATAGGATCCATAAAGTCGGACCTGGTGAGCCAAGATGTCCGTCTCCAAGAAGTAGAGTCGGGGTTAAGCGAATATTCTGATCGGAAAGTGGAGGAGCAGAGTTAGTCAGCTGAAGCTATAGGTGGCTAAGCTAACTCAAAAGATAGATGACTTGGAAGGACGACAACGTCGATGTAATGCTCGCATTATTGGAGTGAAAGAAGCTTGGAAACGTCCGGTAAACCCACAGAAGTGATTGCCACTATGCTGAAAGAGCTACTGAGTCTCGAATTTGTCCCGACATTTGACCGTGCACACCGCAGCCTGAAGATGGAGACCTGCCCAGGGCGATTGTGGTGAAATTTCACTACTTTCAAGAAAAGGAGCAAGTATTCTGGAGGGCAAGTTCTGCACCAATGTTTCTACAGGGCAAGAAGATAAGTATCTTTCCCGACTACACCTCTGATGGAGCCAAGAAACCAGCTGCCTTTTCGGAGGTTAAGCGGCTTCTCCGGAGCTGCACAGACGTCAGATTTGGGCTTGTTTACCCTGCAACACTCTGCAACACTCTGCAACACTCTGCAACACTCTGCAACACTCTGCAACACTCTGCAACACTCTGCAACACTCTGCAACACTCTGCAACACTCTGCAACACTCTGCATTACTCTGCAACACTCTGCAACACTCTGCAACACTCTGCATTACTCTGCAACACTCTGCAACACTCTGCATTACTCTGCAACACTCTGCAACACTCTGCAACACTCGGCAACACTCGGCAACACTCTGCAACACTCTGCAACACTCTGCAGCACTCTGCAACACCCTGCAACACTCTGCAACACTCTGCAACACTCTGCAACACTCTGCAACACTCTGCAGCACTCTGCAACACCCTGCAACACTCTGCAACACTCTGCAACACTGCAACACTCTGCAACACTCTGCAACACTCTGCAACACTCTGCAACACTCTGCAACACTCTGCAACACTCCACATTACTCTGCAACACTCCGCAACACTCTGCAACACTCTGCAACACTCCGCAACACTCCGCAACACTCCGCAACACTCCGCAACACTCTGCAGCACTCTGCAACACTCTGCAACACTCTGCAGCACTCTGCAACACTCTGCAACACTCTGCAACACTCTGCAACACTCTGCAGCACTCTGCAACACTCCGCAACACTCCGCAACACTCTGCAGCACTCTGCAGCACTCTGCAACACTCTGCAACACTCTGCAACACTCTGCAACACTCCGCAACACTCCGCAACACTCTGCAACACTCTGCAACACTCTGCAGCACTCTGCAACACTCTGCAACACTCTGCAGCACTCTGCAACACTCTGCAGCACTCCGCAACACTCCGCAACACTCTGCAACACTCTGCAACACTCTGCAACACTCTGCAACACTCTGCAACACTCTGCAACATTCCGCATTACTCCGACGTCGGGTCGAGAGCAGCGCTTTACGGATCCATCGGTAGCAACAGACTACATTAAGAAAGAACTTCTCGGGGAAGACCATTCATGAAGAGTACAGATGACACAGCCCACGGTGGTGAGTCGCTGAACAGAAGATGAGGCGCTTCGTTATCACACGGACAGCGACAGGTCCATTAGGTAAAATAATCTATGATGGACATTTTAAGTTCTTTTTTTAAGTTCTTGCTTGTTCTTGATGTTTTCTAGTGATATTCTAAAAACAAAATTCTTGCCTTTTTAGCTATTGTAAGAGTTGTTTTCTTTTTTATTATTGTTATTATTATTTATTCTCACTTATTTGTAGTATTAGTTGTATCTACCTACTTGATTTTGTAAAGGAGAATGTTGTTTTACATGTTCCCCCCGAGAGACATTTAAAAAAAAAAAATTATATATATATATATATATATATATATATATATATATATAATCTTTTTGACAAAGTTCATAGTGTTTGCCCCGTAGCGGGGCACTTGAGGAGTTGTAGGATGTTTAGCTGTTGCGTTTTGCTAGCAATCAGGGATGCGATCTCTATTTTTATTTTATATAGTAGATCAGCACAGGGTTTTTATTTTTGGCTCCTGTTTGGTTTCTTTTGTTTTCTTGTTTTATTGGGCAGAAACAACTGTATTTTTATTTTTCTATTGTATTATAGATTAAATTTTACAATACACTTAAATGGGTGATTTGCAGGGCAACACCAGTCTCTGTTTTTTAAGTTGGAATGTTAAGGGTATTAATAATCCAATTAAACGATCCAGAGTTTTTGCACATTTAAAATCCTTAAAGTCTGATGTGATGTACCTACAGGAAACGCATCTCCGTTTGACTGAACAAAATAGGCTTAAAAAACCTTGGATAGGGCAGATATTTAGCTCAAAGCACGATGCTAAGACAAGAGCGACTGCTATTTTGATTAGAAAGGGAATTCCTTTCATTCCACTAACAACAATTGCAGATAACAGAGGTACATCATCGTGAAAGGTAAATTATGGAAACAGGTTATTTTGGAGAATATATATGGACCAAACTATGATGATCCTAACTTCTTCTCCACCTTAACAGGGATTCTACCAGACATCACAGAAAGACAACTGATATTGGGGGAGATTTTAATCTTGTGCTCCATCCACATTTAGATAGATCTAATCCAGGAGCAAACTTTCAAAAGACAGTTCTGTTATTCACAACTTCATCAAATCTTATGGTCTTTTGGAACCATGGAGAAACTTAAACCCGATAACCAAACAATTTTCCTTTTTTTCTCCTGTGCACCGCACATATTCAAGGATTGATTTTTTCATTGTAGATGGAGAGATTTTGCCAATACAACAGCATTGTCATTTCAGATCATAGTCTTGTCCAATTGGATCTCAGATTCTCTGAGAGCCCCAGGCCTCGACAGACGTAGCGTCTCGACCCTCGACTGATGTCTTATAGTTCATTTTATTTATTTTATGGACCTCAATCAAACCCCAGGCAGAAGAGTATTATCTGGGAAGCTTTTAAAACGTTTATTAGAGGTCAGATCATTTCATACGCAGCGTTTCAAAGGAAAAGGGATAAACAAAAACTTAATGAACTGTCTGAGAATATAAAGGAAATAGATCACTTTTATGCAGAAGGCCCAACACCAGATCTCTATCGAAGAAAATTACTATTGAATTCTGAATTTGAAGGACTCTCTGTGAAACAAACAGAGCATCTTCTTCTCAAATCAAAACAAACCTTCTATGAACACGGCGAAGGGGCTGGGAAACTTCTTGCTCCTCAGATTAAACAATCCGTTGCTGCAAATGCGATCTCTGAAATCTGCAAAGCTTCAGGAGAAGAAGACTGCTGATCCGAAAACCATTCATGACGACTTTAAACAATATGATGCTACTCTTTACAGTTCTGAGTCTGTTAATGAAACAAGCTTAGCTAACTTTTTAGATGGATTACCTATTCCACAGATTACTCCAGAAAGTAGAACTCAAATTGAAAAAGAGATAACAACCGGCGAAATAGTTCAGGCAATTAAATCAATGCAGGGTAATAAAGCACCAGGGCCTTTCCTATAGATGTTTATAAAGTTTTTGTTGACAAATTGGCACCGAAATTAAAAGCAGTCTATCAAGAAAGTTTTAGTCTTAGTATATTACCTCAAACCATGACGCAATAAAGAAGGAAAGGATCCACTACTGTGTGGTTCGTACAGGCCTGTGAGCCTCTTGAAAAATGATTACAAAATCCTTACAAACATTTTAGCAGATTAATACCATCATACCAGAAGTCCTTGATCCAGAGCAGACTGGTTTTATATCTGGCAGGCAGTCATTTTACAATATGCGGCGTTTACTTAATATTATACATATGCCAGAAAACACGGACAAATCAGAGATAATCATTTCACTGGATGTTGAAGAGGCCTTTGACCGTATTGAGTGGCAGGACCTTTTCGCAGTTTTACAGACATTTGGATTTGGTCCCTTATTCCAAAAATGGATTGGGATACTGTACTCCTCCCCTGTTGCTTCTGTGCGAACAAATAACATGATTTCAGACTTCTTTGATTTGCATAGGGGCTGTAGACAGGGCTGTAGTCTCTCTCCCTATCTTTTTGATTTGGCAATCGAACCGTTAGCTATAGCACTAAGAAATGATGAAGAGGTTACAGGGATCTCCAGAGGAGGCATAACACATAAGGTTTCCCTTTATGCTGATGACCTGCTGCTGTATATTTACAACCCTATTGCTTAAGACTTTGGATATGTTTGGTCGCCTTTCAGGATACAAATTGAATTATGCAAAAAGTTTACTGTTCCCTGTTAATAATATTGATAAGGATTTTTCTGATTTTCCCTTTAAAGTAGAAAAAAAGGTATTTAAGTATTTAGGAATATATATTACACGCTCAATGGCAGAGCTGCGAACCCAAAACTTTGACATATTGTTGGAAAAAACGGTTAAGAATTTTAAAAAAATGGGCAACATTACCAATATCCTTGGCAGGCAGGATAAATATAGTTAAAATGGCAGTTTTACCCAAGTTTCTCTATGTGTTCCAAATGATCCCCTTTTTTGTGCCAAAATCGGTTTTTAAAAAAATTAGATAGTCTGATAGCAACTTTTATTTGGAATAATTCCAATCCTAGGATGAAAAAGAAATTCTTAGAGGTGCCTAAAGAAGCTGGGGGACTCGGGCTGCCTGGTTTTACTTATTACCAGTGGCGGCTGGTGGAATTTTCTACTGGGGGGGCTATGAATATGATGACTAGATATATACCAGAAGGGTAGGGATGCTTTCTGATCCCTACCCTGTAGCTTTCATCCAGCTGGGATGAAATATTTATCTTCCCAAACATAGCTAATTTGAGGGTATTTTGCATGTGGATACCAGTCTGCTCATGCTTCTTTGCCTTTTCTAAAAAGTGCTTCAGATCAGTCATACCTGTCTTGATCCATGCTGGGTCAGATCCTGATGTTTGAAACAAGAGGCATGGAAAGCAAAATAAAGCATTAGCCTCGCTACATGCTGCTAGCCAAGATTTGGCGCTGAACCAGGCCCTGGAAAAAGTACGAGTGTACCGTCCCCCCTGTCGCTGGACTGCTGACTAATGGTAATATTTGGCTGATCAGGTCCAAGCTCTTTAACCTCAACCTTCTCCTGGTATGATCTTCTCTCAAACGGTATTGTTTTGAGTGATCTAACTGAATTATTCTTTTTCTCGTTCTCCATTTTGCGTCTCTTTACGTTCGTCTCAAAACCCACAGCTTGACCTGTCAATCACTGTAAACGGACGTCACAGACAGTGACAGTACAGGTCGCGGGCGATCCCGCCCCCTCAGGGCGCACTTCTCCTGCGCCCCCAAATCGTCTTATCTCTTGCATTGAAGAGGAGCTACTGCGCATGTACAACTTTTAACGAGAGTCCATAGACGGCTCAGGGCGCAATCTTTTGCGCCCTGAGGCGGAAATACGTCTCAGTCCGACACAGACAACGCTGATGAGCTTAATCAATCCAACTCAGCATAAACTATAAAGTATTTCTTCCACATCTGAAATAAAACACACATAAATTTCAAAATATTTTAATGTTATTATTTTTTTTAACGTTTTATCAAGGTAACATGGCAGTTGTGAGTGGTGGGGCGGCGCCCTAGCGCCCTCTATTGGCGGCCGCCACTGCTTATTACTACTGGGCAGCTAATATTTCTAAGTTGTTACTTTGGAGGCATCTGTATGAGGGAACTGAGGGGGAGATCTGCTTTCTAACCCTATGCCTTTGGTAACTTCATCATTACCCTATGATTGTAAAAAGATACAAATAACCAATCCAATTGTTAAGACGTCTCTTAGGATATGGTTTCAGTTTAGAAAACATTTCTCTTTCCAGGAAGTGAGTCGATATCTCCCATTATCTTGCAATCCATTTTTTCTTACCCTCAATTTGGATCAAACGTTTCAGATTTGGCATGATAAAGGTTTGAAGTTCGTTTATCAGCTGTTTTCAGAGGATGGGTTTAGATCATTTGATTCTTCAACAATATGATCTTCCCTTTGTGTTCGCCTCGGGCTGATCAGTTTAAAGTTCTCTCATCGCCTTCATTATACTAACAAAAAATTAGCTAGAATTTTTCCAGGAGTGGACCCAGCCGGCCTGAGGTCAGAGCCGGCCTCTGAAGGCCACATGCTTTGGTCCTGTCCTGGTCTAGACAGTTATTGGGGGAACATTTTTCACGTATTGTCTCGTATTTGTGGTCAAGATCTGGCTCCTGATTTCAGAAGAGTATTTTTGGAATAACATCATCACAGGTAAATTGCTTTCAGGCAAATGCTGTTGCATTTGCAACTTTACTCGCTCGTCAATTAATATTATTTAATTGGAAATCAAACAGGGCCCCTTCATTTTCTCAGTGGTTGAAGGAGGTTCTTTCTTTTCTATCGTTGGAAAAGCTCAGACATAAACTAGCACCATCACAACATAAATGTTTTGTTACCTGGAAGCCCTTTGTAGAATATGTTAGACAATTTTCTTTTGATGTGTAATTGGTATCTGTTTTGTCATTGGTTATGTCATTCTACAAAATGTCTGTCCTTTTTATTTTCTTTTTTCTTTTTTCTTTTTAAGAGCCATGGGTGGGAGGAATACGGTTTTATAGATTATGTTGAAATAAAAGTGTACTGTTTGTAATTACTATGAAAATGATAAATAAAGTTTGTAAAAAAAAAAAAAAGAAAAAAAAAAAAAGAATCTGGTGAACGTACTCGGCGTCGCCCAAGATGTAGCAGCACAGACTGTCCCCAGAGGAACCTCCGCAGAGCGGCCCAGGAGGCAGAGAGTATAGGCCCCCAGGGGTCGTGGCCACACAAACCCAGTGGAAAGTCGTTGTTTGGAAAGCGGACTGCCCAGTCTAGTCCCACAATAACAGACAAAGAACCTGCAGTCACAGTAATGCAGACCTCCAATGCCCCCAGAGCTGGGGCCAAAGCCAGAGAAAGAAACCTTGACATGATGTGAGCTGCACCTCACATCAGCAGATTCTGAGACGCCTTGAGGAGCCGAGCTGACCGGAAATCCTCTTGATGGTTGATGAGATACACGACCGAGGTGTTGTCCCATCAAATAACGGACATACTTCCACAGCAGGTGGAGTAAAACCAGCTGGAGAGATAAGTGGACACATTGATGTGGAGTAGGGCTTGCAGCAGAGAGTCTACCGCCTTGAGGAGGGCAGAGAGATCCTGATCCAGTAAATGAGCCTTTGCCGGTCTGTGATCAAAGTCACCTTGACCCAGCCTGACATGTGTGGCCGGCGTCGGTGGGAATTGTAAATGATATCCAGGGAGCAATTTGGCAACTAAATTCTTATGTACCTCCAGCAGATGTTCCAGTACAGAACTCAGAACACACAATAAGAGAGAAAAAACACAGATAGAGTTAGGCCCGGTTTAGGTCTTTTGTCTGTGGAGAACAATAGCGCCTCCCAGAGGCAGCAGTGTGAATAGTCCATGATCAGCCACTGTCCTGTATGATCTTCTGGACTCTCGATAGTATTGTGGATGGGGATGTGTTCCACTCTGCGGGGGGTCCATCCTGATGGTTTCTTAATGTCTTGAGCGGGGACACAGAACCATTAGCGAAAAACAGAGCCGCTGCAGAAGACGACCTGTTTTCCATGTCAAAAAGTAAAAGGCTGACGCGCCTGCCTCAGCAAGCGCGTTAGACTGTGAGGGTGGGGCGCGTGGTCACTGAGCCAACATACTAACAGTCACATGCGTTGCTTTCCAGCCTACGTACACTGCCAGGGCAGGGGCTTCTGCACAGGTTCTCCTTTATGTGTTGTGGTGTGGGTCAGTGCTGGTGACTGGTATTGGTGTGGGGTCCGCAGCTGGTGACTGGATGCTGGTGAGTGACCGCATCTTTAGTATAGTTATCAGTAGTTAACTCCCAGTGTTGGATGAGTGATTTGTTGATCCACGGCAGCAGGTGTCTGTGTTGTTGTTGGGTCGTACATTCTTGGTGGTTATCAGAGAAGTTGTGAGGAAAGTGAGGTTGATCATAGATGCTGGTGTGGCTCAGCTTGCTGGTGTCATGTGTTGACTGGTGTGGAGTCAGCTGCTGGTGTCTGTGTTGCTGGTGTGGGGTACCAGCTGCTTGTGTCTGTGTTTGCTGGTGTGGGCTGTGGCTGGTACCTGAGTGGTGGGGGTCCGTGACGGCTGATGGTGCGTGGGGAGTTGAGGGGGGGTACAGTGTCTGCGGTGCTCTGAGGCATCGGGGAGGAGTAGGGTTGTGCACAGGCGGAGGAGCTGGGCCGGCGAGGCAGCGTGGAGGCCAGACAGCTGTCTGAGGGGGGTTTGGGCAGTGGAGGGTAGGCAGCGTCTGTGGGGGGCGGGGGAGAGTGACAGAGTGAGAGAGTGACAGAGTGAGAGAGGGACAGAGGTGAGAAGAGTGACAGAGTGAGAGAGTGACAGAGTGACAGAGTGAGCGAGTGACAAAGAGTGAGAGAGAGTGACAGAGTGAGAGAGTGACGAGTGACAGAGTGACCAGGAGTGAGAGAGTGACAGAGTGAGAGAGTGACAGAGTGAGAGGAGTGACAGAGTGACAGAGTGACAGAGTGCCAGAGTGAGAGAGAGTGACAGAGTGACAGAGTGACAGATGTGACAGAGTGAGAGAGTGACAGAGTGAGAGAGTGAGAGAGTGACAGGAGTGAGAGGAGTGACAGAGTGAGAGCGTGTCCAGAGTGAGAGAGTGACAGAGTTGAGAGAGTGACAGAGTGTGAGAGTGAGGACGAGTGACAGAGTGACAGCGTGTGAGAGAGGGACAGAGTGACAGAGTGAGAGAGTGAGAGAGTGAGAGAGTGACAGAGTGAGAGAGGACAGAGTGACAGAGTGAGAGAGTGAGAGAGTGACACGAGTGAGAGAGTGAGAGAGTGACAGAGTGACAGAGTGAGAGAGTGAAAGAGTGACAGAGTGACAGAGTGGAGAGAGTGACAGAGTGAACAGAGTGACAGAGTGACAGAGTGACAGAGTGAGAGAGGGACAGAGTGAGAGAGTGACCGAGTGACCAGAGTGAGAGAGTGACAGAGTGACAGAGTGACCAGAGTGAGAGAGTGACAGAGTGAGAGAGTGACAGAGTGAGAGAGTGCGAGAGAGTGACAGAGTGAGAGAGTGACAGAGTGACAGAGTGACAGAGTGACAGAGTGAGAGAGTGACAGAGTGACAGAGTGACAGAGTGGAGAGAGTGACAGAGTGACAGAGTGACAGAGTGATGAGAGTGACAGAGTGACAGAGTGACAGAGTGAGAGAGTGACAGAGTGAGAGAGTGAGAGAGTGAGGAGTGAGAGAGTGACAGAGTGACAGAGTGACAGAGTGACAGAGTGAGAGAGTGACAGAGTGACAGAGTGACAGAGTGACAGAGTGAGGAGAGTGACAGAGTGACAGGTGAGAGAGTGACAGAGTGAGAGAGTGAGAGAGTGAGAGAGTGAGGGAGAGTGACAGAGTGACAGAGTGAGAGAGTGAGAGAGTGAGAGAGTGAGAGAGTGAAGGACAGAACCAAAACACATCCAGAGCTTTGGAAAACTTTCATTGATTCATTCACTTTAGGCTGGTCAAACAGAACATATACAATAAACACACACACACACACACATACAGTACATACACGCACACACTTCAAACACACACTTACAGACCTATACACACACACTGTACACACACATATTTTCCACCCACAGTAACAGGGCATCAGTTGAAAGAAGGGAAAACAAACAGTGTGTGTGTCTATGTGTAAAATTGTTTTAGAAAAACATAATAGATTCACTTCAACTCAGACTAACTCTTGTTGGAACTGAACCTATGGACCCAGACAACGTTAGCCCACACAGAGGACCATGAACCTATGGCCCCGACAACGTTAAGCCACACAGAGGACATGACCTACGGACCCAGACAGACGTTAAGCCCACACAGTAGGACCATGAACTATGGACCCAGAGTGGGGGACAGACGTTAGCCACACAGAGGACCATGAACCTATGGACCGGACAGACGTTAGCCCACACAGAGGACCATGAACCTATGGACCCAGACAGACGTTAGCCCACACAGAGGACCATGAACCTATGACCCAGACCAAGTCGTTAGCCACAAGAGGACATGAACCTATGGACCCAGTGACAGACGTTAGCCCACACAGAGGGACCATGAACCTATGGACCCAGACAGGACGTTAGCCACACAGAGTGACCATGAACCTATGGACCCAGACAGGGCGTTAAGCCCACACAGGGACCATGAACCTATGGACCAGACAGACGTTAGCCCACACAGAGGACCATGAACCTATGGACCCAGACAGACGTTAGCCCAACAGAGGACCATGAACCTATGGACCCAGACAGACGTTAGCCCACACAGAGGACCATGAACCTATGGACCCAGGACAGACGTTAGCCACACAGAGGACCATGAACTATGGACCCAGACAGAAGTTAGCCCACACAGAGGACCATGAACCTATGGACCCAGACAGACGTTAGCCCACACAGAGGACCATGAACCTATGGACCCAGACAGACGTTAGCCCACAAGGGACCATGAACCTATGGACCCAGACAGGACGTTAGCAACAGAGGACCATGAACCTTATGGACCCAGACAGACGTTAGCCACACAGAGGACCATAACCTATGGAAACCCAGACAGACGTGAGCCCCCAGAGGACTGAACCTATGGGACCCAGACAGACGTTAGCCACACAGAGGACCATGAACCTATGGACCCAGCAGGACGTTAGCCCACACCGAGGCTGAACTATGGACCAGACAGACGTTAGCCCCACACAGAGGACCATGAAGACAAACAACACGTTGGGATTCTCTTTATCCTTTATAAATATAAGATTCTTTAGATTAGACTTTGGCAAAGAGCTCCCTCACTTGGTCTCTCTCTCTGGTTCTCTTCTGGTTCTCTCTGGTCTCTCTCTGGTCTCTCTCTCTGGTCTCTCTCTGGTCTTCCATCTCTCCGGTCTCTCTAGGAATGTGCGTAGTCTCTACTGTGGTCTCTCTCTGGTCTCTCTCTGGGGCATCTCTGGTCACTCTCTGGTCTCTCTGTGGTCTCTCTCTCGGTCTCTCTCTGGTCTCTCTCTGGTCTCTCTCTGGTCTCTCTCTCTGGTCTCTCTCTCTGGTCCTCTCTTGGTCTCTCTCTCTGGTCTCTCTCTGGTCTCTCTTGGTACTCTTCATGGTCTCTCTCACGGACCAGGACTTTACCAGACTTGGAGTCTATAGCTACTGCAGGACCTGGGTTATCGATGCAGCTCTGACTGGAGCTCGGAACTAGAGCCTTGGTCAGCCCCTGGGCCTCAAGTTCCTTGACATCAGGGGGGGAAGGGGGGGGGGGGGAGTTTCAGTTGCTGTGAAGTTAAAGACTAATGGAAAAACTATAAATCACTTCAATGTTTAAATTGTTTGCCCGCGGCACATCCACAGAATGAATATATATAACTATGCTACTGCTGCTGCTGCTGCTGCTGCTGCTGCTGCTGCTGCTGCTGCTGTACTGCTGCTGCTGCTGGTGCTGCATGCTGCTGCTACGTGCTGCTGCTGCTACTGCTGCTGCTGTCTGTACTATTCCTACTGTGTCTGCTACTGCTACTGCTGCTGCTGCTCTGCTGCTGCGTGCTGCTGTGCTACGCTATGTGCTGTACTGCTCGTGTGTGCTGTGTGTGCTGTGCTGTGCTGTGTGCAGTGCAGCACTTATACATTGATGTGTTTCTTTGTGATCAAGAACTACACAAGCTTCTCATGTTTGATTAGTGAACAGTGAACAGAGATGGGTGCGCAGTTTGGAGTGCTCAGGGAGGCGTGCAGAGTATGCTTCGGATGAGAGACGGACTGGATGCAACAGGGGACTCACAGAGGTCTGGGTCGATGGCCGTCCACTCAGATGTGGGCGAGTTCCTATGTTGTCTGCACTGTAGCTGTCCTGCACCCCCACTGACCTCCCGGGCATTTATGGGGGAGAAGTATTAGTAATCAGGTACGAATAATAAATGAGAATTAATAAATTAAAAATAATAATAATAATAATAAGACAGCGATAATATAGTAAATGTGTCGTCGCTTATTTAGTTACTTCATGAATCAATTGCCAAAAATATCATTCGTTCCATTTTCTTGCGCTTCATTGTTGGGGTCGGGGGGAGCAGTCAAGCAGAGCGCCCAGGACTTCCTCTCACAATTCCTCCAGTGTCGACCCCGTAGGCGTTCCAGGCCAGTGGAGAGACATAGTCCCTCGCGTGTCTAGGTCTTCCTGGGGCCTCTACCGGTGGGACGGGCCGGAACACCTCCAATTCCAATCCAATCCAATCCAATCCACTTTATTTATATAGCACATTTCATAAACACGCAGTTTCCAACGTGCTGCACACATGCAAAATTGCACCAAATAAAGGAATAAAAACATTTATATAAGAAAAATACCATAAAATAAATTAAAATTAACATAAAAAACAGAGGGACCGACTAGCGGAGTTAAAGCAGAGAATAAAGTGGGTCCTTAAGACGTGATTAAAACATTCCACGAGGAGCTGTTTTGACGTGGGGGGAGGGCGTTAGGATTTTGGTCCAGCACAGAGAAGGCTGTCCCCGGGTTTTACGACTGTACTTAGGCACACGAGCTGGAGCTGGCTCTCGGACTCGTGGGGGGCGGGTGGTAAATTGGCTGAGGTGAGAAGTTAAGGGGGGCCGTCCATTAGAGCTATAAAACAACAATAAAATCTTAACATAATTTAAAATGAAAGGAGGCAGTGCTACAAGGACGCAAGGCGGGAGTGATGTGGGCGCCTTTTTTGGTTCTGTTTAAAAGCCGTGCGCAACGTTCTGGTAACTGTAGGGTGAAGTGCTTGTGTGAAAATAGGAGTAGAGAGCGGTTACCGTAGTCAGACGTGTGAAGAAATAAAAGGTGCATCACTTATTCAAAAAGGTTAAGCGGCACGGTGGCTGAGTGGATAGCAATCTCGCCTTTCAGCAAGCCGTGACCTGGGTTCGAATCCCGGTCGGACAGGGCCTTTCTGAGTGGAGTTTCGCATGAATCCCGTGTAGCGTAGGTATTCCTGGGTGGGCTCCGGTTTCCCCTACCACTAAAATAAATTGAAAATAGGTCTGGCCATGTGCGTCCTGTCTGGCACCACATCCCCAAATAATCCACATTGTTAACAAAAACCGCTTTGAGCCTCGCTGTGCAGTGACAAGGGGTATCTAATAAAAGATTTTCCTTAAAAGATAAAAAAGTTTTAACCTTGGATAAAGCCGCAGAGTAAAAACACGATTTTAAAAACATGTTGACTGCTTGTCAAAGTAAAATCACTGTCTATAGTGACGCAAGGTTGGTGGGATGTGGGACGCCATGTTCATCAGCGGTCCCACATAAACCTGGTTGGCCCAAAGAGAATCACTTCTGTTTTTTTATAATTCATTCTTAAGAAAGTTTTGGGCCACCCAGGGAGGCGTCCAGGAGCATCGGAACAGATACGAGCACTCAACTGGATCCTCTCGACGTGGAGAAGCAGCGGCTCTACTCGAGCTCCTCCCGTTGTGACTGAGCTCCTCACCCTTCTCTAAGGGAGCAGCCACTCTGCGGAGGAAGCTCATTTCGACCGCTTGTATCCGCGATCTCGTTCTTTCGGTCTTACCCAAAGCTCCTGACCATAGGTGAGGGAGGGAACGAAGATTGACCGGTAAATCTGAGAGCTTTGCGGCAGCTCCCTTTCCCAACGGTCCGATAAAGCTCGATGAGACGCTGCTCTCTTACCACAACGGTCCGATACAGCGACCGCATCACTGCGCACGCTGCACCGATCCGCCTGTCAATCGCACGCTCACATCCTCCCCTCACTCGTGAACAAGACCCCGAGATACTTGAGGACGTCCTCCACTTGAGGAGAGGACCTCTCCAACGCCCGACCTGGAGAGGGCAAGGCGCCATTTTCCGGTCGAGCACCAATGGCCTCGGATTTGGGAGGTGGGCTGATTCTCATCCCAGCCGCTTCACCACACGGCTGCAAACCGGTCCCAGTGACATGTTGCAGGTCCTGGTTTGTTGGAAGGCCAACAGGGACAAAAATGTCTGACAAAGCAGGATGGAAATCCTGTGGTCTTCGAACGACCACGGTGCTGCGCTAGAAATTTGTCATAAATACAGTGAACAGAACCCGGTGACAAAGGGCAGCCAGTCGGAGGGCCCGGCTCGGTCATACTAGGGATCGGATGGCTCAGCTGAGCACCCCGGACCCCGTACTCCCGGAGAACCCCCAAAGGACAATCGGGAACACAGCGAACGCCATCTAAATCCAAAAAGGACATGTGGAACAGTAGGGCGAACTCCATGTACCTGGAGTATCGTATGGAGAGTATAGGTGGTCCGTTGCTGAAAAACCACACTGCTTCCTGCTCCGTGATTCGAATCGGGTGCTCGTCTCAGTACTTGGTGTAGACCATACCGGGGAGGCTGGGGAGTGTGATCCCACAATAATTGGAACACACCCTCCGGTCCCCTTCTTGTAGAGAGGGACCACCACCCCGGTCTGCCACTCCATTTGCACCCGCCCCCGATCGCCATATGCAGGATGCTGCAGTAGGACGTGTCCCACCAAGACAGTCCCGACAACATCCCCGAGACTTTAGGATAAGTCGGGACGGAATTCGCATCCACACTCGGGCCTTGCCACCAAGGAGGCTGACCTCCACATTGGTGACTCAGCCAGGGAGATGGATGTATCCGCCCCAACATCCTCAGCCTTGCCTCCTGGACGTGAGGAATGAGGGGGGATGAGGAGAACCTCGGAGTATTCTTCACCGCCCGACAATATCCCAGTCGAGGTCAGAGTCTCCACCCGCCCGTACCTGGTGATGCAAGCACTGTTCCCTTGCCTAGGGCGCGGACGGTTGCCGAATCTCTCGAAATCCTCCCGTCCGGGTTTTGCTCTGCAAACAGGCCGGGCCGCGGCACGCTTGGCGGTATGGAACAGCTGCCTCAGGAGGCCACGGACATCATGGCTCGATAGGGACTCCTTTACAGTCTGACGGCAAAAATATCCTAACAGCCGTAACACATTCTGATTATTCCAATTGTATTTTTGTTGTTGGTGAAGTTCAATTCAATATTTTTGTATCGACCTAACCACAACGTATTTATCTCTGCGGAATTACAAAAACTGTAGATTTCGACAAGATAGAGAATCAGACAAACACAGAGCATGGGTCAACAGGAGCAGAGAGCTAACAGAGTACAGAGTCAGATGTGGTAACAGAGTATAGATGTGAGTAAAGATGAGAGTAACAGATGTGAGTAACAGAGTACACGATGTGAGTAAAAGATGTGAGTAAACAGAGTACAGATGTGAGTAACAAGAGTTACAGTTGTGGAGTAACTAGATGTGAGTAACAGAGTATAGATGTGAGTACGATGTGAGTAACGATGTGAGTAACAGATGAGAGTAACAGAGTACAGATGTGATTAACAGAGTACAGATTGAGTACAGATGTGAGTAATGAGTAAGATGTGAGTAAAGAGTACAGATTTGAGTAACAAAGTAAGATTGTGAGTACCAGAGTACAGAATGGAGTAACAGAGTACAGTGTGAGTAACAGCGTACAGATGTAAAGTAAAGAGTACAGATGTGAGTAAAGAGTACAGATGTTATAAAGTAAGTGTGATTAAACAGAGTACAGTGTGAGTATAGATGTGAGTAACAGAGTAAGATGAGAGAACCAGATGTGAGTAACGAGTATAGAATTGTACCGTAAGATGTGAGTATCAGATTGTGAGTAACAGAGTACAGTGCGAGGTAACAGATGTGAGTAACAGGAGTATAGATGTGAGTTAAAGCAAGTGGGAGGTAAAGATGTGGTAAACAGAGTTCAGATGTGAGTGTACCAGATGTGGCGTAAAAGAGTATAGAAGTGAGTGTAACAGTACAGATGTGAGTAACAGATGTGAGTAACAGAGTACAGATGTGAGTAAAGAGTACAGATGTGAGTACAGGTACAGATGAGAGTAACAGATGTGAGTAACAGAGTACAGATGTGCCTCACAGACCTCACGGACCTCACGGACCTCACAGACCTCAGAGACCTCAGAGACCTCAGAGACCTCACAGACCTCACAGACCTCACAGACCTCACAGACCTCACACAGACCTCACAGACCTCACAGACCTCACAGACCTCCAGAGACCTCACGGACCTCACAGACCTCAGAGACCTCACAGACCTCACGGACCTCACAGACCTCACAGACCTCAGAGACCTCAGAGACCTCACAGACCTCACAGACCTCACAGACCTCACAGACCTCACAGACCTCACAGACCTCACAGACCTCACACAGACCTCACAGACCTCAGAGACCTCAGAGACCTCACAGACCTCACAGACCTCAGAGACCTCACAGACCTCACAGACCTCACAGACCTCACAGACCTCACACAGACCTCACAGACCTCACACAGACCTCACAGACCTCAGAGACCTCAGAGACCTCACAGACCTCACGGACCTCACAGACCTCACGGACCTCACAGACCTCAGAGACCTCACGGACCTCACAGACCTCACGGACCTCACAGACCTCACCTACCTCAGAAACCTCACAGACCTCACAGACCTCACAGACCTGACAGACCTCAGAGACCTCACAGACCTCACAGACCTCACACAGACCTCACAGACCTCAGAGACCTCAGAGACCTCACAGACCTCACAGACCTCAGAGACCTCACGGACCTCACGGACCTCACGGACCTCACAGACCTCACAGACCTCACAGACCTCACACAGACCTCGGAGACCTCACACAGACCTCACAGACCTCAGAGACCTCAGAGACCTCACAGACCTCACGGACCTCACAGACCTCAGAGACCTCAGAGACCTCACGGACCTCACAGACCTCACAGACCTCACAGACCTCAGACCTCACAGACCTCAGAGACCTCACGGACCTCACAGACCTCACAGACCTCAGAGACCTCACGGACCTCACAGACCTCAGAGACCTCACAGACCTCACAGACCTCAGAGACCTCACAGACCTCACAGACCTCACAGACCTCACAGACCTCAGAGACCTCACAGACCTCACAGACCTCAGAGACCTCACGGACCTCAGAGACCTCACGGACCTCACAGACCTGACAGACCTGACAGACCTCACAGACCTCACAGACCTCAGACCTCACAGACCTCACAGACCTCACAGACCTCACAGACCTCACAGACCTCACAGACCTCAGAGACCTCACAGACCTCACAGACCTCACAGACCTCAGAGACCTCACGGACCTCACAGACCTCACGGACCTCACAGACCTCACAGACCTCAGAGACCTCACAGACCTCACAGACCTGACAGACCTGACAGACCTCACGGACCTCACAGACCTCACAGACCTCACAGACCTCAGAGACCTCACGGACCTCACAGACCTCACGGACCTCACAAACCTCACAGACCTCAGAGACCTCACAGACCTCAGAGACCTCACGGACCTCACAGACCTCACAGACCTCACAGACCTCAGAGACCTCACAGACCTCACAGACCTCAGAGACCTCACAGACCTCAGAGACCTCACGGACCTCACAGACCTCACAGACCTCAGAGACCTCACAGACCTCACAGACCTCAGAGACCTCACAGACCTCACAGACCTCACGGACCTCACAGACCTCACAGACCTCAGAGACCTCACAGACCTCAGAGACCTCACGGACCTCATAGACCTCACAGACCTCACAGACCTCACACAGACCTCACAGATCTCACACAGACCTCACAGACCTCAGAGACCTCAGAGACCTCACAGACCTCACGGACCTCACAGACCTCAGAGACCTCACGGACCTCACAGACCTCACGGACCTCACAGACCTCAGAGACCTCACAGACCTGACAGACCTCACGGACCTCACAGACCTCACAGACCTCAGAGACCTCACGGACCTCACAGACCTCACAGACCTCAGAGACCTCACAGACCTGACAGACCTCACGGACCTCACAGACCTCACAGACCTCAGAGACCTCACAGACCTGACAGACCTCACGGACCTGACAGACCTCACAGACCTCAGAGACCTCACAGACCTCACAGACCTCAGAGACCTCACAGACCTCAGAGACCTCACGGACCTCACAGACCTCACGGACCTCAGAGACCTCAGAGACCTCAGACCTCACAGACCTGACAGACCTCACAGACCTCACAGACCTCAGAGACCTCAGAGACCTCAGAGACCTCACAGACCTCACGGACCTCACAGACCTCACAGACCTCAGAGACCTCACAGACCTCACAGACCTCACAGACCTCACAGACCTCAGAGACCTCAGAGACCTCACAGACCTCACAGACCTCACAGACCTCACAGACCTCAGAGACCTCAGAGACCTGACAGACCTCACAGACCTCACAGACCTGACAGACCTCACAGACCTCACAGACCTCACAGACCTGACAGACCTCACAGACCTCACAGACCTCAGAGACCTCAGAGACCTCACAGCCCTCACAGACCTCACAGACCTCACAGACCTCACAGACCTCAGAGACCTCAGAGACCTCACAGACCTCAGAGACCTCAGAGACCTCACAGACCTCACGGACCTCACAAACCTCAGAGACCTCACGGACCTCACAGACCTCACGGACCTCACAGACCTCACAGACCTCAGAGACCTCACAGACCTGACAGACCTCACGGACCTCACAGACCTCACAGACCTCAGAGACCTCACGGACCTCACAGACCTCACAGACCTCAGAGACCTCACAGACCTGACAGACCTCACGGACCTCACAGACCTCAGAGACCTCACAGACCTGACAGACCTCACGGACCTCACAGACCTCACAGACCTCAGAGACCTCACAGACCTCAGACCTCACAGACCTCAGAGACCTCACAGACCTCACAGACCTCAGAGACCTCACAGACCTCAGAGACCTCACGGACCTCACAGACCTCACGGACCTCAGAGACCTCAGAGACCTCACAGACCTGACAGACCTCACAGACCTCACAGACCTCAGAGACCTCAGAGACCTCACAGACCTCAGAGACCTCACGGACCTCACAGACCTCACAGACCTCAGAGACCTCACAGACCTCAGAGACCTCACAGACCTCACAGACCTCACAGACCTCACAGACCTCAGAGACCTCACAGACCTCACAGACCTCACAGACCTCAGAGACCTCAGAGACCTCACAGACCTCACAGACCTCACAGACCTCACAGACCTCAGAGACCTCAGAGACCTCACAAACCTCACAGACCTGACAGACCTCACAGACCTCACAGACCTCACAGACCTCAGAGACCTCAGAGACCTCACAGACCTCACAGACCTCACAGACCTCACAGACCTCACAGACCTCAGAGACCTCAGAGACCTCAAGACCTCACAGACCTCAGAGACCTCACGGACCTCACAGACCTCACAGACCTCAGAGACCTCACAGACCTCAGAGACCTCACAGACCTCACAGACCTCACAGACCTCACAGACCTCACAGACCTCACAGACCTCACAGACCTCACAGACCTCAGAGACCTCACAGACCTCACAGACCTCACAGACCTCACAGACCTCACAGACCTCAGAGACCTCAGAGACCTCACAGACCTCACAGCTCACAGACCTCACAGACCTCACAGACCTCACAGACCTCACAGACCTCACAGACCTCAAGACCTCACAGACCTCACAGACCTCACAGACCTCAGAGACCTCAGAGACCTCACAGACCTCACAGACCTCACAGACCTCACAGACCTCACAGACCTCAGAGACCTCAGAGACCTCACAGACCTCACAGACCTACAGACCTCACAGACCTCAGAGACCTCACAGACCTCCAGACCTCACAGACCTCACAGACCTCACAGACCTCAAGACCTCACAGACCTCACAGACCTCACAGACCTCACAGACCTCACAGACCTCAAGACCTCACAGACCTCACAGACCTCACAGACCTCACAGACCTCACAGACCTCACAGACCTCACAGACCTCACAGACCTCACAGACCTCACAGACCTCACAGACCTCACAGACCTCACAGACCTCACAGACCTCACAGACCTCACAGACCTCACAGACCTCACAGACCTCACAGACCTCACAGACCTCACAGACCTCACAGACCTCACAGACCTCACAGACCTCACAGACCTCACAGACCTCAAGACCTCACAGACCTCACAGACCTCACAGACCTCAAGACCTCACAGACCTCACAGACCTCACAGACCTCACAGACCTCACAGACCTCAAGACCTCACAGACCTCACAGACCTCACAGACCTCAAGACCTCCAGACCTCACAGACCTCACAGACCTCACAGACCTCACAGACCTCACAGACCTCACAGACCTCACAGACCTCACAGACCTCACAGACCTCACAGACCTCAAGACCTCACAGACCTCACAGACCTCAAGACCTCAGAGACCTCACAGACCTCACAGACCTCACAGACCTCAGACCTCACAGACCTCACAGACCTCACAGACCTCACAGACCTCACAGACCTCAAGACCTCCAGACCTCACAGACCTCACAGACCTCTCAGACAGACCTCACAGACCTCACAGACCTCAAGACCTCACAGACCTCACAGACCTCAGAGACCTCAGAGACCTCCAGACCTCAGAGACCTCAGAGACCTCACAGACCTCAGAGACCTCACAGACCTCAGAGACCTCAGAGACCTCACAGACCTCAGAGACCTCACAGACCTCAGAGACCTCAGAGACCTCACAGACCTCACAGACCTCAGAGACCTCACAGACCTCAGACCTCTCAGACCTCACAGACCTCACAGACCTCAGAGACCTCACAGACCTCACAGACCTCAGAGACCTCAGAGACCTCACAGACCTCACAGACCTCAGAGACCTCAGAGACCTCAGAGACCTCAGAGACCTCAGAGACCTCAGAGACCTCACAGACCTCACAGACCTCACAGACCTCACAGACCTCACAGACCTCACAGACCTCACAGACCTCTCAGACCTCACAGACCTCACAGACCTCACAGACCTCACAGACCTCACAGACCTCAGAGACCTCAGAGACCTCACAGACCTCAGAGACCTCAGAGACCTCAGAGACCTCAGAGACCTCAGAGCCCTCACAGACCTCACAGACCTCACAGACCTCATCAGACCTCACAGACCTCACAGACCTCACAGACCTCACAGACCTCACAGACCTCAAGACCTCAGAGACCTCACAGACCTCACAGACCTCACAGACCTCACAGACCTCACAGACCTCAGAGACCTCACAGACCTCACAGACCTCACAGACCTCACAGACAGACTCACAGACCTCACAGACCTCACAGACCTCACAGACCTCACAGACCTCAGACCTCACAGACCTCACAGACCTCACAGACCTCACAGACCTCACAGACCTCACAGACCTCACAGACCTCAGAGACCTCACAGACCTCACAGACCTCACAGACCTCACAGACCTCAGAGACCTCACAGACCTCAGAGACCTCAGAGACCTCAGAGACCTCACAGACCTCACAGACCTCACAGACCTCACAGACCTCACAGACCTCACAGACCTCACAGACCTCACAGACCTCACAGACCTCACAGACCTCACAGACCTCACAGACCTCAGAGAGCCTCTTACCTGCAAGGCGCTGTTGAGGAAGCAGCTGTTCTGTCCTGGCTCGTTGCTCAGTCCTTTGCTGGGGGCGATGGACGTCATGGTGCGAGGGGTCATCATCTCCTGCATCCCTCTGTCGCTGCTCAACCCGCCGCCGCCAACGCCGCCAACGCCGCCAACACCACCGCCGCCACCGCCGCCAACGCCAACACCGCCGGACGCAAAGTTGTTCCTCCCCCACGACATCTTGGCTCCGTCCATCTCAACTCAAGATCAAGTCACTATCGTCCATCCAGGGGTCGCAGAGCAGAGGCCCATCTCCACCAGACCCAGGACCCAGACCCAGGACCCAGACCCAGGACCCAGACCCAGGACCCAGACCCAGGACTTCACACAGATCTGAAGGAGAACACAGACTCTTCACTGAAGTCGTCCAGCTCCTTCTTCTCGTTACAATCCCAGTGTTTCCAGTGGAGGTGACGTCTGAGCTCTTTGGACCCGTGACTGATGAGAAAGTCTCCTCAGCAGCAGCAGCAGCAGCAGCAGCAGCAGCAGCAGCAGCAGCAGCAGCAGCAGTGATGCAGGTCTGAGGACAGGGAAAGAGCAGGAGTAAGGTTCAC
>OZ035835.1:40480865-40498365 GCA_964034765.1 Knipowitschia caucasica
TCCCCCTCTGAGGGGGCAGTGGGCTGAGGTCTTCCCCTCTGAGGGGGCAGTGGGCTGAGGTCTCCCCCTCTGAGGGGGCAGTGGGCTGAGGTCTTCCCCTCTGAGGGGGCAGAGGGCTGAGGTCTCCCCCTCTGAGGGGGCAGTGGGCTCAGGTCTTCCCCTCTGAGGGGGCAGAGGGCTGAGGTCTCCCCCTCTGAGGGGGCAGTGGGCTGAGGTCTCCCCCTCTGAGGGGGCAGTGGGCTGAGGTCTTCCCCTCTGAGGGGGCAGAGGGCTGAGGTCTCCCCCTCTGAGGGGGCAGTGGGCTCAGGTCTTCCCCTCTGAGGGGGCAGAGGGCTGAGGTCTCCCCCTCTGAGGGGGCAGTGGTCTGAGGCTGCAGACTCTGACCTCGTTGGAGGACGAAGGTTTGGGCTCAAAGAGAAAATAAC
The DNA here is from genome assembly GCA_964034765.1 of Knipowitschia caucasica. Taxonomy (NCBI): domain Eukaryota; kingdom Metazoa; phylum Chordata; class Actinopteri; order Gobiiformes; family Gobiidae; genus Knipowitschia; species Knipowitschia caucasica. The sequence continues at coordinate 40,481,291 of OZ035835.1, forward strand.
TCTGAGGAGAATGTGGAGCATTTCTCTCTCTGGCTCCACAGCAGTGAAAAGGAGAATTAGCAGCTAGTCTCCTCCCTCGGCTTCCCTTTCTGCCTCCTCCTCTGCCTCCCCTCTGCCTCCCCTCTGCCTCCCCCTCTGCCTCCTCCTCTGCCTCCCCCTCTGCCTCCCCTCTGCCTCCTCCTCTTCCCCTACCTCCTCCTCTGCCTCCTCCTCTGCCTCCTCCTCTGCCTCCTCCTCTGCCTCCTCCTCTTCCCCCTCCTCTTCCCCTGCCTCCTCCTCTGCCTCCTCCTCTGCCTCCCCTCTGCCTCCCCTCTGCCTCCCCCTGCCTCCTCCTCTGCCTCCTCCTCTTCCCCTGCCTCCTCCTCTGCCTCTCCCCCTTTGACCCTTGACTCAGCCTCGTCGTCAGCTGTGCATGAATTCTAAAGTGAGACTAAGCACCGGCCAGAACCAGGAGGCTCTGCCCAGAACCAATAAACTCCGCCCAGAACCAGGAGGCTCTACAGCCTCAGTCCTGGGTCTACAGCCTCAGTCCTGGGTCTACAGCCTCAGTCCTGGTCTACAGCCTCAGTCCTGGGTCTACAGCCTCAGTCCTGGGTCTACAGCCTCAGTCCTGGGTCTACAGCCTCAGTCCTGGGTCTACAGCCTCAGTCCTGGGTCTGAGACGCTGAGCTGGACGTTTAGCCACACCCTCTCTTTGATCTGTCTGTGTTTGAAATCTTTTGTCCAATCTATAGGTTGTAGGTTATAACGCAAAAAATATAGTTTTAGAGATATAACCTTTTAAAGTCCAGATACTGTGAACACACTAATATGGAACCACACAACATGTGCATGTAGCACATAAGCACAGAGTCCCCCATTGTCAACCCTGGTTTGAGTTCTGGTGAAGTCTGGTGTAGCTCCTGTTTTGGATGTTTACAGTATGTTCAGTCTGCTCGATCAGTCCGCTAATGTCCCCGTGACCACTTTGCTGCTCTCTGATTGGTTGTCGCACGAACGTCCCAAGGAAGGCAAGGCAAGGCAAGGCAAGTTTATTTATATAGCACAATTCATACACAAGGCAATTCAAAGTGCTGAACAAAACAAGAAAGCATTAAAATCATAAATTATCACAGAACATTAAAAAGAAAGATAAAAATATAAAATCCCTCAGTTGTAGCACAGCTAAACAGAACTGTCTTTAACCTGGTTTTAAACATTGTCAGAGAGGAGGCCTGTCTCACATCTTCAGGAAGACTGTTCCAGATTTTAGCAGCATGAATCTGAAAAGCAGCCTCCCCATGTTTAGTTCTGACTCTGGACACTAACAGGAGTCCAGTCCCTGTGCTCCTCAGAGTCCGGGCTGGTTCATATGGGACTAACATGTCACTAATATATTTTGGTGCGAGGCCATGGAGAGATTTGTACACAAGCAGAGCTGTTTTAAAGTCTATTCTCTGAGCCACAGGAAGCCAGTGCAGAGACCTGAGGACCGGACTAATATGGTCGTACTTCCTGGTTCTAGTCAGGACTCGAGCTGCTGCATTTTGAATGTACTGCAGCTGTTTTACAGCCTGTTTGGACAGACCTGTGAGCAGGCCATTGCAGTAGTCTAACCTACTGGAGACAAATGCATGGATAAGAATCTCCAGGTCTGCTTTAGACACTATGTTTTTGATCCTGGCAATGTTTTTTAGATGGTAAAAAGCTGCTGATGTTACTGATTTGATGTGGCTATTAAAATTTAAGTCTGAGTCCAGTATTACCCCTAGATTTCTGACCTTGTTTGAAGGTTTTAGGGAGAGAGACTGTAGGTGACAGATGACGCTCTCTCTTTGTTTCTGGGGACCAAAGACAATCATTTCAGTTTTGTCTGCGTTTAGCTGAAGGAAGTTGTTTTGCATCCACTCACTGATCTGTTGGATACAATGAAGGAGTGAGTCCACTGGTCCATGTTCTCCTGCAGTCAGTGAGACATAGATCTGAGTGTCGTCTGCATAGTTATGATAGGAAACTTTGTTTCTGCGTATTAACTGACCTAACGGCAGCATGTAGAGATTGAACAGAAGAGGTCCCAGGATCGACCCCTGTGGGACTCCACAGGTCAGGGCCATATGATCTGAGACACAGTTTCCAATCTCCACAAAGTACTTCCTGTCTTCAAGGTAAGACCTAAACCAACTTAGGGCGGTGCCAGTGACGCCAACCCAGTCCTCTAGTCTCTGTAAGAGGATCTCATGGTCGACGGTGTCAAAGGCAGCACTTAGATCTAACAAGATTAAGATTGAGACTTTGCCTGCGTCAGTGTTCAGCCGGATCGTTTGTAACCTTAACGAGAGCAGTCTCAGTGCTGTGGTGGGGTCTAAAGCCGGACTGAAACATATCAAATGAGTTGTTGATTATAAGAAATCTAGTAAGCTGTAGGTAGACAACTTTCTCAAGGACTTTCCCCATAAATGGCAGATTTGAGATGGGACGATAGTTGTTAAGTACAGTGGCATCCAGACTGCTCTTTTTTAGCAGGGGCCTGATGACTGCAGTTTTCAGGGCCTTTGGGAATATTCCAGAATGAAGGGACATGTTTACTATCTGTGTGAGTGAAGGTAACAGACTGCTCAGAACAGACTTTAGAAATCTAGTGGGTAGTACATCCAGGCTGCATGTGGAGGAGCTCAAACTGGAGATTATCTCTTGGGACAGTTTTATCATTTACAGGTGCAAAGTGAGTTAGCTCAGAGAGCCTTTCTGGCTGTTGGATGGTTATCTGTGGATTGGAGACAATGGCGCTTTTGATGCCTTGAACCTTGTCATTGAAAAAATTAGCAAACTCATTGCATTTACGTTTGGAAGTTAGCTCTAATGGCATTTGAACAGGGGGGTTTGTTAATCTATTAACTGTTGAGAACAGAACACGCAGATTGTTGCTGCAGCCTTCAATCATTTCAGAAAAATACCTTTCTCTCGTACTACGTAGCACCCGGTTAAACTCGCACAACTTATCTTTGAAGATCTTGTAATCAACCTGGAGGTTGGACTTGCGCCACTTCCGCTCGGCCCTCCGGCACTTTCTCTTTTGTGCCCTGACCGAGTCTGCTTTAGCCCACGGCGCCTTCTGCTTATTTTTCACTATTTTAACTTTCACAGGGGCAACGGTATCCAGAACATTCAAAACACTAGAGGTGACAGAGTTAAACAGTTCATCTACAGTAGAATACGATGCATTCTCAAAGTTTATCATTTCCATAAATAGTTCACTCGTATTTTCATTTATGCGCCTTCTTCGAACAGTTGCAGAGTCCACTGGTGGTTTGTTAGTGAAACACATGTCAAAAAAAACACAGAAATGATCCGAAAGAGCAACATCGACCACGTTTACATTTGAAATAATCACCCCCTTTGTAACTAACAGATCTAGAGTGTGCCCTCTGCTGTGGGTGGGGCCACTTACGTGCTGAGTGAGATCAAAGGATTCAAGTACAGAACTCAGCTCATTTGCATTTCTGTCATCAACATTATCCACATGAATATTAAAATCACCTGTAATAACCAAACTATCAAAATCTGTGCATACAACTGAAAGCAACTCTGTAAAATTATCAATAAAACTGTGACATGACTGCGGTGGCTTGTATAGGACAACGAAGAGTATTGGAGGAGATTGTTTTTGTTGTATTTTAAAAGACACATATTCAAATGACGAAAACTTCCCAAGAGACATTCTATGGGAGACAAAGTGGTCTCTAAAAATGGCAGCTAAGTAAGTAAGTAAGTAAGTTTTTATTTATATACCGCCTTTTCACTGCAGATCTGAGTCTCAAAGCGGTTTACAATTGTTAATTATGGGCATTTGTCTCTCACTCCACACAGAGATGGGAGCGGGGTCGCCACTACAGGAGGCACATGCCAGAACTATTGGACATATTTTTAGAGGTAGGGGAAACCGGAGTACCCGGAGGAAACCTACGCAGACACGGGGAGAACATGCAAACTCCACTCAGAAAGGCCCTGGTCCGACCGGGATTCGAACCCAGGACCTTCTTGCTGAGAGGCGAGAGTGCTATCCACTCAGCCACCGTGCCGCTAAGCCTCCTCCTTTTCTGTTTTCCCGTATTTCAGATTCAAATTTGAAATTTGGTGGTGATGCTTCTATTAAAACTGCATTTTCTGAATTTTGGTCAAGCCAAGTTTCAGCCATGAACATAAGATCAAGATTATGAGAAGAAATAAAATTATTGATTAAAAAAGACTTGTTACAAAGAGATCTGACATTAAGCGTAGCAAGTTTCAAAGTTTCAGTATCAGCGGTTGCGGTCGGCTGATTCTTACACGGAACAAGAATTAGATTTTCCAGATTAGACTGATTAACTCCAGATGTCTTTCTGTAATGTATTCTTTGTGTTATCACTAAGGGAATGGCACAGGTGGCTTCATGACAGGGCCCCAGCCGGGTCTCTCCTCTAACTAGACTGCCAGTGGCTGCGAAGCAGAGACCCTGTGCATCCTAGTGTTTAGAGAAAAGAGGGGTAGGGGAAGGCGGGGGAGGAGGATGGAGAGGTGGGTGGCTTTTGGGTGTTGAACGAGGGGGGCAGGGAGGTGGATGGGTTTTTGGTGATGGGTTAGGGGAGGGGCAGGCTGAGTTGGGTGGTGGACGAGGGGGGAGTGGAGGTGGAGGGTTTCTTGGTGCTGAGTTAGGGGGGGGGAGGTGGGCTAAATGAGCAGGAGGGGGGGGTGGAATACTTATGGGGTTAGAGGAGGGACGGGTGGATTTTGTGGGAGAATTTGAGTTGGACGCCCTAGGTGGCTTTGGAGGTACGTATGGGGAGTAGTTTTGAATGTTAGATAGGACTCTTGATCTGGCTACAGTGGGTGTGAGAGGAATAGTCTTCATCGCCGATCTTATCATGCCTGCAGAGTGTTCCGGTAATTCCAGTAGTGAAGGCGGGGATAGAAAACACAGGGAAAGGTCGTCCTCATTTTCCCTAGATGGAGTGGATGTAGCGGGGGGGACCCAAGCCGGGTCCATGGAAGGTGATGAGGGAGTCTTTGGTGGAGACAGAGGTGGTTGAGGAACCCACCTCAACCTGATGAAGATGTGGCAGCTGCTGATGATGCTGGGGGTGGAGGCGTTGAGCTCTTTCGAAGCCGTGGAGGTGTTGAGTTCTTCTTGAATCGTGGAGGTGTGGACTTCTTTTGAGGCAGTGGGGGTGCAGAGACCTCGGGAGTCGGTGGAGATGGTCGTGATGTCTGTGCCCTTTGCTTCTTCTTTCTCCCTTTCGACGGCTGCACGCGCTGCGCAGGCTGAGGTCTTAGGGCAGATGCAAAGTTATCCATCAGCACTTTTACTCCGTAGTTGTTCAGATGTGGGCCTTTTTCTTCAAAAAGCTCGTGCCTATTCCAGAACAGATTAAAGTTTTCAATGAAGCCAAGTCCTCTGCGTGAACACTCATTGAGTAGGAATGTGTTTAGCTGATACAGACGGCTAAACTTCTCCATTTTTCCATCTATATTTGGCAGTGGGCCACTAAGAAAAATTGTTATGTCCATTTTCTTGAGGTCATCCAGGTAACAGCGTTAAATCCATTCGTAACTTCTCGCTTGCCTTCTCATAGATATCTACCGCCCCCGTGTGGATCAATAATGTACGCACACCACTGTTCTCAGATAACACTTTAGGCAGGAGAGTTCTTATCTCAGCAACTTTAGCAGAGTGAACTGAGACAGTGAGCATGGACTCCATGTTTACATTTTTCACCGAGCCATCTCCGATAAGGACACAGTTTGTCCTTGGTGGAGGCGCTGCAGTTTTTAGCAGCTTTGTTGTAGAGACTACTGCTGATTCATCTTCCAAAAGTGGTGAAAAGCGGTTTCTTGTAATTAAAGATTTTTGCTGTGGCATTATGACACTCTTGTTATCATTAGCTTTGCCTTGTTTGGGCTTGGCACCATATGTGTTCCAACAATTGTCTCTGTTGATTTTGGGAAATGAAATAGCGTCATCATAACTTACGTTCTGTCCATGTGGTCCATTTCCTTTCACTGGTATTGTTGTGTTCAGCCCCAATTCTGATTCAAGCACAAACATTCGGTCTTGAAGAAGTTTTAGCTCCTGTTTGAGTGAAAAAAGCCGTCGCAAAGTTTTGTTCTTTCCCGTCCTCCCGACATGCTGTAAGTTAGGTAAATTCCACAAGTCTTGTGTTGAAGTTTGTAAAAAGGAGTAATCCGTGTTTTGTGGAATAAAAATGTAAGCAAAAATGATTAAAGGAGATAAAAAAGCAGCAAGCGAGGAGCAGCAAGAGAATGCGACTGCTCTGTCCAGAAGCAGGAAGTGTAAGGAAAGGATGAGCAGAATCCTGTAGCGTCTCTACTGAACAGTCCGTGCGTCTCTACAGAGCAGTCCGTGCGTCTCTACTGAACAGTCCGTGCGTCTCTACTGAACAGTCCGAGCGTCTCTACTGAGCAGTCCGTGCGTCTCTACAGAGCAGTCCGTGCGTCTCTACTGAACAGTCCGTGCGTCTCTACTGAACAGTCCGAGCGTCTCTACTGAGCAGTCCGTGCGTCTCTACAGAGCAGTCTGTGCGTCTCTACAGAGCAGTCCGTGCGTCTCTACAGAGCAGTCCGAGCGTCTCTACTGAGCAGTCCGTGCGTCTCTACTGAACAGTCCGTGCGTCTCTACTGAACAGTCCGTGCGTCTCTACAGAGCAGTCCGTGCGTCTCTACTGAACAGTCCGTGCGTCTCTACAGAGCAGTCCGTGCGTCTCTACAGAGCAGTCCGTGCGTCTCTACTGAGCAGTCCGTGCGTCTCTACTGAACAGTCCGTGCGTCTCTACTGAACAGTCCGTGCGTCTCTACAGAGCAGTCCGTGCGTCTCTACTGAACAGTCCGTGCGTCTCTACAGAGCAGTCCGAGCGTCTCTACTGAGCAGTCCGTGCGTCTCTACTGAACAGTCCGTGCGTCTCTACTGAACAGTCAGTGCGTCTCTACAGAACAGTCCGTGCGTCTCTACAGAGCAGTCCGAGCGTCTCTACAGAACAGTCCGTGCGTCTCTACAGAGCAGTCCATGCGTCTCTACAGAGCAGTCTGTGCGTCTCTACAGAACAGTCCGTGCGTCTCTACAGAACAGTCCGTGCGTCTCTACAGAGCAGTCCGTGCGTCTCTACTGAACAGTCCGTGCGTCTCTACAGAGCAGTCCGTGCGTCTCTACAGAGCAGTCCGAGCGTCTCTACTGAACAGTCCGAGCGTCTCTACTGAGCAGTCCGTGCGTCTCTACTGAACAGTCCGTGCGTCTCTACAGAGCAGTCCGTGCGTCTCTACAGAGCAGTCTGTGCGTCTCTACTGAACAGTCCGTGCGTCTCTACAGAACAGTCTGTGCGTCTCTACAGAGCAGTCTGTGCGTCTCTACTGAACAGTCCGTGCGTCTCTACAGAACAGTCCGTGCGTCTCTACTGAACAGTCCGTGCGTCTCTACAGAACAGTCCGTGCGTCTCTACTGAACAGTCCGTGCGTCTCTACTGAACAGTCCGTGCGTCTCTACTGAACAGTCCGTGCGTCTCTACTGAGCAGTCCGAGCGTCTCTACAGAACAGTCCGAGCGTCTCTACTGAACAGTCCGTGCGTCTCTACAGAACAGTCCGTGCGTCTCTACTGAACAGTCCGTGCGTCTCTACAGAACAGTCCGTGCGTCTCTACTGAACAGTCCGTGCGTCTCTACAGAACAGTCCGAGCGTCTCTACAGAACAGTCCGAGCGTCTCTACTGAACAGTCCGTGCGTCTCTACAGAACAGTCCGTGCGTCTCTACAGAACAGTCCGTGCGTCTCTACAGAACAGTCCGTGCGTCTCTACAGAACAGTCCGTGCGTCTCTACAGAACAGTCCGTGCGTCTCTACAGAACAGTCCGTGCGTCTCTACAGAACAGTCCGTGCGTCTCTACAGAACAGTCCGTGCGTCTCTACAGAACAGTCCGTGCGTCTCTACAGAACAGTCCGAGCGTCTCTACTGAACAGTCCGTGCGTCTCTACAGAACAGTCCGTGCGTCTCTACAGAACAGTCCGTGCGTCTCTACAGAACAGTCCGTGCGTCTCTACAGAACAGTCCGTGCGTCTCTACAGAACAGTCCGTGCGTCTCTACAGAACAGTCCGTGCGTCTCTACAGAACAGTCCGTGCGTGCCGAGAGGTCCGTGCGTTGTGACGTTCGAACGCGAGTCACCATAGACTTTGCATTGAAAGCAGACGCAACGCATTATCCTGTCTGAAAGCACCATAAGGCCGATCTCTGTGGAGGTCAGAGAGTGTTAGCATCCCTGAACTAACTATGCTAACATCCATCCATCCATTTTCTTCCCCTTAATCCATTTCTGGGTCGGGGGGGGGGTGGCAGTCAGAGCTGCACCCAGTACACTCAGCACCAGCCCCTCACTGATCCTCCTGCAGGTGGTGAGTCCACAGGAGCCATGTCCATCATGGAGGCAGAGTTATTTGTATAGCACACAAAGCTAAAGTTAGAGATTTTTTACCTGATAGAGAGATACAGAGAGACAAATGTGAGAGACCAGAGAGAGCAGAGAGAGAGAGACCAGAGAGACACCAAAGAGAGACCAAAGAGACACCAGAGAGAGACCAAAGAGACACCAGAGAGAGACCAAAGAGACACCAGAGAGAGACCAGAGAGAGACCAGAGAGAGACCAGAGAGAGGAACCATAGAGACCAGAGAGACCAGAGAGACCAGAGAGAGGAACCAGAGAGAGAGAGACCAGAGAGAGAGAGACCAGAGAGAGAGACCAGAGAGAGGAACCAGAGAGACCAGCACAGGGGTGGTGTGCTCTCTCGGTCCATGTGAGTGCCCAGTAAAGCGTGCCTACAGTAATCACCATCTGCTATGGTAAGGACATTATCTATCAGTGATCATAAGAATGCTAGGTCACACTTCTCAATAATTAAAACCTAAATAAGGCCTAATAAGTGAATAATTCATAGTTATAAGCTCCTAATTGGACGTTGATATTCCTAAAAGATTCCCGACACGTAAACTTGTGCTAATCTGTGGATCCAGGTCTTTTCCCGCTAGTTTCCGGACGCCGCGGCCGCCTCCGTGTTTCTCCATCTCCCGCTCCAGTCTCTCGCGGCGTTCCCGGACCACGCCCCCCACTCCAGCCTCTCGCGGCGTTCCCGGACCACGCCCCCCGCTGTGGAGCCATTGTTCTAACGGTCTCCCTCCCTCACATTCCGGGCGGCAGCAGCTTCCACATCCCAGTGAATAAACAGTAAATCATCCAGTCCAGGAAAGGGGGGCGCCTCCTCCTCTTCTTTCAACACTTTATTTTCCCATGAATACTGCTGAATAATCTGGAATTTAAAGGCTGTGCAAACAAGACTTCACCTCTGAGCCTCTCCCTCTGACAGGACATCAGCAGCTTCAGGCCCAAACGGCTCTGATACGGCGTCAAAGAGCTCTGTGAATCTGACTGGGCTGGGGACTGGCACCAATGTCATGATGCTACAGTGATAGTGTGACACTTGACTGGGCTGGGGACTGGCACCAATGTCATGATGCTACAGTGATAGTGTGACATTTGACTGGGCTGGGGACTGGCACCAATGTCATGATGCTACAGTGATCTGTGACATTTGGGCCTCAGTCCAATATTATTGTGATTCTGAACATATCAGAGCAAACATGTGGTCCTTGAACTTCCTGGTCTGGTCTAAACTGGCCTGTTACAGACCAGAGTAAACTGGTCTGTTACAGACCAGTTTACTCTGGTCTGTAACAGGCCAGAGTAAACTGGTCTGTAACAGACCAGAGTAAACTGGTCTGTTACAGACCAGAGTAAACTGGTCTGTTACAGAGCAGAGTAAACTCAGAGAAAACAGACAGATTCTCTGCTGCTGGAGTCAAAAGGCAAAATGTTGTGACCCTGAACAGAACATGTTTCTCTGGAAACTGATCCAAAGGATTCTTTTTCAGCGCTGTTTCTGCAGAGACTGGTCTCTCTCTCTGGTCTCTCTCTGGTCTCTCTCTGGTCTCTCTCTGGTCTCTCTCTGGTCTCTCTCTGGTCTCTCTCTGGTCTCTCTCTGGTCTCTCTCTGGTCTCTCTCTCTCGTCTCTCTCTGGTCTCTCTCTCTGGTCTCTCTCTGGTCTCTCTCTGGTCTCTCTCTGGTCTCTCTCTAAGTGTTGATTCTCCAGCACAGATCAGAGAATCAGTCAGTTTTCTTTAGCTGGAAGTTTGCAACACCATCTAACTCTATGTTCAACCACGGCTCGTTTTACAACAGCAGTAAAACTACACTCAGCAGCGGTTTGGTTAAAGAGGTTCCACTGTGGGGAAATGTCAGTGTTGTCTCGGCAGTAACACAACAGTGGAATGAGGAGCACACAGCACGAGATACACAAACAAATAACTCTACGAAAATAAAATAACATCTGTAACTTTAGCATAATGAAGAAGCTAGTATAACATCTTTTATGCTGTCCATAGTAACAGTAGTATCAGTAGTAACAGTAGTAACAGTAGTATCAGTAGAAACAGTAGTATCAGTAGTAACAGTAGTATCAGTAGTAACAGTAGTATCAGTAGTATCAGTAGTATCAGTAGAAACAGTAGAAACAGTAGTATCAGTAGTAACAGTAGTATCAGTAGTATCAGTAGTATCAGTAGAAACAGTAGAAACAGTAGTATCAGTAGTAACAGTAGTATCAGTAGTATCAGTAGTAACAGTAGTATCAGTAGTATCAGTAGTAACACTAGAAACAGTAGTATCAGTAGTATCAGTAGTAACAGTAGTATCAGTAGTATCAGTAGTATCAGTAGAAACAGTAGAATCAGTACTAACAGTAGTAACAGTAGTATCAGTAGTATCAGTAGTAACAGTAGTATCAGTAGTATCAGTAGTAACAGTGGTATCAGTAGTATCAGTACAAACAGTAGTAACAGTAGTAACAGTAGTATCAGTAGTAACAGTAGAAACAGTAGTATCAGTAGTATCAGTAGTAACAGTAGTATCAGTAGAAACAGTAGTATCAGTAGTAACAGTAGTATCAGTAGTATCAGTAGTAAAAGTAGTAAAAGTAGTAGCAGTAGTATCAGTAGTAACAGTAGTAAAAGTAGTAACAGTAGTATCAGTAGTATCAGTAGTATCAGTAGTAACAGTAGTATCAGTAGTAACAGTAGTATCAGTAGAAACAGTAGTATCAGTAGTAACAGTAGTATCAGTAGTAACAGTAGTATCAGTAGTATCAGTAGTATCAGTAGAAACAGTAGAAACAGTAGTATCAGTAGTAACAGTAGTATCAGTAGTATCAGTAGTATCAGTAGAAACAGTAGAAACAGTAGTATCAGTAGTATCAGTAGTAACAGTAGTATCAGTAGTATCAGTAGTAACAGTAGTATCAGTAGTAACACTAGAAACAGTAGTATCAGTAGTATCAGTAGTAACAGTAGTATCAGTAGTATCAGTAGTATCAGTAGAAACAGTAGAATCAGTAGTATCAGTAGTAACAGTAGTATCAGTAGTATCAGTAGTAACAGTAGTATCAGTAGTATCAGTAGTAACAGTGGTATCAGTAGTATCAGTACAAACAGTAGTAACAGTAGTAACAGTAGTATCAGTAGTAACAGTAGAAACAGTAGTATCAGTAGTATCAGTAGTAACAGTAGTATCAGTAGAAACAGTAGTATCAGTAGTAACAGTAGTATCAGTAGTATCAGTAGTAAAAGTAGTAGCAGTAGTATCAGTAGTAACAGTAGTAAAAGTAGTATCAGTAGTATCAGTAGTATCAGTAGTAACAGTAGTATCAGTAGTATCAGTAGTAACAGTAGTATCAGTAGTAACAGTAGTATCAGTAGTAACAGTAGTAACAGTAGTAACAGTAGTATCAGTAGTAAGAGTAGTATCAGTAGAAAAAGTAGTATCAGTAGTAACAGTAGTAACAGTAGTAACAGTAGTATCAGTAGTAACAGTAGTATCAGTAGTATCAGTAGTATCAGTAGTATCAGTAGTAACAGTAGTATCAGTAGTATCAGTAGTAACAGTAGTATCAGTAGTAACAGTAGTATGAGTAGTAACAGTAGTATCAGTAGTATCAGTAGTATCAGTAGAAACAGTAGTATCAGTAGTAACAGTAGTAACAGTAGTATCAGTAGTATCAGTAGTAACAGTAGTATCAGTAGTAACAGTAGTAACAGTAGTAGCAGTAGTATCAGTAGTAACAGTAGTAACAGTAGAAACAGTAGTATCAGTAGTATCATTAGTATCAGTAGACACAGTAGTATCAGTAGTTAACAGTAGTAACAGTAGTATCAGTACTAACAGTAGTAACAGTAGTATCAGTAGTAACAGTAGTAACAGTAGTATCAGTAGTATCAGTAGTAACAGTAGTTACAGTAGTATCAGTAGTAACAGTAGTATCAGTAGTAACAGTAGTATCAGTAGTATCAGTAGTAAAAGTAGTAGCAGTAGTATCAGTAGTATCAGTAGTAACAGTAGTATCAGTAGTAACAGTAGTATCAGTAGTAACAGTAGTATCAGTAGTATCAGTAGTAAAAGTAGTAGCAGTAGTATCAGTAGTAACAGTAGTAAAAGTAGTATCAGTAGTAACAGTAGTATGAGCAGTAGGTAATGAGTAATAAAGCAGTAGTGCTGGTTCTAACACAAAGTCTGTAGATCTCAGCAGACCTCAGCAGACCTCAGTAGACCTCAACAGACCTCAGCAGACCTCAGCAGACCTCAGCAGACCTCAGTAGACCTCAGTAGACCTCAGCAGACCTCAGTAGACCTCAGCAGACCTCAGCAGACCTCAGTAGACCTCAGCAAGCCTCTATAGACTTCTTCAGACCTCAGCAGACCTCAGCAGACCTCAGCAGACCTCAGTAGACCTCAGCAAGCCTCTATAGACTTCTTCAGACCTCAGTAGACCTAAGCAGACCTCAGTAGACCTTAGTAGACCTAAGCAGACCTCAACAGACCTCAGCAGACCTCAGCAGACCTCAGTAGACCTCAGTAGACCTCAGCAGACCTCAGCAGACCTCAGCAGACCTCAGCAGACCCTCAGCAGACCTAAGCAGACCTAAGCAGACCTAAGCAGACCTCAGCAGACCTCAGCAGACCTCAGCAGACCTCAGCAGACCTAAGCAGACCTCAGCAGACCTCAGTAGACCTCAGCAGACCCTCAGTAGACCTCAGCAGACCTCTTCAGACCTCAGCAGACCCTCAGCAGACCTCAGCAGACCTCAGTAGACCTCAGCAGACCTCAGTAGACCTCAGCAGACCTCAGCAGACCTCAGCAGACCTCAGCAGACCCTCAGCAGACCTCAGCAGACCTCAGTAGACCTCAGCAGACCTAAGCAGACCTCAGTAGACCTTAGCAGACCTAAGCAGACCTCAGCAGACCTCAGTAGACCTCAGCAGACCCTCTTCAGACCTCAGCAGACCTCAGCAGACCTAAGCAGACCCTCAGCAGACCTCAGTAGACCTCAGCAGACCTCAGCAGACCTCAGCAGACCCTCAGCAGACCTCAGCAGACCTCAGCAGACCTCAGCAGACCCTCAGCAGACCTCAGCAGACCTCAGTAGACCTCAGCAGACCTAAGCAGACCTCAGTAGACCTCAGCAGACCTCAGCAGACCCTCAGCAGACCTAAGCAGACCTCAGTAGACCTCAGCAGACCTAAGCAGACCTCAGCAGACCTAAGCAGACCTCAGCAGACCCTCAGCAGACCTAAGCAGACCTCAGCAGACCTAAGCAGACCTCAGCAGACCTTAGTAGACCTAAGCAGACCTCAGCAGACCTTAGTAGACCTAAGCAGACCTCAGCAGACCTCAGCAGACCTCAGCAGACCTCAGCAGACCTCAGCAGACCTCAGTGGACCTCCCTACGCAGTGCTCCGTCCGCTGCTACATGACATCACTTCCAGAAAACTTAACGCAGCCGTGGAGCCAGCGCCGCTCCACCGGGACCCACCGTCACATCCACGATACTGCTGATTCCAGAGCAGATGATATTGCTGATTCCAGAGCAGATGATACTGCTGATTCCAGAGCAGATGATATTGCTGATTCCAGAGCAGATGATACTGCTGATTCCAGAGCAGATGATATTGCTGATTCTAGAGCAGATGATACTGCTGATTCCAGAGCAGATGATACTGCTGATTCCAGAGCAGATGATATTGCTGATTCTAGAGCAGATGATACTGCTGATTCCAGAGCAGATGATATTGCTGATTCTAGAGCAGATGATACTGCTGATTCCAGAGCACATGATATTGCTGATTCTAGAGCAGATGATACTGCTGATTCCAGAGCAGATGATTAGAAAAGCAGAACATGGAGGTTGCAGCGCTAGCACGTTGTTACTACAGACTGCAGGACGTAGTAACAGACGCCGGTGAATGGGAGAAGGGCACGGGAGCAGAGCCATCCAACACCCGGAGAAACGAGCTCACCTGCGGCTGTGGAGAGGGAAGAGGGCCGTGCTGGGCCCCGCTGGTCCGTGCTGGTCCGTGCTGGTCCGCGCTAGTGCTGGTGCTAGTCCGTGCTGGTATTGTGTGTATTAAAGCGTGCGCTGTGGACGAAGAGACGAAGCCAATGAAGAGGAGGAGGAGGGAGGAAGAGGAGGGAGGAAGAGGAGGGAGGAAGAGGAGGGAGGAAGAGGAGGGGGAGGAGTGAGGGAGGAGGAGGAGCTACTACCTGCAGCGGTGCGCGCGACCGGGAGTGTGTGCGCGTGCACGTGGGGGAGGGAAGGACAGAGTCACGTGCTTTTGCGTCTGTGTACGTCTGTGTACGTGTGTGTACGTGTGTGTACGTGTGTGTATGTCTCTGCTCTGCGTGTGTGTCTGCTCTGTGTGTGTGTGTGTGTCTCTCTGCTGTGTGTGTGTGTCTCTGCTCTGCGTGTGTCTCTTCTGTGTGTGTGTGTCTCTGCTCTGCGTGTGTGTGTGTGTGTGTCTCTCTGCTGTGTGTGTGTGTCTCTGCTGTGTGTGTGTGTGTGTCTCTGCTGTGTGCGTGTGTCTACTCTGTGTGTGTGTGTCTCTGCTGTATGTTTGTGTCTCTGCTGTGTGTGTGTGTGTGTCTACTCTATGTGTGTGTGTCTCTGCTGTGTGTGTGTGTCTCTGCTCTGCGTGTGTCTCTGCTGTGTGTGTGTGTCTCTGCTGTGTGTGTGTGTCTCTGCTCTGTGTGTGTGTCTACTCTGTGTGTGTGTGTTTGTGTGTGTGTGTCTCTGCTCTGTGTGTGTGTCTACTCTGTGTGTCTCTGCTCTGTGTGTGTATATTTGTGAAGGTGTGTCTCTGCTCTGTGTGTGTGTGTGTCTCTACTCTGTGTGTGTGTGTGTGTCTCTCTGCTCTGTGTGTGTGTGTGTGTGTGTCTACTCTGTGTGTGTGTGTGTCATGTCATCGTTTCGCAGAGTGTGAAACGTCTGGTTGTGTTTTATTCATGTTGTGACAAAGTATTTTGCGGCAGTTAGACATCAGTTAAAATCAGTTAGAGATCAGTTAGACATCAGTTAAAATCAGTTAGAGTTCAGTTAGGGAGCCATTAGAGATCAGTTAAAATCAGTTAGAGATCCGTTAGAGATCAGTTAGACATCAGTTAAAATCAGTTAGAGTTCAGTTAGGGATCCATCAGTTAAAATAAGTTAAAGATCAATTAGAGATCAGTTAGACATCCGTTAGAGATCAGTTAGACATCAGTTAGACATCAGTTAAATCAGTTAGAGATCAATTAGGGATCAGTTAGAAATCAGTTAGAAATCAGTTAGAGAGCCGTTAGAGATCAGTTAAAATCAGTTCGAGATCAGTTAGACATCAGTTCAAATCAGTTAGAGATCAGTTAAAATCAGTTCGAGATTGTTAGACATCAGTTCAAATCAGTTAGAGATCAATTAGAGATCCGTTAGAGATCAGTTAAAATCAGTTAGAGATCAGTTAAAATCAGTTAGAGATCAATTAGAGATCAGTTAAAATCAGTTAGAGATCAATTAGAGATCCGTTAGAGATCAGTTAAAATCAGTTAGAGATCAGGTGTCTTGCCCAAGGACACAACAACAGCTCATCACAGTCAACACAACAACTTTTACTTTAGGATAATATCTACAACACTGAGGGGAGAGCTAACAGCAGGAGAGAGAGCTAACAGCAGAGCTAGCCCCCCCTGAGGGTCCTGTGTGGAGGTGGGGGGTCCCGTGTGGGGGGGGGGGGGGGGGGGGGTCCCACAGTTCTTATTGCTCGCTTTGAGTCCATGAATGTAAACTTTTATCTTCATCTCTTTGCTCCGAGTGAAAGAAACTGTCATTTCACTAAAAACCTCCTTTTCTGTAAAATTATTGATTAAAATGTATTTAAGTCAGGATTAAATATTATTAAAATTAAAATTATCTATAACCCTGATTCAGCTGTGGACCTCTGTGGACCCCCCCTCTCCCCCTCCCTCTCTCCCCTCCTCTCTCCCTCCCCCCTACACTCCCTCTCTCCCCTCTCTCCCCCCTACACTCCCTCTCTCCCCTCTCTCCCCCCTACACTCCCTCTCTCCCCTCTCCCCCTCCCTCTCTCCCCTCCTCTCTCCCTCCCCCCTACACCCCCTCTCTCCCCCCTCTCTCCCCCCTCTCTCCCCCTCTGTGGTCAGAGACAGACTAAAAGCCATGAAAACCCTGATGCACAGATAGTGGAGTGTTTCCAGAGAATGTTTCTTGTGTGACTCTAACAACAGAGGCCTGCGGGCGCCAGATAAGAACTGGAAACTAGCTTTATGTCGCAATAACTATCAATGTTGTTCTGAAATGAATGTAGAAGAGTCCTCAGAAATAACTCAAAATGACTCATATTTGGTCAAATGTGTCTTAATCTTTGCACATTCTGACTTTAAAACCAGATCTTTCAATGGGACAAAATGATCTTGTTTTAAAAAGATTTTAAAAAAACAGAAAATAACAGTTTTTGAAATCAGACTTTGTCCCGTTCTAGTTTAAAACTCACATTGGATCATTTTTTGCAGTGTACTTTTTCAGTGTTTCCTGCTTCTGTCTCATCTTTGAAGAGAGTGAAGAGAGTGGCGCCCCCTGCAGGTGAGAGCCAGATCCTGTCAGACCTCTGAAGCTAAGCAGGGCAGGGCCTA
>OZ035835.1:40503365-40506571 GCA_964034765.1 Knipowitschia caucasica
AAGGTTTAGGCAGAGGGGAGAGACAGGGAGAGGGGGAGAGAAGGTTTAGGCAGAGGGGAGAGACAGGGAGAGGGGGAGAGAAGGTTTAGGCAGAGGGGAGAGACAGGGAGAGGGGGAGAGAAGGTTTAGGCAGAGGGGAGAGACAGGGAGAGGGGGAGAGAAGGTTTAGGCAGAGGGGGAGAGACAGGGAGAGGGGGGAGAGAAGGTTTAGGCAGAGGGGAGAGACAGGGAGAGGGGGAGAGAAGGTTTAGGCAGAGGGGAGAGACAGGGAGAGGGAGAGAAGGTTTAGGCAGAGGGGAGAGACAGGGAGAGGGGGAGAGAAGGTTTAGGCAGAGGGGAGAGACAGGGAGAGGGGGAGAGAAGGTTTAGGCAGAGGGGAGAGACAGGGAGAGGGGGAGAGAAGGTTTAGGCAGAGGGGAGAGACAGGGAGAGGGGGAGAGAAGGTTTAGGCAGAGGGGAGAGACAGGGAGAGGGGGAGAGAAGGTTTAGGCAGAGGGAGAGACAGGGAGAGGGGGAGAGAAGGTTTAGGCAGAGGGGAGAGACAGGGAGAGGGGGAGAGAAGGTTTAGGCAGAGGGGAGAGACAGGGAGAGGGGGAGAGAAGGTTTAGGCAGAGGGGAGAGACAGGGAGAGGGGAGAGAAGGTTTAGGCAGAGGGGAGAGACAGGGAGAGGGGGAGAGAAGGTTTAGGCAGAGGGGAGAGACAGGGAGAGGGGGAGAGAAGGTTTAGGCAGAGGGGAGAGACAGGGAGAGGGGGAGAGAAGGTTTAGGCAGAGGGGAGAGACAGGGAGAGGGGGAGAGAAGGTTTAGGCAGAGGGGAGAGACAGGGAGAGGGGGAGAGAAGGTTTAGGCAGAGGGGAGAGACAGGGAGAGGGGGAGAGAAGGTTTAGGCAGAGGGGAGAGACAGGGAGAGGGGGAGAGAAGGTTTAGGCAGAGGGGAGAGACAGGGAGAGGGGGAGAGAAGGTTTAGGCAGAGGGGAGAGACAGGGAGAGGGGGAGAGAAGGTTTAGGCAGAGGGGAGAGACAGGGAGAGGGGGAGAGAAGGTTTAGGCAGAGGGGAGAGACAGGGAGAGGGGGAGAGAAGGTTTAGGCAGAGGGGAGAGACAGGGAGAGGGGGAGAGAAGGTTTAGGCAGAGGGGAGAGACAGGGAGAGGGGGAGAGAAGGTTTAGGCAGAGGGGAGAGACAGGGAGAGGGGGAGAGAAGGTTTAGGCAGAGGGGAGAGACAGGGAGAGGGGGAGAGAAGGTTTAGGCAGAGGGGAGAGACAGGGAGAGGGGGAGAGAAGGTTTAGGCAGAGGGGAGAGACAGGGAGAGGGGGAGAGAAGGTTTAGGCAGAGGGGAGAGACAGGGAGAGGGGGAGAGAAGGTTTAGGCAGAGGGGAGAGACAGGGAGAGGGGGAGAGAAGGTTTAGGCAGAGGGGAGAGACAGGGAGAGGGGGAGAGAAGGTTTAGGCAGAGGGGAGAGACAGGGAGAGGGGGAGAGAAGGTTTAGGCAGAGGGGAGAGACAGGGAGAGGGGGAGAGAAGGTTTAGGCAGAGGGGAGAGACAGGGAGAGGGGGAGAGAAGGTTTAGGCAGAGGGGAGAGACAGGGAGAGGGGGAGAGAAGGTTTAGGCAGAGGGGAGAGACAGGGAGAGGGGGAGAGAAGGTTTAGGCAGAGGGGAGAGACAGGGAGAGGGGGAGAGAAGGTTTAGGCAGAGGGGAGAGACAGGGAGAGGGGGAGAGAAGGTTTAGGCAGAGGGGAGAGACAGGGAGAGGGGGAGAGAAGGTTTAGGCAGAGGGGAGAGACAGGGAGAGGGGGAGAGAAGGTTTAGGCAGAGGGGAGAGACAGGGAGAGGGGGAGAGAAGGTTTAGGCAGAGGGGAGAGACAGGGAGAGGGGGAGAGAAGGTTTAGGCAGAGGGGAGAGACAGGGAGAGGGGGAGAGAAGGTTTAGGCAGAGGGGAGAGACAGGGAGAGGGGGAGAGAAGGTTTAGGCAGAGGGGAGAGACAGGGAGAGGGGAGAGAAGGTTTAGGCAGAGGGGAGAGACAGGGAGAGGGGGAGAGAAGGTTTAGGCAGAGGGGAGAGACAGGGAGAGGGGGAGAGAAGGTTTAGGCAGAGGGGAGAGACAGGGAGAGGGGGAGAGAAGGTTTAGGCAGAGGGGAGAGACAGGGAGAGGGGGAGAGAAGGTTTAGGCAGGGAGAGGGGAGAGAAGGTTAGGCAGAGGGGAGAGAGAGGGGAGAGAAGGTTTAGGCAGAGGGGAGAGACAGGGAGAGGGGGAGAGAAGGTTTAGGCAGAGGGGAGAGACAGGGAGAGGGGGAGAGAAGGTTTAGGCAGAGGGGAGAGACAGGGAGAGGGGGAGAGAAGGTTTAGGCAGAGGGGAGAGACAGGGAGAGGGGGAGAGAAGGTTTAGGCAGAGGGGAGAGACAGGGAGAGGGGGAGAGAAGGTTTAGGCAGAGGGGAGAGACAGGGAGAGGGGGAGAGAAGGTTTAGGCAGAGGGGAGAGACAGGGAGAGGGGGAGAGAAGGTTTAGGCAGAGGGGAGAGACAGGGAGAGGGGGAGAGAAGGTTTAGGCAGAGGGGAGAGACAGGGAGAGGGGGAGAGAAGGTTTAGGCAGAGGGGAGAGACAGGGAGAGGGGGAGAGAAGGTTTAGGCAGAGGGGAGAGACAGGGAGAGGGGAGAGAAGGTTTAGGCAGAGGGGAGAGACAGGGAGAGGGGGAGAGAAGGTTTAGGCAGAGGGGAGAGAGAGGGAGAGAAGGTTTAGGCAGAGGGGAGAGACAGGGAGAGGGGGAGAGAAGGTTTAGGCAGAGGGGAGAGACAGGGAGAGGGGGAGAGAAGGTTTAGGCAGAGGGGAGAGACAGGGAGAGGGGGAGAGAAGGTTTAGGCAGAGGGGAGAGACAGGGAGAGGGGGAGAGAAGGTTTAGGCAGAGGGGAGAGACAGGAAGAGGGGAAGAGAAGGTTTAGGCAGAGGGGAGAGACAGGGAGAGGGGGAGAGAAGGCGAGACAGAAGACAGGGGTGAGGGAGAGAAAAGGTGAGGCTGGGGGAGAGACAGAGTAAGAAAGGCAGACGGGGGAGGGACAGGGGTGAAGGGGAGGTCAATGTCTGGGGAGGGTCCAGTGTAGAAGACAAAACGTATGTGGACATTTATGGGGACAGGTTAGGGTTAGGTTAGGGTTAGGTTAGGGTGCAGCAGTATACTGCCAAACTGTGGTTGTGTCCTTAGGCAAGACACTT
>OZ035835.1:40514081-40531581 GCA_964034765.1 Knipowitschia caucasica
CTGTTTCTGACTGTTGCTCTGAGCCTCTCTTTCTGACTGTTGTTCTGAGCCTCTCTTTCTGACTGTTGTTCTGAGCCTCTCTTTCTGACTGTTGTTCTGAGCCTCTCTTTCTGAGTGTTGCTCTGAGCCTCTCTTTCTGACTGTTGTTCTGAGCCTCTCTTTCTGACTGTTGTTCTGAGCCTCTCTTTCTGACTGTTGCTCTGAGCCTCTCTTTCTGACTGTTGTTGTCTCTTTCTGACTGTTGTTCTGAGCCTCTCTTTCTGACTGTTGTTCTGAGCCTCTCTTTCTGCTGTTGTTCTGAGCCTCTTGTTCTGACTGTTGTTCTGAGCCTCTCTTTCTGACTGTTGTTCTGAGCCTCTCTTTCTGACTGTTGTTCTGAGCTCTCTCTTGTTCTGACTTCTTCTGTTGCTCTGAGCTCTCTCTCTCTTTTCTGACTGTTGTTCTGAGCCTCTCTTTCTGACTGTTGTTCTGAGCCTCTCTTTCTGACTGTTGTTCTGAGCCTCTCTTTCTGACTGTTGTTCTGAGCCTGACTCTTTCTGACTGTTGTTCTGAGCCTCTCTTTCTGACTGTTGTTCTGAGCCTTTCTCTTTCTGACTGTTGTTCTGAGCCTCTCTTTCTGACTGTTGCTCTGAGCCTCTCTTTCTGACTGTTGTTCTGAGCCTCTCTTTCTGACTGTTGTTCTGAGCCTCTCTTTCTGACTGTTGCTCTGAGCCTCTCTTTCTGACTGTTGCTCTGAGCCAAAGATATTTCCAAGTCTGTGAGTTCCTGTTACTGACGTGGCAATCTTCTCCTCCTTCTCCTCCTTCTCCTTCTCCTCCTCCTTCTCCTTCTCCTCCTCCTTCTTCTCCTCCTTCTCCTTCTTCTCCTCCTTCTCCTTCTTCTCCTCCTTCTCCTCCTTCTTCTCCTCCTTCTCCTTCTTCTCCTCCTTCTCCTCCTTCTTCTCCTCCTTCTCCTCCTTCTCCTCCTCCTTCTTCCTGAGCATTCTCCGATGTTGACGTCTTTAAAGAAGCACATTTTTCTGAATTCCATGGTTATTGTTCCAATGTGTTTTTTTAATGTTTGTTTCATAAAAACAAAACAAAACCAGTTTGTATCTGTTTTTATTCTTCTGTTTGGATTCAGCGGCTACAGCAGAGAGCTAACAGTAGCTCACAGCATTAGAGAGGTAACAGTAGCTCACAGCATTAGAGAGGTAACAGTAGCTCACAGCATTAGAGAGGTAACAGTAGCTCACAGCATTAGAGAGGTAACAGTAGCTCACAGCATTAGAGAGCAAACAGTAGCTCACAGCATCTAAAGATACAGCAGCTTCATCAGAGAGCTAACAGAGGACAATGATGTTTCACCTCATCCTGGCTCTGGTCCTGGCTCTGGTCCTGGCTCTGGTCCTGGCTCTGGTCCTGGCTCTGGTCCTGGCTCTGGTCCTGGATCTGGTCCTGGATCTGGTCCTGGCTCTGGTTCTGGCTCTGGTCCTGGCTCTGGTCCTGGCTCTGGTCCTGGCTCTGGTCCTGGCTCTGGTCCTGGATCTGGTCCTGGCTCTGGTCCTGGATCTGGTCCTGGATCTGGTCCTGGCTCTGGTTCTGGCTCTGGTCCTGGCTCTGCTCCTGGATCGAGTCCTGGACCCTGGATCTGGACCCAGACTTGGAGCGGTCTACAGTCCAAGGCTGTAAAGGACCTTGAACCGAGGATCTGAGCGTCTGAGGCACAAGTGGCATTTCCTGAGTTTAATGTTTTTATGACGGCAATTCAGACGCTCTGCTCTTTGTCCCCACGACAAGACCAGGACCAGGACTCATGAAGACCAGGTCCAGGACTCATGAAAACCAGGTCCAGGACTCATGACAACCAGGTCCAGGACTCATGACAACCAGCATGAAAACCAGGTCCAGGACTCATGAAAATCAGGTCCAGGACTGATGAAAACCAGGTCCAGGACCCATGAAAACCAGGTCCAGGACTCATGAAAACCAGGTCCAGGACCCATGAAAACCAGGTTCAGGACCCATGAAAACCAGGTTCAGGACCCATGAAGACTCGGTCCAGGACCCATGAAAACCAGGTCCAGGACTCATGAAAACCAGGTTCAGGACCCATGAAAACCAGTTCCAGGACCCATGAAGACCAGGTCCAGGACCCATGAAAGACACAATAGTCTTTCTGAAAGCAGCTAAGTGCCTCCAATAAACCCTAGACTTTACAGTCACTGCCACAGACTGATCAGAGGACAGAGGACAGAGGACAGAGGACAGATGAGAGAGGACAGAGGACAGAGGACCGAGGACAGAGGACAGAGGACAGAGGAGAGAGGAGAGAGGACAGAGGAGAGAGGACAGAGGACAGAGGAGAGAGGACAGAGGACAGAGGACAGAGGACAGAGGAGAGAGGACAGAGGAGAGAGGAGAGAGGACAGAGGAGAGAGGACAGAGGACAGAGGACAGAGGAGAGAGGACAGAGGACAGAGGACAGAGGACAGAGGAGAGAGGACAGAGGAGAGAGGAGAGAGGAAAGAGGACAGAGGACAGAGGACAGAGGAGACAGAGGAGAGAGGAGAGAGGAAAGAGGACAGAGGACAGAGGACAGAGGAGAGAGGACCGAGGACAGAGGACAGAGGACAGAGGACAGAGGACAGAGGACCGAGGACCGAGGACAGAGGACAGAGGACAGAGGACAGAGGAGAGAGGACAGAGGAGAGAGGAGAGAGGAAAGAGGAGAGAGGAAAGAAGACAGAGGACAGAGGACAGAGGAGACAGAGGAGAGAGGAGAGAGGAAAGAGGACAGAGGACAGAGGACAGAGGACAGAGGAGAGAGGAGACAGAGGAGAGAGGAGAGAGGAAAGAGGACAGAGGACAGAGGACAGAGGAGACAGAGGAGAGAGGAGAGAGGAAAGAGGACAGAGGACAGAGGACAGAGGAGAGAGGACAGAGGACCGAGGACCGAGGACAGAGGACAGAGGACAGAGGACAGAGGACCGAGGACCGAGGACAGAGGACAGAGGACAGAGGACAGAGGAGAGAGGACAGAGGAGAGAGGAGAGAGGAAAGAGGACAGAGGACAGAGGACAGAGGAGACAGAGGAGAGAGGAGAGAGGAAAGAGGACAGAGGACAGAGGACAGAGGACAGAGGAGAGAGGAGACAGAGGAGAGAGGAGAGAGGAGAGAGGACAGAGGACAGAGGACAGAGGACAGAGGAGAGAGAACAGAGGACAGAGGAGACAGAGGAGAGAGGAGAGAGGAAAGAGGACAGAGGACAGAGGACAGAGGACAGAGGAGAGAGGAGAGAGGAAAGAGGACAGAGGACAGAGTACAGAGGACAGAGGAGACAGAGGAGAGAGGAGAGAGGAAAGAGGACAGAGGAGAGAGGACAGAGGAGAGAGGACAGAGGACAGAGGACAGAGGAGCGAGGACAGAGGACAGAGGACAGAGGACAGAGGAGAGAGGAGAGAGGAAAGAGGACAGAGGACAGAGGAGAGAGGACAGAGGAGAGAGGACAGAGGACAGAGGAGAGAGGACAGAGGACAGAGGACAGAGGAGAGAGGAGAGAGGAAAGAGGACAGAGGACAGAGGAGAGAGGACAGAGGAGAGAGGACAGAGGACAGAGGACAGAGGAGAGAGGACAGAGGACAGAGGACAGAGGACACATACAGGTTATTGCACATTCTGATATAAGTTTAAATAAAGC
The DNA here is from genome assembly GCA_964034765.1 of Knipowitschia caucasica. Lineage (NCBI taxonomy): Eukaryota > Metazoa > Chordata > Actinopteri > Gobiiformes > Gobiidae > Knipowitschia > Knipowitschia caucasica. The sequence continues at coordinate 40,517,760 of OZ035835.1, forward strand.
AACATTTTTGAAAGTTTGATGAAAAAAACCAAAGAAATGAAATGTAGAAAACAACTTTGGACGGATTCTACAAACGTCAGAAAACAGATACAAAAATACAATGCCTGTACACAGCTGCCTGTACACAGCTGCCTGTACACAGCTGCCTGTACACAGCTGCCTGTACACAGCTGCCTGTACACAGCTGCCTGTACACAGTTGCCGATTCTCCAGCACAGATCAGAGAATCACACAGAGCCACTGGTAAATAAATGTTGTTAAATAATTACATAATCTGTTAAAAGTGGATTCTTTTGTTTTGCTAAATTGAATAAACCAGAGCCATTTGTGGAAACAGCAGTAAAATAAAAACTACATTAAAAGCAGTTTATTGTTCAGTTTACTGCGTGATAAAACTGGGCCCCCGGAGCCCCCTCAGGGCCCCCCGGAGCCCCCTCAGGGCCCCTCAGACCTTAGCGACGTCACTGCAGCAATTACACTGTTTTTACTGTTTTTAAGGTTTCCAAAGTGTGGTTCTAACGACATGTGTTTGTGGTCAGAGGTGATTACTGCGGGATCAGCCACAGCGCCACCTGCAGGTCAACACCGGACGATAACTTTACGGATTATACAGCACTTTTTACAGCACTTTGTATGGACATTTTATTTCTTTTTTTTTTTTTCTGACAACTTTTTCTTTTTTACTGAAACTTTTTACTGAGACCTTAGTTACGGACACCTTTCCCTCGCACGCTTCAGACATAACACAGAATTAATATTATTACAATATTGACAAATTCACCGACAGAAAAAGAAAAATAAACCTTTTGTTGTCGTAGCAATAATAACATTATTTATTCTACTTGGTCAAAGAAAAGTGAACCAAAATAAGACATTTCCCAAGATACACATTGTTCTGTATTAAAGCAGGAGTCTCGGGAGCTACCAGTAGCTCGCCAGCCCCTCTCATCACACATCTAATATAAATATAAGGTTTCACAGAATGATGACGTCATGTCCATTATCCATGTTTTGTCATAATTATTTCATCGTTTTATTATGACTTCAAAAAGGAGTAGCTCTCTGCCTCATCTGCTGTAGCTCTCTGCCTCTTCTGTCGTGGCTCTCTCCTGTCGTAGCTCTCTGCCTCTTCTGTCGTGGCTCTCTTCTGTTGTAGCTCTCTCCTGTTGTAGCTCTCTCCTGTTGTAGCTCTCTCCTGTTGTAGCTCTCTTCTGTTGTAGCTCTCTTCTGTTGTAGCTCTCTTCTGTTGTAGCTCTCTTCTGTTGTAGCTCTCTCCTGTTGTAGCTCTCTTCTGTTGTAGCTCTCTCCTGTTGTAGCTCTCTTCTGTTGTAGCTCTCTCCTGTTGTAGCTCTCTTCTGTTGTAGCTCTCTCCTGTTGTAGCTCTCTTCTGTTGTAGCTCTCTTCTGTATTAAAGTAACTGGACCGTGAGCCTCTGCGGCCTTTGAGTAAAAGCTTGACTGAAGTTTTGGCGCGGGTTGAGAAGTCTTTGATCTCACGTGACGTCCCTTTGATTTCCCCGCGGAGCTGCGCCACGTGCGCCGCCTACGTCACCGCAGCAGGAAGTCTGAATATTATTATTATTATTACTCTGATCCTCGGAGCCTTTGTTGATTACACATGGAGCTACCGCACCAGCAGGGGGCGCTAAGTGTGCACAGGAGGCAGCAGCCAAGGTACACACTTTCACACAGCAACACAACATCAGACACACAACAGGAGAGGCAGAGAGCTACAATAGGAGAGACAGAGAGCTACTTTTATACAGCAGAGAGACAGAGAGCTACAACAGCAGAGACAGAGAGCTACAACAGAAGAGGCAGAGAGCTACTTGTATACAACAGAAGCGAAGCAACAGCCAAGGTTACACACTTTCACACGAGCCAACACAACTTCAGAGACACACAACTCACTTTTAACACACATATTAACAGTTTATACAAAGCTTATGTCATTGTTCTTTATGTGAAAGAACTTTTAGTGTGGAAACAATTTGTAGTTTATTATCAAAATGAAATCTGTCTGTTTCACTTCCTGTTTGACTTTACGCCACACACACACACACACACACGCACACACACGCACACGCACACGTACACGCACACACACACACACACACACACACACACACACACACACACACACACACACACACACACACACACACACACACACACACACACACACACACACACACACACACACACACACACAGAGACACACACACACACACACACACACACACACACAGACTGCTTTAAGTATAAATCCCAGATGATAAAAAATAGCGTCAGAATTAAGACAATTTAAAAACCATCCAATAAGCTACACACTGATGCTGGAAAGGGCGCGGGGAGAAGTGTTGAACCTGATCTAAAGTAAATAACAGCTGATTTTTTGTTTAATTACCGAACGATAGAATAATCAAAGTAAAGCATCTGAAATGTCAGATTTTATTCTTCCCGCGTTGGGAACGATTCACATTATTCCCCCAAAATAACGTTCAGTCATTTATACTGAAAATGGGTTTTGTTTTTCTAAAATAGTAGCAATTATTGTTTGGGATTAGACAGTTTCGTGCTGGTTGCTGTCGCCGTTCACTGTTTTTCTAAATTGCTGGAAAAGGCCTTAAATTGTTGCATGACGTAATGACGTAATGGCGCTTCTTGCTGTATCTCCTCAGTGTCTGACAGACGTGAGCAGCTCTTTCAGATTTTAACATTTTCTTTAATTTAGCTTCTATCATCTCAGTAACAGAGAGTTCATCAGCGCGTGACCGTGCACGCCGCGCACGAGCCACACGCACCTCACGTGGACTGTACCCGTTACAAATATCACGATACTTAGTCCACTCAGATTCTCTCATAGTTTTCAGACTGCATACACACCTGGTATTATTTAAATGTGTGTATATAATATATATATATATATTATTATAATATATATATATATATATATATATATATATATATATATAATATATACATATACATATACATGTATATAGGCGCTATACAAATAAACTTTACTTACTTACATATATATATATATATATATATATATTATATATTTGTATATTGTTTTTATCTCAGGCGTTTAAAGGTCACGGTATAATGTGTGTTTGATTCTCTGATCTGTGCTGGCGAATCAACAGCTTTGGAAAGTCCTCTGGGATAAATACTGTTGTGAATTTGGGCTGTGAATACATTGAATTGAATTGATGAAGATGAAGATGAAGAGATTCTGTATTAGTCCCACAGTGGAGAATTGAATTAACGTGTGCGTAAAAACTATCCAAGAGCTACTTTCACCAAAAGGATTTACAAATGAAAACAGAATAGTGCGTTTTCAGTTTATTCAATTCAATTCAATTTATTTAAGTATTTCCCTAAATCACAGCAGTATTTATCTGAGAGGACTTTACAAAACTGTCGATTCACAAACACAGATCAGAAAATCAAAGACAGAACACATTGGACCAGAGGGAGAAACTCTATGTCACAAAATGCTTTTTCAAAACAGGCACTAACTGTACTTTTTTAATCATGAACTGAGACGGTCATTTCAAGGTGAATATAGTAATTATAGTGACACGGACAGATGTGCGTAACCGTGTGCCTTGTGCGTAACCGTGTGCCTTGTGCGTAACCGTGTGCCTTGTGCGTAACCGTGTCCCTTGTGCGTAACCGCGTCCCTTGTGCGTAACCGTGTGACTAAAGGGGCCAAAGCAAAGATGAGTGGTGTGTAATAAAAGAAAGTCGTGGTGTGTTCGAGGTGGAGGAATGTCCCGTCCACAGCCGCAGCCACGCGCGCGCACTTAACCCACGCTTGTAAACATCTCTCTGCGACTTTTTATCTCGTCTTGTAAAAAAAAAAGAAAGAAAAAAGAGAAACACACGCAGCTCAACGATCGCAGTATTAAAATATTTCGCCTTCGTCCTGCGCATCTGGCCGCAGACAGTGGGCCTAGTGTCACGTTTCTGCCACAAAAGAACCGTTTGATTTATTCCCCACAGCGGGTAAATACAGTCCAACCACGTGACCCAGCTCGCAGCCAATGAGCGGCCGAGGAGAGGGAAAGGGCAGGAAAAAAATTACTACCATTTTAGGGGAGGATGTAAGCCACTATAGCAGCCCATCTAAGGTTTTACAGTCGCACTTAAGTGACTTTTTATTGAAATAATAAAATAAACATGTCGCTAACGAATTATTATTCTATGATGGGGCTGCAGAGCGACGAGCCGTACGGGGCGCACTTCATCCAGGGAGGCGTGCAGGCGTCCGCGGCGAGCTGCTCCAAGCCTTCCCGGGAGGAGGAGGAGGCCAGCCCGGGTGCGATCATTCCAGACTTCTCCCATTTCTCCAACAAACCTCTGAACGGATTCTCACCCTGGGCCAACACGTCCACGTCCTCCTCCTCGTCCTCCCCGCAGCTGCAGTCCAACATCCAGGGTCTGTTCCACCCGCACCCGCTGCTCAGCCACCACCACCCCCACCAGCAGCACCACCACCTTCAGCACCACCAGCCACCGCAGCAGAGCGCATACTACGGCCCGCAGGCAGCCCCAGCACCCCCGGAGCACCTCGCCTCCTCCGCGGCGTCGGAGAGCAGGTTCGTGCGCTGCTGGGAGGGCGAGTCCGTCTGTCTCCCCCACGCTCTCCCCCACGCTCTCCCCCCGCAGAGCGACGTCTCCAGCCCCGTCATCAACACTTCCAACGCTGCGTACGAAGCGGTCAAACCAGAGAGCTCTCCCCGGGCAGACGCGAGCCCAGACGAGGCCAGCTTCAGCCCGAGCCCCGTGGTGCTGGAGCGGCTGGAACGGGTCGGCACCGCGCAGGAACTCGGGAGGAAGAGGAGCGAACCCAAGAAGGAGAGCGAGGAGAGGAAGAGCCAGAGCCAGGAGCAGCAGCAGCCGTCTGAGCCCGGTGAGAGCTGCCGTGTGCGTTTACGTGTTTATAGAGACTTTACAAGGTCTAAGGCAAGTGTGTGTGTCTGTGTGTGCCTGTGTGTGTCTATGTGGGTGTCTATGTGTGTGTGTGTGAGAAGTCTGGACACATAGGGCCTACGCGCGAGGAAGGAAGGAAGTGTGTGACTTTTATTACCCTATAAATGTCTAGTAAACGACAAAATATAAAAGTTTATTGTCCATTAAAATAATTAAATTCTTGTTTAGCAGTTTGTCACGGAGGAGGCGCTGCAGCTTGTTCTGTTTTATTTAAACTGTGTGTGTGACGTGCGGCTCAACAACAACACGCACATGGTTTAAAATGTAATGTTTGCAGTGTTTTAAACTTTGGCATTTTACACTTAACCTCAAAAGTCACTGTAGCTGTAGCTAAGACTGATACTTTACAATAGTGTTGATTCATACGTCCCTATTCAAATACACTAATCATGTACTGATCATGATAATAATGATAATAATGATAATAATGTAGGTGATTTTAGAAAGGCCTACATTTGTAATTCATGGTAATTTCGTGTTTATAAGATGTAAACAATGTGTGTATGTTTCAGTTTGTGCGTGTTTGTTTTGCTAAACACACGTAACCCTTTTACGTCGTTCTTCTCACGTTGATTTCAATTCAAATATTTATCTTAATTCACGTTTCATTTACGCAAACGTCCATTTGATTTTTAAACCGCAACTTCTTAGAATCAGAATATTTTTTTAGCGTGAGTGAAAGTAACAGGAAGTCACACTGAGTCGAAGGGCAAAGAAATAACACACAATTAAATACATATAATTCATGGATAATTACATACATGTATAATATATGGATACTAACAAGTATTTATAATTGTATAAAGGAGGGACGTGGCGCAAACACAACCATATTCATAACAATTCTTAAAATGTAAATAAAATACTTATGTTCATGGATAGACCACAAACATGTTTATTGGACACGTGCGTTATTCTATATATTAGCATATTAGCATATTAGCATATTATTATTATATTATATTAGCTGTAACATAGTTGTTTAGTCTGAGAGCCAGAGCATATACTTGTTGCTTTCTCCTGAATCATTCTTGGTTCTTTCTCTACTTTAAAGTAGAGGTGAGCAAAATATATCGTGGTCAATAATATCGTGATCTTTTCTTTACAGAGATATTTCAGTCAGAGAAGGACAGACGTTGGTCTAATGTGAGCCTAAAAAGCCATTTCAGTAAATATTTTTGGATGTGTTCTTTCTGTGTTACTTGAATTGGATTTTTAATGTTAATATTTGTTAATATTTGTTAATATTTGTTAATATATGTTAATATATGTTTGTGCATGTTTTGAGAAGAAGCTTCTTTAGATCGACACTGTCTCTGTAGATGTCCTGCAGCAAAACATTACAGATCAATCATTTTTACACAAAATGATCTGTAAAGATATTGTGACAATATCGAGGTGTTTGTTTTTGTGCATATCGCGCCCCCTTCTTTAAAGTCTCATGAAACTCTAACTTAAAGCACTTAGACTTTATTGATCCACAAGGGAAACCGGGCTGTCACAGTAGCTCGCTTAGTGTTTCACAATAAAAATAACTATCTGAAAACAATAAAATAATAATAATATTTTAAGGTTGTGGGTTCGAGTCCACCACAGACCTCCTTCATGATTCCCACTGATGTCTGCTGTAGATGTGTCCTTGGGCAAGACACCAGACACAGGATAGACAGGACACAGAATGATATAATGTTAATAATGTAGAGTCTCGCCTCTTCCGCAGGAGTTTCTCGGTTATTTACAGCTTTTCCTGCACCTCCCAAAACATGATCAAACTTTAACCACGGCCAGAGTAAAAGTACATGCTGCTGTTGTTCTTCTGGAGTCTAAAGATGGAGGACATCAGCCGCAGAAGCCATAACTCACGTCTGAAAAAGTGATCCTTAATTTATGGAGCCGTGTTTTGGAGAATGGTTTGGTTTCCTAATGAGCCCATAAAACATAAAACTTAAAACATAAAACATAAAGCAGGTTCCTGGAGGCCATTCAGGGCTTTTAACGCCGCTGTTTGAAGTGGTGCAGGACCCAGGCAGACAGTGGATCAGGCCGAGTCCCGGTCCTGGTCCTGGTCCTGGTCTAACTTGTCCCTCTGGTCCCACAGAGAACCCCTCGGCCAGCTGGATCCACGCCAAGTCCACCAGGAAGAAGCGCTGCCCCTACACCAAGCACCAGACGCTGGAGCTGGAGAAGGAGTTCCTCTACAACATGTACCTGACCCGGGACCGCAGGCTGGAGGTGGCCGGGCTCCTGAACCTGACCGAGAGGCAGGTCAAGATCTGGTTCCAGAACCGCCGCATGAAGATGAAGAAGCTGATGATCCGAGAGCGGAGGGGCGTGCACGACTGACGCTGCAGCGCCTGTGTGTAGAGGCTGTAGCACCTGTGTATAGAGGCTGCAGCGCCTGTGTATAGAGGCTGCAGCGCCTGTGTGTAGAGGCTGTAGCACCTGTGTATAGCGGCTGTAGCACCTGTGCATAGCGGTTGTAGCACCTGTGCATAGCGGCTGTAGCACCTGTGTATAGAAGCTGCAGCAGCTGTGGATGGCAGCTGCAGCACCTGTGCATAGCGGCTGTAGCACCTGTGTATAGAGGCTGCAGCACCTGTGTATAGAGGCTGCAGCGCCTGTGTATAGAGGCTGCAGCGCCTGTGTATAGAGGCTGCAGCGCCTGTGTGTAGAGGCTGCAGCACCTGTGCATAAAGGCTGCAGCGCCTGTGTATAGAGGCTGCAGCGCCTGTGTGTAGAGGCTGCAGCACCTGTGCATAGAGGCTGCAGCACCTGTGCATAGAGGCTGCAGCGCCTGTGTATAGAGGCTGCAGCGCCTGTGTATAGAGGCTGCAGCGCCTGTGCATAGCGGCTGTAGCACCTGTGCATAGCGGCTGTAGCACCTGTGTATAGAAGCTGCAGCAGCTGTGGATGGCAGCTGCAGCACCTGTGTATCTGGCACAGGAGATGAGGAAAGCTGCTGATGACATTCAACAAACTCAAGTGACCTGAAACGTGGCTGTCGTCGTTAGCGTAGCATCGTTAGCATCGTTAGCCGTTAGCAAAGCTGCCGCTGTGGAGCAGGTCCTGAAGGGGAGACCAGAGATCTGTGTGGTTTGTGTTCCTTACATTTATAGACCGCGGTGTTTAGGCCATTCTTACATTTCCTGCATCGACCTTTGATCGTTTTAACTTCAACAGAATCAGGACCAGGGACGAGTTTGACCAAAAACAACAAAAATGACAATTTTGACACAAAAAATAACTTCTTCTTCTTTTAATTCCATGTGTTTTAGTATCGCCCTAAACCACAACAGTTGTTACAGTGGGGCAAAAAAGTATTTAGTCAGCCACAGATTGTGCAAGTTCTCCCACTTAAAATAAAGACAGGTCTGTAATGTTCATCATAGGTTCACTTCAACTGTGAGAGACAGAATGTGGAAAATATATCCAGGAATTCACATTGTAGGATTTTTAAAGAATTTATTTGTAAATGATGGTGGAAAATAAGTATTTGGTCACTTCTCTGGCTCTCACAGACCTGTAACTTCTTCTTTAAGAAGCTCTTCTGTCCTCACCTCGTTACCTGTATTAATGGCTCCTGTTTGAACTAATCTGTATAAAAGACCAAATGTAACCCACAACAATATTTCAACCACTGATAATCTCCCTCGATCTGGGGCTCCACGCAAGATCTCATCCCGTGGGGTCAAAATGATCATGAGAACGGTGATCAAAAATCCCAGAACCACACGGGGGGACCTGGTGAATGACCTGCAGAGAGCTGGGACCAAAGTAACAAAGGTTACCATCAGTAACACACTACGACGACAGGGAATCAGATCCTGCAGTGCCAGACGTGTCCCCCTGCTGAAGCCAGTGCATGTCCAGGCCCGTCTGAAGTTTGCCAGAGAGCACATGGATGATCCAGGCCCGTCTGAAGTTTGCCAGAGAGCACATGGATGATCCAGGCCCGTCTGAAGTTTGCCAGAGAGCACATGGATGATCCAGGCCCGTCTGAAGTTTGCCAGAGAGCACATGGATGATCCAGGCCCGTCTGAAGTTTGCCAGAGAGCACATGGATGATCCAGGCCCGTCTGAAGTTTGCCAGAGAGCACATGGATGATCCAGGCCCGTCTGAAGTTTGCCAGAGAGCACATGGATGATACAGCAGAGGATTGGGAGAATGTCATGTGGTCAGATGAAACCAAAGTACAACTGTTTGGTATAAACTCAACTCGTCGTGTTTGGAGGAAGAAGAATACTGAGTTACATCCCAAGAACACCATACCTACTGTGAAGCATGGGGGTGGAAACATCATGCTTTGGGGCTGTTTTTCTGCTAAGGGGACAGGACGACTGATCCGTGTTAAGGAAAGAATGAATGGGGCCAGGTCTCGTGAGATTTTGAGCCAAAACCTCCTTCCATTGAGGTGAATTTTTGTTATTGACCAAATACTTATTTTCCACCATAATTTACAAATAAATTCTTTAAAAATCCTACAATGTGAATTCCTGGATTTTTTTCCACATTCTGTCTCTCACAGTTGAAGTGAACCTATGATGAACATTACAGACCTCTGTCTTTATTTTAAGTGGGAGAACTTTCACAATCGGAGGCTGACTAAATACTTTTTTGCCCCACTGTAACTTTGAGGACTTTACACAGATGCAATAACAACACCAAACTCACAAAATGTTCCTTAGTCTCGCTCCTGGTCTCTCTCCTGGTCCCTGCAGGAGGAGGCCCCTGTAGGAGGTCCCTGCAGGAGGAGGCCCCTGTAGGAGGTCTCTGCAGGAGGAGGCCCCTGTAGGAGGTCTCTGCAGGAGGAGGCCCCTGTAGGAGGTCCCTGCAGAAGGAGGCCCCTGTAGGAGGTCCCTGCAGGAGGAGACCCCTGTATTAGGTCCCTGCAGAAGGAGGCCCCTGTAGGAGGTCCCTGCAGGAGGAGACCCCTGTATTAGGTCCCTGCAGAAGGAGGCCCCTGTAGGAGGTCCCTGCAGGAGGAGACCCCTGTATTAGGTCCCTGCAGGAGGAGGCCCCTGTAGGAGGTCTCTGCAGGAGGAGGCCCCTGTAGGAGGTCCCTGCAGAAGGAGGCCCCTGTAGGAGGTCCCTGCAGGAGGAGGCCCCTGTATTAGGTCCCTGCAGAAGGAGGCCCCTGTAGGAGGTCCCTGCAGGAGGAGGCCCCTGTATGAGGTCCCTGCAGTAGGAGGCCCCTGTAGGAGGTCTCTGCAGGAGGAGGCCCCTGTAGGAGGTCTCTGCAGGAGGAGGCCCCTGTAGGAGGTCTCTGCAGGAGGAGACCCCTGTAGGAGGTCCCTGCAGAAGGAGGCCCCTGTAGGAGGTCCCTGCAGGAGGAGGCCCCTGTATTAGGTCCCTGCAGAAGGAGGCCCCTGTAGGAGGTCCCTGCAGGAGGAGGCCCCTGTATTAGGTCCCTGCAGAAGGAGGCCCCTGTAGGAGGTCTCTGCAGGAGGAGGCCCCTGTAGGAGGTCTCTGCAGGAGGAGGCCCCTGTATGAGGTCCCTGCAGGAGGAGGCCCCTGTATTAGGTCCCTGCAGAAGGAGGCCCCTGTAGGAGGTCCCTGCAGGAGGAGACCCCTGTATTAGGTCCCTGCAGAAGGAGGCCCCTGTAGGAGGTCCCTGCAGGAGGAGGCCCCTGTATTAGGTCCCTGCAGAAGGAGGCCCCTGTAGGAGGTCCCTGCAGGAGGAGGCCCCTGTATTAGGTCCCTGCAGAAGGAGGCCCCTGTAGGAGGTCCCTGCAGGAGGAGACCCCTGTATTAGGTCCCTGCAGGAGGAGGCCCCTGTAGGAGGTCTCTGCAGGAGGAGACCCCTGTATTAGGTCCCTGCAGGAGGAGGCCCCTGTAGGAGGTCTCTGCAGGAGGAGGCCCCTGTAGGAGGTCCCTGCAGTGAAACAGTATATCTCAGAAGCCTGAACACTGACTTAGCTGTTAGCCTCGTTAGCCTGGTTAGCCTGGTTAGCCTGGTTAGCCTTGTTAGCCTTGTTAGCTACAACAAAGCTAACTGACCCTTTGAAGTCTCCCATGACCAGCGCCTCTTCCAGTCGTTTATCATGGTGTTTTACGGCGCCTTCACACGTTCCCAGGTCTCCCCTAAAACAGACGACAGCAGTTATTGACACGTATATTTTTCACGACTCGTTCGTTTGTTTTTATAAAAGTGCATGTGTCCAACGGCGTCTTTGTTCTCCCGTTGTTATGGTTGTACATAACTATTGTCCGTGTTAAAATCACATTATTATATATTTGTTGTTACTGTGGGTCTGAAGAAATCTCTTTACAATCCAGTCACGGCTAAGCTACGTTCAATCCTAAATCACCAGCTCTGAGGACTTCACAGAGGATTCTCCAGATCAGAGAATCAGACGCTTCAAAGACATGGAACCAGAACCGTTGGTCCAAAAGAGTCTGGGTCTGTCCTGGGTCTGTCCTGGGTCTGTCCTGGGTCTGTCCTGGGTCTGTCCTGGGTCTGTCCTGGGTCTGTCCTCGGAGCCTCCTGCTGGAAAAGATCCACGCACAGAAAATGTCTGAAAACATTTGATCATGTGACTTTTGATCATGTGACTTTTGATCATGTGACTTTTGGACATGTGACTTTTGGACATGTGACTTTTGATCATGTGACTTTTGGACATGTGACTTTTGATCATGTGACTTTTGGACATGTGACTTTTGGACATGTGACTTTTGATCATGTGACTTTTGATCATGTGACTTTTGATCATGTGATGTTTGGACATGTGACTTTTGATCATGTGACGTTTGGACATGTGACGTTTGGACATGTGACTTTTGATCATGTGACTTTTGATCATGTGACTTTTGATCATGTGACTTTTGATCATGTGACGTTTGGACATGTGACGTTTGATCATGTGACGTTTGGACATGTGACTTTTGATCATGTGACATTTGATCATGTGACTTTTGGACATGTGACTTTTGATCATGTGACGTTTGGACATGTGACGTTTGGACATGTGACTTTTGATCATGTGACTTTTGATCATGTGACTTTTGATCATGTGATGTTTGGACATGTGACGTTTGGACATGTGACTTTTGGACATGTGACTTTTGATCATGTGACTTTTGATCATGTGACTTTTGATCATGTGATGTTTGGACATGTGACGTTTGGACATGTGACGTTTGGACATGTGACTTTTGATCATGTGACTTTTGATCATGTGACTTTTGATCATGTGACGTTTGGACATGTGACGTTTGATCATGTGACTTTTGGAGACGTTTGGGAGGCCGCTCACAGGTGTCTCACAGGTGTCTCACAGGTGTCTCACAGGTGTCTCACAGGTGTCTCACAGGTGTCTCACAGGTGTCTCACAGGTGTCTCACAGGTGTCACACAGGTGTTTCACAGGTGTCTCACAGGTGTCTCACAGGTGTCGCACAGGTGTTTCACAGGTGTCTCACAGGTGTCTCACAGGTGTCTCACAGGTGTCTCACAGGTGTCTCACAGGTGTCTCACAGGTGTCTCACAGGTGTTTCACAGGTGTCTCACAGGTGTCGCACAGGTGTCTCACAGGTGTCTCACAGGTGTCGCACAGGTGTCTCACAGGTGTCGCACAGGTGTCTCACAGGTGTCGCACAGGTGTCTCACAGGTGTCGCACAGGTGTCTCACAGGTGTCTCACAGGTGTCTCACAGGTGTCGCACAGGTGTCGCACAGGTGTCGCACAGGTGTTTCACAGGTGTCGCACAGGTGTTTCACAGGTGTCGCACAGGTGTCGCACAGGTGTCTCACAGGTGTCGCACAGGTGTCTCACAGGTGGTCTCACAGGTGTCTCACAGGTGTCTCACAGGTGTCTCACAGGTGTCTCACAGGTGTCTCACAGGTGTCTCACAGGTGTCTCACAGGTGTCTCACAGGTGTCTCACAGGTGTCTCACAGGTGTCTCACAGGTGTCTCACAGGTGTCTCACAGGTGTCTCACAGGTGTCTCACAGTGTCCAGGTGTCTCACAGGTGTCTCACAGGTGTCTCACAGGTGTTCACAGGTCTCACAGGTGTCTCACAGGTGTCTCACAGGTGTCTCACAGGTGTTCACAGGTGTCTCACAGGTGTCTCACAGGTGTCTCACAGGTGTCTCACAGGTGTCACAGGTGTCACAGGTGTCACAGGTGTCCACAGTGTCACAGGTGTCTCACAGGTGTCTCACAGGTGTCCACAGGTGTCTCACAGGTGTCTCACAGGTGTCTCACAGGTGTCTCACAGGTGTCTCACAGGTGTCTCACAGGTGTCTCACAGGTGTCTCACAGGTGTCTCACAGTGTCGCACAGGTGTCGCACAGGTGTCTCACAGGTGTCTCACAGGTTCACAGGTGTCGCACAGGTGTCTCACAGGTGTCTCACAGGTGTCCGTTCACAGGTGTCTCACAGGTGTCTCACAGGTGTCTCACAGGTGTCTCACAGGTGTCTCACAGGTGTCTCACAGGTGTCACAGGTGTCTCACAGGTGTCTCACAGGTGTCTCACAGGTGTCTCACAGGTGTCTCACAGGTGTCGCACAGGTGTCCACAGGTGTCACAGGTGTTCGCACAGGTGTCGCACAGGTGTCTCACAGGTGTCTCACAGGTGTTCACAGGTGTCGCACAGGTGTCTCACAGGTGTCGCACAGGTGTCTCACAGGTGTCTCACAGGTGTCTCACAGGTGTCTCACAGGTGTCTCACAGGTGTCTCACAGGTGTCGCACAGGTGTCTCACAGGTGTCGCACAGGTGTCTCACAGGTGTTTCACAGGTGTCGCACAGGTGTCTCACAGGTGTCTCACAGGTGTCTCACAGGTGTCGCACAGGTGTCTCACAGGTGTCTCACAG
>OZ035835.1:40541581-40544081 GCA_964034765.1 Knipowitschia caucasica
GTTTAGAGTCCTGAGTTTAGAGTCCTGGGGTTTAGGGTCCTGGGTTTAGAGTCCTGGGGTTTAGGGTCCTGGGGTTTAGGGTCCTGGGGTTTAGGGTCCTGAGTTTAGAGTCCTGGGGTTTAGGGTCCTGAGTTTAGAGTCCTGGGGTTTAGGGTCCTGGGTTTAGAGTCCTGGGTTTAGAGTCCTGGGGTTTAGGGTCCTGGGGTTTAGGGTCCTGGGGTTTAGGGTCCTGGGGTTTTGAGTCCTGAGTTTAGAGTCCTGGGGTTTAGGGTCCTGGGGTTTAGAGTCCTGAGTTTAGAGTCCGGGTTTAGGTCCTGGGTTTAGAGTCCTGGGTTTAGGGTCCTGGGGTTTAGAGTCCTGAGTTTAGAGTCCTGGGGTTTAGGGTCCTGGGTTTAGAGTCCTGGGGTTTAGGGTCCTGGGGTTTAGAGTCCTGAGTTTAGAGTCCTGGGGTTTAGGGTCCTGAGTTTAGAGTCCTGGGGTTTAGGGTCCTGGGGTTTAGAGTCCTGAGTTTAGAGTCCTGGGGTTTAGGGTCCTGAGTTTAGAGTCCTGGGGTTTAGGGTCCTGGGGTTTAGAGTCCTGAGTTTAGAGTCCTGGGGTTTAGAGTCCTGAGTTTAGAGTCCTGGGGTTTAGGGTCCTGGGGTTTAGAGTCCTGAGTTTAGAGTCCTGGGGTTTAGAGTCCTGAGTTTAGAGTCCTGGGGTTTAGAGTCCTGGGGTTTAGAGTCCTGGGGTTTAGGGTCCTGGGGTTTAGGTCCTGGTTTAGAGTCCTGGGGTTTAGAGTCCTGGGTTTAGAGTCCTGGGTTTAGAGTCCTTTAGGTCCTGGGGTTTAGGGTCCTGGGGTTTAGGGTCCTGGGGTTTAGGGTCCTGGGGTTTAGAGTCCTGGGGTTTAGAGTCCTGAGTTTAGAGTCCTGGGGTTTAGAGTCCTGGGGTTTAGAGTCCTGGGGTTTAGAGTCCTGGGGTTTAGAGTCCTGGGGTTTAGGGTCCTGGGGTTTAGAGTCCTGAGTTTAGAGTCCTGGGGTTTAGGGTCCTGAGTTTAGAGTCCTGGGGTTTAGGGTCCTGAGTTTAGAGTCCTGGGGTTTAGGGTCCTGGGGTTTAGGGTCCTGGGGTTTAGGGTCCTGGGGTTTAGAGTCCTGGGGTTTAGGGTCCTGGGGTTTAGAGTCCTGGGGTTTAGGGTCCTGGGGTTTAGAGTCCTGGGGTTTAGGGTCCTGGGGTTTAGAGTCCTGGGGTTTAGGGTCCTGGGGTTTAGAGTCCTGGGGTTTAGGGTCCTGGGGTTTAGGGTCCTGGGGTTTAGGTCCTGGGGTTTAGAGTCCTGGGGTTTAGGTCCTGGGGTTTAGAGTCCTGGGGTTTAGAGTCCTGGTTTAGAGTTGGGGTTTTAGAGTCCTGGGGTTTAGAGTCCTGGGGTTTAGGGTCCTGGGGTTTAGAGTCCTGAGTTTAGAGTCCTGGGGTTTAGAGTCCTGGGGTTTAGAGTCCTGGGGTTTAGGGTCCTGGGGTTTAGAGTCCTGGGGTTTAGAGTCCTGGGGTTTAGTGTCCTGGGGTTTAGAGTCCTGAGTTTAGAGTCCTGGGGTTTAGAGTCCTGAGTTTAGAGTCCTGGGGTTTAGAGTCCTGGGGTTTAGGGTCCTGGGGTTTAGAGTCCTGAGTTTAGAGTCCTGGTTAGAGTCCTGGGTTTAGAGTCCTGGGTTTAGAGTCCTGGGGTTTAGAGTCCTGGGGTTTAGGGTCCTGGGGTTTAGAGTCCTGAGTTTAGAGTCCTGGGGTTTAGAGTCCTGGGGTTTAGGGTCCTGGGGTTTAGGGTCCTGGGGTTTAGAGTCCTGGGGTTTAGAGTCCTGGGGTTTAGGGTCCTGGGGTTTAGGGTCCTGGGGTTTAGGGTCCTGGGTTAGGTCTAGAGTCCTGGGGTTTAGAGTCCTGGGGTTTAGGGTCCTGGGGTTTAGGGTCCTGGGGTTTAGAGTCCTGGGGTTTAGGGTCCTGGGGTTTAGAGTCCTGAGTTTAGAGTCCTGGGGTTTAGAGTCCTGGGGTTTAGGGTCCTGGGGTTTAGGGTCCTGGGGTTTAGAGTCCTGGGGTTTAGAGTCCTGGGGTTTAGAGTCCTGGGGTTTAGAGTCCTGAGTTTAGAGTCCTGGGGTTTAGGGTCTTGGGGTTTAGAGTCCTGAGTTTAGAGTCCTGGGGTTTAGGGTCCTGGGGTTTAGAGTCCTGAGTTTAGAGTCCTGGGGTTTAGGGTCCTGGGGTTTAGAGTCCTGGGGTTTAGGGTCCTGGGGTTTAGGGCCCTGAGTTTAGAGTCCTGGGGTTTAGGGTCCTGGGGTTTAGAGTCCTGGGGTTTAGAGTCCTGGGGTTTAGGGTCCTGGGGTTTAGGGTCCTGGGGTTTAGGGTCCTGGGGTTTAGGGTCCTGGGGTTTAGGGTCCTGGGGTTTAGTGTCCTGGGGGTTTAGAGTCCTGGGGTTTAGGGTCCTGGGGTTTAGGGTCCTGGGGTTTAGGGTCCTGGGGTTTAGGGTCCTGGGGTTTAGGTCCTGGGGTTT
>OZ035835.1:40549081-40551581 GCA_964034765.1 Knipowitschia caucasica
AGATACTTGAATTCTGTGACGAGTTGTAGTTCTTCCCCTCTCAAGAAAACTCCAGAATTTTTCATCACTTTTGATTGCTTGGAGAACATCATACAGACCGTTTTTTTAGAATTTAGAAGCAAGCATGATTTAAATAGCCAGTCATTTACTTGTTCCATGGCTGAGGTCAGAATGGAAGCTGCTTCCTTAACGCTCCTTGCATGAGTATATATTACAGCATCATCTGCATACATTTGAAAACTCACATTAGTACATGTTTTGGGAAGATCATTTATGTACAGTGAGAATAATAGGGGGCCAAGTATTGATCCTTGCGGCACACCGACTGGGACATCCTGGATTGATGACTTTACACTGCCAATATGTACACATTGTTTTCGTGAAGCTAAATATGATTTCATCCATTGAATGGCCTCTGGCGAGAAGTTGAAGTCTGTTAATTTTGCTATCAGAATTTCATGGCTGACAGTGTCAAATGCCTTTTTAAGATCAAGGAACACTGCACCAACACAGGGATATATATCTAATTTACTTTTTACATTTTCTATAAAGAAGCTGTTTGCTGATTCAGTGGAATGGTTTGCTCTAAAACCAAATTGCATGGGATGCAAGCTAGATGAACTATTGTTCAGATGTTCATTTAAAATATTTGCTACCCATCTCTCAACAATCTTGGAAACAACTGGAAGTATAGAAATTGGTCGATAATTGGATATTTGCGATCTGTCACCAGATTTAAAAATTGGAGCGACTGTGGCCAGTTTCCAGGAGGATGGAACAACTCCCTGATTGAGTGACAAATTAACCATTTGTGTTATTGGTGCAATAAAAGACTCTTTGCATAATTTTAGAAGATGAGTGTCCAAACCATGAATGTCTTTGGCTTTAGAATTTTTTAGTGAACCAATAATTTTGGAAACTTCTAGCCCTGTTATTTCACGTAAACGAAAGAAAGGCTGTGTGGGATCAATTGACCTTGTTTTCAAATCAGAGGATGCAAATAACTCACTTATTTCCCTGACAGAGTTGACAAAATAGTTATTAAATTCATTTGTCAGTATATCTGGATCCGACACAGAAATGTTGTTTATTTTTAGCTCAATTCCTTGCTGTTTTGCTTTATCATCTTTCCCAGCTAATTTATTTAGATTTTGCCAGATCTTCTTGGGATTTCCATTTGCTTCAGAAAGAATATTCATAAAAAATGTTGCTTTGGCTTTCCGCATTTTTTGAATAACCTTATTTCTCAGTGAGGTAAATGTATACCTATCTGTGATGAGGCAGGATTTGATATATTTCTTTAATTGCTTATCTCTGTCTCTCATCAGTGTCTTACATTCGTCATTTATCCAAGGTAATAGATTTCTCTTTTTTTTGTTATGGCTTTCTTTTTTGGTAAAGTTTAACAATACTTCATTAATTTTCTTATGAAATAGACAGGTACTAATTTCAACATCCTCACTTTGAGTAATTTCGTTCCAATCGGTACATTGCAAGGCTACTACAAGATTTGGTAATGATCTTCTGGGAATAATGGTTTTCGGTGAGTCTTTTACATTTGGCCTATATGAGTCTTCAAAACGTTTTTTTGAAAGTTTTCTTGAGAAGAAGATAGCATTGTGATCAGACAATCCAGTCACAAAGTTAAAAGTTTTGATGATTCTTTCAGGTTTATTTACAAAGAGCAAGTCTATCAATGTTTTTGAATGTGAAGTTATTCGAGTAGGTTGTTCTATTAACTGGTTAAAATTAGAATGTTCAGTGAGTTGTTTCAGGTTTTTTCGAACTTTCTTATCATTCCAATTTATATTGAAATCTCCAATAAATATGATTTCTTTGTTTATATCCAAATGATCAAGAAGAAGTTTTAACTTGTCATAGAAGTCCAATTTAGCAGATGGTTTACGATATAGACAAATTATAATGAAATTCATTGCAGGGGAGAGAGAGAGTTCTACACCAACACACTCAAGCTGGATGTCTTGCGGCCAATTTATTCGTCTACATTTTAGAGCGCTTTTAACATAGAGTAGAACACCTCCACCCCTCCCATGTTCCCTATCATTCCTGTAGACATTATACTCCGGCATAGTTACCACTGAGTCTGGAGAGTTGGGTGTTAACCAGGTTTCGGAAAGCCCCAGAAAGTCAATGTTCGAGTTGCAGAGCAGATGTTGAAGCTCTTCATGTTTAGGTGCCATACTCCGTATATTCAGGTGTCCACCTAATAAGCCTTTTGGTTTGGCTTGCGGATCCCAGATAATCTTTGCCTGATTAAGTGTGTGAAATATCTTAGAAGTCCGATGTTTTTGGAAAATGGGATTTCTGACCTTTTTTTGTAATGGAGGGTCAGTCACCTGTACCCCAGGTGGAGGAGGCCCGGTTAGCTGTAGCCCAGGTGGTGGAGGCCCGGTTAGCTGTAGCCCAGGTGGTGGAGGCCCGGGTAGCTGTAGCCCAGGTAGTGGAGGCCCAGGTAACTGCAGCCCAGGTAGTGGAGGCC
>OZ035835.1:40554081-40561581 GCA_964034765.1 Knipowitschia caucasica
ACCAGAAGAGGTCAGAGAAAGGGATCCTGAGGCAGAAGACATTTATGCAGAAGATGAATCTAAAAAGCTGAAAGCAGTAGCAGTGCTTCATTAATCCACTACACATCCAGTTTCTGCAGCAAAAGTCTCACAAAGGAGTCACACAAAATAGAGAAATGTCTATGGAAGCATTTAAATGATATAGTGGTTTGATGGTTTAATGATTCTAAATAGTGCAAGAAACAGAAGATATCTCCTTTAATATCACCCAAGAGTTCACAAACAGCCAGTGCGTCCTGGTCCTGGCCTCACCTGGTATTGTGCACCAGGACATGTGGAAGCGTGGGGTCATTAGCTGTGACCAGGGCACCAGGAGGTCACCCAGGCTCAGACTTGACCGGACCTCTGCTCTGTTTAGTCTGTCTGTCTCAGAGATGAGGAGTAATGAGGTCACAACAAAGGGCATACCCTCGATCACCAGCTCCAGCAGACTCCCACTTATAATTAGAGTAAATGAATGAGGCCAAACTACAGGAGCTCAGTTTGAATGTGGGATTTGATCAGTCAAAGCAAAAAGAAGGAAGCAGATGTTTGATTTGTCTTTAATGGAGGCACAAAATATAAACACCATCTTTAAGTCATGATGACTTGATAGTATAATATATATCTGTGTAGCACTACAGATCGATGAGTGGACACAGGTCACAGTCTCAGAAACATTTCATATTTCTAAACCTTTGGGGAATTCCTAAATGTGTTTTCATTTGTCTTTATTTACATTTCGTCAAGTCGTTCTGGAAGTCGGTGTTCGCCGTGTTGAGGAAATAAACTTTCAGCATCAGAACAAAAGGAAACTTTGTAGCAACCAAAACATCCCATTCTTCTAGAAGCATCATGACATAAAAAAAACTACTGAAATTAAGATGAAATCATTTTCAAAAATAATTTAGAATAAAAAACATGTGAAGATACAGCAGCTTCAACTCAGAAGAATCTTAAACATCTGCTGCAAAGACTGAGATACAGAGAGACAGAGAGAAGAGGAAGAAGTGGGAGAAAAGAGAAAGAGACAAGAGGAGGAGAGAGATGAGTGAAAGAGGAGAAGAAGAGAGAGGGAAAGGGAGGAGGAAAAGGAGAAAGAGAGAGGAGGAGAAGAGTTGACATTACAGTAAACTGGTTTGGTTTTGTGACACATCAGGAGCTTTTTACCAAAACACATAGATCTTGATCCCTCTCTCTCCATCTCTCTCTCTGTCTCTCTCTCCATCTCTCTCTCTCCATCTCTCTCTCTCCATCTCTCTCTCTCCATCTCTCTCTCTCCATCTCTCTCTCTCCATCTCTCTCTCTCCTCAAGTGAGGAAAAACAGAAATAAGTCGTGTCAGTTTTTACACATTTACAAAGACAGCGGTGTTCCAGGCTGTGGACGTGACCAGAGTGAGACCGAGGCGCTGTCCTTCACGAGGACTTTCCGTCAAAGTAGGAGGTCTCGATGCGGCGGCAGAAGGAGAGGAGGTTACTGTAGCTCTTGACCCGCTCAGCCAGATCTGTGCTGGTCAGACGAGTGGTCAGGATGGTGAAGAGGTGACCGAACACCAGGGCATCCAGCTCTGTGGGCCTGAGAACATATGACAGACTGTACAGTGTGTGTCCACTAGGGGGAGCGTGTCCACAGTTCAAAGGACACATCTACATTTTCATGCACAGACGTACATGGTTCTCATGGTTCTCATGCACAGACATACATGGTTCTCATGCACAGACATACATGGTTCTCATGCACAGACGTACATGGTTCTCATGCACAGACATACATGGTTCTCATGCACAGACGTACATGGTTCTCATGCACAGACGTACATGGTTCTCATGCGCAGACGTACATGGTTCTCATGGTTCTCATGCGCAGACGTACATGGTTCTCATGGTTCTCATGCGCAGACGTACATGGTTCTCATGGTTCTCATGCGCAGACGTACATGGTTCTCATGCACAGACGTACATGGTTCTCATGCGCAGACGTACATGGTTCTCATGCGCAGACGTACATGGTTCTCATGCGCAGACGTACATGGTTCTCATGCGCAGACGTACATGGTTCTCATGCGCAGACGTACATGGTTCTCATGCGCAGACGTACATGGTTCTCATGCGCAGACGTACATGGTTCTCATGGTTCTCATGCACAGACGTACATGGTTCTCATGGTTCTCATGCGCAGACGTACATGGTTCTCATGCGCAGACGTACATGGTTCTCATGCGCAGACGTACATGGTTCTCATGCGCAGACGTACATGGTTCTCATGCGCAGACGTACATGGTTCTCATGCGCAGACGTACATGGTTCTCATGCGCAGACGTACATGGTTCTCATGCGCAGACGTACATGGTTCTCATGCGCAGACGTACATGGTTCTCATGCGCAGACGTACATGGTTCTCATGCGCAGACGTACATGGTTCTCATGCGCAGACGTACATGGTTCTCATGCGCAGACGTACATGGTTCTCATGCGCAGACGTACATGGTTCTCATGCGCAGACGTACATGGTTCTCATGCGCAGACGTACATGGTTCTCATGCGCAGACGTACATGGTTCTCATGCGCAGACGTACATGGTTCTCATGCGCAGACGTACATGGTTCTCATGCGCAGACGTACATGGTTCTCATGCGCAGACGTACATGGTTCTCATGCGCAGACGTACATGGTTCTCATGCGCAGACGTACATGGTTCTCATGCGCAGACGTACATGGTTCTCATGCGCAGACGTACATGGTTCTCATGCGCAGACGTACATGGTTCTCATGCGCAGACGTACATGGTTCTCATGCGCAGACGTACATGGTTCTCATGCGCAGACGTACATGGTTCTCATGCGCAGACGTACATGGTTCTCATGCGCAGACGTACATGGTTCTCATGCGCAGACGTACATGGTTCTCATGCGCAGACGTACATGGTTCTCATGCGCAGACGTACATGGTTCTCATGCGCAGACGTACATGGTTCTCATGCGCAGACGTACATGGTTCTCATGCGCAGACGTACATGGTTCTCATGCGCAGACGTACATGGTTCTCATGCGCAGACGTACATGGTTCTCATGCGCAGACGTACATGGTTCTCATGCACAGACGTACATGGTTCTCATGCACAGACGTACATGGTTCTCATGCACAGACGTACATGGTTCTCATGCACAGACGTACATGGTTCTCATGCGAACAGGTTCTCATGACGTACATGGTTCTCATACACAGACGTACATGGTTCTCATGCACAGACGTACATGGTTCTCATGCACAGACGTACATGGTTCTCATGCGCAGACGTACATGGTTCTCATGCGCAGACGTACATGGTTCTCATGCGCAGACGTACATGGTTCTCATGCACAGACGTACATGGTTCTCATGCACAGACGTACATGGTTCTCATGCACAGACGTACATGGTTCTCATGCACAGACGTACATGGTTCTCATGCACAGACGTACATGGTTCTCATGCACAGACGTACATGGTTCTCATGCACAGACGTACATGGTTCTCATGCACAGACGTACATGGTTCTCATACACAGACGTACATGGTTCTCATGCACAGACGTACATGGTTCTCATGCACAGACGTACATGGTTCTCATGCACAGACGTACATGGTTCTCATGCACAGACGTACATGGTTCTCATGCACAGACGTACATGGTTCTCATGCACAGACGTACATGGTTCTCATGCACAGACGTACATGGTTCTCATGCAGACGTACATGGTTCTCATGCACAGACGTACATGGTTCTCATGCACAGACGTACATGGTTCTCATGCACAGACGTACATGGTTCTCATGCAGACGTACATGGTTCTAACCCTCTATAGTACAGTAATGTAACGTACTGTTTGTTGAAGAAGAAGGGCTGAGTCCCGAGTCGCTGAGACAGAGCCTGGCAGCACTGGCTCACCTCCTCATACACCTGCGGACCATCAACATACACCATCAACATACACCTGCGGACCATCAACATACACCATCAACATACACCTGCGGACCATCAACATACACCATCAACATACACCTGCGGACCATCAACATACACCATCAACATACACCTGAAGACCATCAACATACACCATCTACATACACATGCGGACCATCAACATACACCTGCGGACCATCAACATACACCATCAACATACACCTGCGGACCATCAACATACACCATCAACATACACCTGCGGACCATCAACATACACCTGAAGACCATCAACATACACCATCTACATACACATGCGGACCATCAACATACACCTGCGGACCATGGAGCACACAGACAGACACAGACCCACACACACAGAGCCACACACACACAGACACACAAAGACACACACAAAGACACACACCTGTTCCAAAGACTTGTCTCCCCAGCCGATGGCGGCCATCTTGCGCCGCACCTCCCACTGCTTCTGATAGGCCAGCAGCGAGCACAGGGGCCAGGCGTAGGGGCTGCTGTATCTGGGACGAGAGATCTGCAGGAGACACACAACTCTTTATGTGTCGCACTAAACGGTCGTTATCTCAGAGGAAAGCTGCTGATTCACCAACACAGATTAGAGAATCAAACAGTTTCCACAGAGACAGGTCCAAACGTGTTGTTTATTTAACAATGACTTTTCCATTACATCTTTGGATATTTTTACTTTCTAAGCTCTTCATAAATTTCCTTTACCTCGAAAGTCACACTTTTTGTTACATCTTTTTTTGATACTGGAGAGAAACTAACATCCAAACTGAAATGAACATGTCAAAATACAAAAATATCTAAAAAAAATAGATAAAATAAAAGAAAGGCACTTTTACACTGTGGCGCTCACCTCTGCAGCTGTGGCGTCGTCGCACCACTGGATGTACAGCTGCAGAAGAAGAAAAACAGATTTCAACCCGACGAGAAAATGTTGTAAATTGTAGCTTGTTTTTAATATTGGGCACAGGTTACCAACATGCATTAATAATACAGTTTTAATGCAAAAGTAGGTACCCCAGCTTTAGTGTGTGTCTGTGTGACAGAGTGTGTGTCTGTGTGAGTGTGTGTGTGTTACCTCTGCTGTCAATAAGCGATTATTGACCAGCTCCATGTAGGCCTTCATCTCCGCCCTCTGCAGGTCGTCCAGGCCGTCGCTCAGAGAGTGGCCCTGGAACACACACACAACTCAGACATTACACACACAGAGAGTGGCCCTGGAACCCACACACAACTCAGACATTACACACACAGAGAGTGGCCCTGGAACACACACATATATGTAATTGCTTTATTTATTCATGTTTGTGGTATGAGAGGTCTTGGTTTAGGTGCACTACCATCTACATCCAGCAGGGGGCGCACCTCACCTCGTCACCATCACTTTAGAAAGAGCTGCTGCAGTTTTTCTTATGAGTCTTTTTGGG
This sequence comes from Knipowitschia caucasica, assembly GCA_964034765.1. NCBI lineage: Eukaryota > Metazoa > Chordata > Actinopteri > Gobiiformes > Gobiidae > Knipowitschia > Knipowitschia caucasica. The sequence continues at coordinate 40,559,513 of OZ035835.1, forward strand.
AATCATTAAAAAGTTAAAGATGTACCTTTGCTTTGGTGAACTGCACGATGGGCCCCAGCTCAGACACCACCTGGTTCCCCACATGGATGAACGGGATCTTCCCTGCAGGAGTCACAGTCAGATGAGGAGTCACAGTCAGAGGAGGAGTCACAGTCAGAGGAGGAGTCACAGTCAGAGGAGGAGTCACAGTCAGAGGAGGAGTCACAGTCAGAGGAGTCACAGTCAGAGGAGGAGTCACAGTCAGAGGAGTCACAGTCAGAGGAGGAGTCACAGTCAGAGGAGGAGTCACAGTCAAAGGAGTCACAGTCAGAGGAGTCACAGAGGAGTCACAGTCAGAGGAGTCACAGGAGGAGGAGGAGTCAGAGTCAAAGGAGTCACAGTCAGAGGAGTCACAGGAGGAGGAGGAGGAGTCAGAGTCAAAGGAGTCACAGTCAGAGGAGTCACAGTCAGAGGAGTCACAGTCAGAGGAGTCACAGTCAGAGGAGTCACAGAGGAGTCACAGTCAGAGGAGTCACAGGAGGAGGAGTCAGAGTCAAAGGAGTCACAGTCAGAGGAGTCACAGGAGGAGGAGGAGTCAGAGTCAAAGGAGTCACAGTCAGAGGAGTCACAGTCAGAGGAGTCACAGAGGAGTCACAGTCAGAGGAGTCACAGGAGGAGGAGGAGTCAGAGTCAAAGGAGTCACAGTCAGAGGAGTCACAGGAGGAGGAGGAGTCACAGTCAGAGGAGTCACAGAGGAGTCACAGTCAGAGGAGTCACAGTCAGAGGAGGAGTCACAGTCAGAGGAGGAGTCACAGTCAGGAGTCGTCACAGTCAGAGGAGGAGTCACAGTCAGAGGAGTCACAGAGGAGTCACAGTCAGAGGAGGAGTCACAGTCAGAGGAGGAGTCACAGTCAGAGGAGTCACAGTCAGAGGAGTCGTCACAGTCAGAGGAGGAGTCACAGTCAGAGGAGTCACAGTGGAGTCACAGTCAGAGGAGGAGTCACAGTCAGAGGAGGAGTCAGAGGAGGAGTCACAGTCAGAGGAGGAGTCAGAGGAGGAGTCACAGTCAGGAGTCACAGTCAGAGGAGTCAGAGAGGAGTCACAGTCAGAGGAGGAGTCACAGTCAGAGGAGTCACAGAGGAGTCACAGTCAGAGGAGTCACAGTCAGAGGAGGAGTCACAGTCAGAGGAGTCACAGTCAGAGGAGGAGTCACAGTCAGAGGAGTCGTCACAGTCAGAGGAGGAGTCACAGTCAGAGGAGGAGTCACAGTCAGAGGAGGAGTCACAGTCAGAGGAGTCACAGTGGAGTCACAGTCAGAGGAGGAGTCACAGTCAGAGGAGGAGTCACAGTCAGAGGAGGAGTCACAGTCAGAGGAGGAGTCACAGTCAGAGGAGTCAGTCACAGAGGAGTCACAGTCAGAGGAGGAGTCACAGTCAGAGGAGTCACAGTCAGAGGAGGAGTCACAGTCAGAGGAGGAGTCAGAGGAGGAGTCACAGTCAGAGGAGGAGTCAGAGGAGTCAGAGTCAGAGAAGGAGTCACAGTCAGAGAAGGAGTCACAGTCAGAGGAGGAGTCACAGTCAGAGGAGGAGTACACAGTCAGAGGAGGAGTCACAGTCAGAGGAGGAGTCACAGTCAGAGGAGGAGTCAGAGGAGGAGTCACAGTCAGAGGAGGAGTCAGACAGTCAGAGGAGTCACAGTCAGAGGAGTCACAGTCAGAGGAGGAGTCACAGTCAGAGGAGGAGTCAGAGGAGTCACAGTCAGAGGAGGAGTCACAGTCAGAGGAGGAGTCACAGTCAGAGGAGGAGTCAGAGTCAGAGGAGGAGTCAGAGGAGGAGTCACAGTCAGAGGAGGAGTCACAGTCAGAGGAGGAGTCAGAGGAGTCACAGTCAGAGGAGGAGTCAGAGTCAGAGGAGTCACAGTCAGAGGAGTCACAGTCAGAGGAGGAGTCACAGTCAGAGGAGTCACAATCAGGAGTCACAGTCAGAGGAGTCACAGTCAGAGGAGGAGTCACAGTCAGAGGAGGAGTCAGAGGAGTCACAGTCAGGAGTCACAGTCAGAGGAGGAGTCACAGTCAGAGGAGTCAGAGGAGT
>OZ035835.1:40564081-40584081 GCA_964034765.1 Knipowitschia caucasica
AGAGAGAACACAGAGAGAGAACACAGAGAGAGAACACAGAGAGAGAACACAGAGAGAGAACACAGAGAGAGAACACAGGTCAGACTGAAACCTCACCCTTCAGAGGCTGATACAGGGCGGCAGTCTCTGGCCAGGGCTCTGCAGCTGTTCACACAACAAATGACACATACAACACACACACACACACAACATATGACACACACACAGACACACACGTTAAACACGGAGAAGCACTTGTGACCAGCACTGACACTCACCTAAAATACACACACTTATACAGAGATGGACTTGGTCACTGTTGAAGTCACAGATTGTAATATTATAATTATTTTCACACATCCTGCTGTTAAGAAAACCACAAACATTTTTCTGAAAAGAGCTTTAGAAAGTGTTCAGACGAAACATAACCGTGAACTAGCTTCACTTTGATGATGCTAACTGTGGTGGACACTGGTTGCTGTTAGCAACAAGCACAAAGTCTTACGTTTTAAACATTGTCTATTTCCCCAAAACCGCAGCTTTAATACGTGCAAATAATAATGTTTTACTTCTTTACTTTGAACCTACTCTTGTTTGTGCACTTGTCTGCGGCTACTACTGAAATGTATTGGTGCATTGTATCGAGTATAATCTCTTCTTCTTAAAGGATCTAAGTGATCATAAAAATGCATTTGTTTTATACAAAGCTTTTCTGGACTCTTCACATCATTATTCTCTCACACCAAACGCAGTGGTGACAAAGTACTACTGTAGCCACAGCTGCCCTGGGGCACACTGACAGAAGCCCCTCCCACCACCACCAACCATCCACACACACACCAGACTCTAATGTGGGGGAAGTGTCTTGCCTAAGGACACAACCACAGTTTGGCACTTTACAGCCGGCCCACTGTGGCACCTGCTGTTCCCAGAGGTCTCCCATCACAGTACTAACCAGGCCCTGCCCTGCTTAGCTTCAGAGGTCTGAGGGATCTGGCTTTCACCTGCAGTTATGAATACAATCCTTATAATGCTATGATTCCATTTCTTTATTGAGGAAAGAGAATTCATTAATCAACCTTTAAATGTCCTTATTTCGTGTATAATCATTATAAAGATACTGTTGTAGCCTCCGCTGTCCACTAGAGGGCGCGCCAAACACAGCAGGGACAATAGCGCAAAATAACAAAATATATAACTATTTTTTGTAGTTCCAAGAATCCTACAAATACATGTGGATGTAGTGAAGCAGAGCACTGTGTGTCACAAAACAGTTCAATTCATTATCTGAATGAAAGATCTGAACATGTTTTAATTTTAAGAAAAACATTAAAAACATTAAAAACAAAGGCTTATAAAAACAGTAGCAGAACATCAGATAAACCCCGTGGGAACCTGTGCTGTGTGTACTGTGGATGGCTCAGAGGTGTTGGCTTGATGACACCTCTACATTAACGTTAACATTAGTATTTCACATGTTAGCAGTTAGCATGACCTGTTAGCATCCGTGTGTTTACCTGCCATCTGGGACACGAACGCCTCCGCAGCCAGAGACATGCTGCTGACTCTAAACACGAATATACAGAGATAATAAAGATTCACTGAGCTAAAGTGAGCATATCACAGACAAGTGTAGGACAAGCAGAGTGTGCGCCGTCGAAATGTGTCGAAACACGGAGCTACAGTGGAAGGTTCCGCCTGTGCGTTCATACAGCAATCGTCTTGGCCACATCCGAATTCAGTCCTCCACCTCCTTATCGCCTTTTGTTAATTCAAATAAACTTAAGAGACAAAGCAGCTCCAAGTTTGGTCTATAACAAACACCGTCTATAACAAAGACTAGATTTGGTCTCAGGACTGCCTCAGTCCTGGGTCTACGGCCTCAGTCTTGGGTCTACGGCCTCAGTCTTGGGTCTACAGCCTCAGTCTTGGGTCTACAGCCTCAGTCCTGGGTCTACAGCCTCAGTCTTGGGTCTACAGCCTCAGTCCTGGGTCTACGGCCTCAGTCCTGGGTCTGCAGCCTCAGTCCTGGGTCTACAGCCTCAGTCCTGGGTCTACAGCCTCAGTCCTGGGTCTGCAGCCTCAGTCCTGGGTCTGCAGCCTCAGTCCTGGGTCTACAGCCTCAGTCCTGGGTCTACAGCCTCAGTCCTGGGTCTGCAGCCTCAGTCCTGGGTCTACAGCCTCAGTCCTGGGTCTACAGCCTCAGTCCTGGGTCTGCAGCCTCAGTCCTGGGTCTGCAGCCTCAGTCCTGGGTCTACAGCCTCAGTCCTGGGTCTACAGCCTCAGTCTTGGGTCTACGGCCTCAGTCTTGGGTCTACAGCCTCAGTCCTGGGTCTACAGCCTCAGTCCTGGGTCTACGGCCTCAGTCCTGGGTCTACAGCCTCAGTCCTGGGTCTACAGCCTCAGTCCTGGGTCTACAGCCTCAGTCTGGGTCTACAGCCTCAGTCCTGGGTCTACAGCCTCAGTCCTGGGTCTACAGCCTCAGTCCTGGGTCTACAGCCTCAGTCCTGGGTCTACAGCCTCAGTCCTGGGTCTACGGCCTCAGTCCTGGGTCTGCAGCCTCAGTCCTGGGTCTGCAGCCTCAGTCCTGGGTCTACAGCCTCAGTCCTGGGTCTACAGCCTCAGTCCTGGGTCTACAGCCTCAGTCCTGGGTCTGCAGCCTCAGTCCTGGGTCTGCAGCCTCAGTCCTGGGTCTACAGCCTCAGTCCTGGGTCTACGGCCTCAGTCCTGGGTCTACAGCCTCAGTCCTGGGTCTACAGTCTCAGTCCTGGGTCTGCAGCCTCAGTCCTGGGTCTACAGCCTCAGTCTTGGGTCTACGGCCTCAGTCCTGGGTCTACAGCCTCAGTCCTGGGTCTACAGCCTCAGTCCTGGGTCTACAGCCTCAGTCCTGGGTCTACAGCCTCAGTCCTGGGTCTACAGCCTCAGTCCTGGGTCTACAGCCTCAGTCCTGGGTCTACAGCCTCAGTCCTGGGTCTACAGCCTCAGTCTGGGTCTACAGCCTCAGTCCTGGGTCTACGGCCTCAGTCCTGGGTCTACGGCCTCAGTCTTGGGTCTACAGCCTCAGTCTTGGGTCTACGGCCTCAGTCCTGGGTCTACAGCCTCAGTCCTGGGTCTACAGCCTCAGTCCTGGGTCTACGGCCTCAGTCCTGGGTCTACGGCCTCAGTCCTGGGTCTACGGCCTCAGTCCTGGGTCTACAGCCTCAGTCCTGGATCTACAGCCTCAGTCTTGGGTCTACAGCCTCAGTCCTGGGTCTACGGCCTCAGTCCTGGGTCTACGGCCTCAGTCCTGGGTCTACAGCCTCAGTCCTGGGTCTACAGCCTCAGTCCTGGGTCTACGGCCTCAGTCCTGGGTCTGCAGCCTCAGTCCTGGGTCTACGGCCTCAGTCCTGGGTCTACAGCCTCAGTCCTGGGTCTACAGCCTCAGTCCTGGGTCTACAGCCTCAGTCCTGGGTCTACGGCCTCAGTCCTGGGTCTGCGGCCTCAGTCCTGGGTTCACAGTCTCAGTCCTGGGTCTACGGCCTCAGTCCTGGGTCTACGGCCTCAGTCCTGGGTCTGCAGCCTCAGTCCTGGGTCTACAGCCTCAGTCCTGGGTCTACGGCCTCAGTCCTGGGTCTACAGCCTCAGTCCTGGGTCTACGGCCTCAGTCCTGGGTCTACGGCCTCAGTCCTGGGTCTACAGCCTCAGTCCTGGGTTCACAGTCTCAGTCCTGGGTCTACGGCCTCAGTCCTGGGTCTACGGCCTCAGTCCTGGGTCTACAGCCTCAGTCCTGGGTTCACAGTCTCAGTGAACCCACTGAGAATTTGAACAGAAACCAAATTTCCAAGTGATGACACAGGCTGTAATGCGGCGTTTCACCCGCAGGTGGCGCACTGGTGTTTGCAGAAGCCACATTCCAATGCACTGCTGCTGACTCCATCTGTGCGCGTTTATGTCCAATCTGCACAACCTACATCCGGATACACACACAGAGTCATGCATACACACACTTACACATATACACACACACACACACACACACACACACACACACACACACACACACACACTCACACACACACACACACACACACAAAACATACACTCTATACATACACACACACACACACACACACACACACATACACATACACATACACACACACACACACACACACACACACACACATACACATACACACATACACGTTTTTGTTACCTGGTGGGTCCCTTTGACAGGGCCGTTCAGAATGGGACCCATAGACATAATCTTTTTTTACCAAGACTTTAAGTAATACAAAACAGTCAATAGAAACCAAACAACTATTTTAAAGGAATTTTATTTTAGATTTTGTTTTCGAATTGCAGTGATTCTATTTTTGACATAGAATTTAATGCCACTCCATGTCCGATGTCTAAGGTCATCTGGTGAGGCATTAATGCAGGCCAGGCCAGGCCAGGCCAGGCAGTGAGACTTCCCAGGGACCTTTCCAGTCTGTATGAAAGGTGTCATGGTCTTCTCCACAGCCTTCACCTCAGATGCAGACCATGGCTTTCTCTAACGTTCTAGGGAGAGAAATAAAAATATATTAGCAATATACACTCCCAGGGTGAGGACCAAGCAGCCTGGCTGTAATCCCCCACCTGGTACACTTACCAGAAGGGGCACTGCCACTACCATGGGGTGCATCTGGATGAATGGTTGAAGGTTCTCCGCTTGAAGTTTCTTTTAGCCCGTCCGTTTGTGAGAGGATCTCTACTGCTCTCCCTGTCGCACAGAAAATAAAAATACAAGTGGCCTTTAGGGGAAAAAAATCATACATATTTTAATAATATCAAGAATTACCTTCAGGCTCAATTTGTATCTGGTCGAGGCTCTTTCCTTCGAATTCCGTCACTCTTCCCTGCTCCATGGCCATCAACACTTTGCTGATTTTGGCCAGCTCCAGTGTCCCCTCTGGTAGTCTGTAATATTGCCTGTGGATGCGAATGTCATGGCCGAGGAAGTTGGCAAGTATGTCCATCTCATTCTCTTTCATATTGAGAACTGTAGACATAGTAGCTATGTGCTTTCTAAGTTTGGTTGAGGATAGCATCTCTGGATGCACCGCACCACATTCTTTGGCTACCTGGCGTAGGGAGTCTGATCCCCTGATGTGGGTGTCTGCGCCCGGGCGGGAAAAGAAGTATGGGTTATGGTCAGAGATGGAACAGGCCCTTCTGTTCTCCACCAGCACCTCCATCGAAGCAATCATTTCAGGAGTCAAAAGAACCGGCACTTTCCGACTTCTTTTCCCTTTAATTTCAATGCGTTGAAAATGCTGACACAGCTTTTTCTCAAGTTGGGACAGTCCCAGAGCAATGTCAGAATGGATCCCAGTCTTACTTCTTAAGGTAAAGGCTGTCAGTGGCATCTTTGAAACCTCACCTTCCCTTCTTCGATTGAAAATGATGACCTCACAAAGAGTCAAAACTGCCAGTTTAGACCAATGCTTAGACGTTGGCTCACTTATTAGGGTTTGCACATATTCAGGTCGACATACCTCAATATGTGCATGCATGGCTCTAACGTCCTCAGTCAGAGGGAGCAGGTCCGGAGTGTTCCACTTGGCTTGCCGGAGGGTCTGTAGGGCAGCAGAAGAAACACAGACGTCCCACCTCTTCTCAAAAAGCAGCCGGCTTCGTTGGAGGTTTTTAATAAATAGTTCATCAACACAATGCTCCATTTTTGAGTCACATTCAAGAATATCTGCTAGCTTTCTGAGGCTATGGCCGAGTTTGAGGGCCAAGGATGGAGTCTTGTATTGATTTGTTTCCTCATCATATCCAGCCACAGACCTGACTGCATCAATCACATGGTTAAAGTTGGAAGGAATAAAGAAATCCTTAATTGTTTTCAGTTTCCCTGCGGTTTTTGCTTCGTTAATTAACCTACCGACTTCTCTCATTTTCTGCCTAATGTAATCATGCTTTGTCTTATCATGCCCGTGTTTTAAGTACAGGTGCTCTCCGAGTCTCAGAATCCCCTTTTCTGCTTTGACAACACCCGTGACCTCATCCTGATGCATTGCCGAAATTAAAGACCACAGCTTTTTGCTGATGCCCTCCGGTACAGGCTGGGCTAGGGAGCAGAGGGACTGGACCCTACTTCTACCTGGTTTAGCCTGGGCATCTTTCTGTGAAAGCCGGCACCTGGCCACATGCCTCCACAGCGACTTTCGCTTAAGCAATGCCCCACAGTCTATACAGTGCAAAAACTCACTGGATTTAACTGGGGAATTTGGCTGTTTAGCTGGGACTAAAGTTCCAATGCCGGCCTTTAAAACCTCAACATTGTGCTCACGGTTTCCACTATTCCTGATCAAATCAAACTGAAGTTTACGTGCTTTAGATTTCACAGGTAGAGCCAATGCTCTGGCTACGTCACTTTCATTTCCATGTTTTCTAGTCAAATGACGGGACATTTTGTGGCAGGACATTGAACAGTAGAGGCAGAAGTGTCTCTTGCTGTATACTCGCCCCCCATTTTTCTTCTTTTGCAGCTGCATGATAACAATCTTATTTGCCTTTGGTTCGTCACTTTCCGAGTCTTGAAGAAAAGTGTTTTTGATTTTTCTTTTTCCATACTTTTTTACAGGTTTCTTCTTGACAGTTAAATCGTCAGAATCTGAGTCGACTTCATCAATTAGGGACTCTTGACTAAGCTGCACAAACAACAAATAATTTGTAATCATTCTATATAACAATTTGAAGTCATGACTTGTAGTCAGCACTTACCAGTGGTTTGTAAGCGTGCGCTTCAGTGTGCTGCTCTGTGATTGGCTGCAGCCTAATGAACCACACACTTGCACCTTTTCTAGCCTGACACCTGATTTCCTCTGTTGTGCTGCTCCATGATTGGCTCCAGCCTGCTGGACTGAAATTGCCCCAGTGTGCCCCTCCTTGATATCCCGCAACCCACCACCAGGGTTCCGACACATAACACACTTTTTTCAGGAAAGTAAACCTCCAGGGGTCCTTTCCATATTTTTACAGAGACTGCATAAGGACCGTTAGAAAAGCATTACCCATTGATTATTAAGCTTGGACCAGTGGGGTCCGGTGTTCGGGCCCCACCACGTAAAACCAGTCCCCATGACGTGAGTGGAATCTCAGGTTATGGAACCCACCAGGAGTTGAAAACAAGTGCACACACACACACACACACACACACACACACACACACACACACACACACACACACACACCTTCTCCTGTAGTTTGTCTTTCTAATGAAACTCTCTGTTGTCGTATCGACCGCTCCCTGTGGCTCTGCAGATATGTCTCTGTCAGCGCTGCCACGCTCCAGACATCAGCTCTGCACCGTGACTGACCACACTGACCACACTGACCTCACTGACCTCACTGACCTCACTGACCACACTGACCTCACTGACCACACTGACCACACTGACCTCACTGACCTCACTGACCTCACTGACCTCACTGACCTCACTGACCTCACTGACCACACTGACCTCACTGACCACACTGACCTCACTGACCACACTGACCTCACTGACCACACTGACCACACTGACCTCACTGACCTCACTGACCTCACTGACCTCACTGACCTCACTGACCTCACTGACCACACTGACCTCACTGACCACACTGACCACACTGACCTCACTGACCTCACTGACCACACTGACCACACTGACCTCACTGACCACACTGACCACACTGACCTCACTGACCACACTGACCTCACTGACCACACTGACCTCACTGACCACACTGACCACACTGACCTCACTGACCTCACTGACCTCACTGACCTCACTGACCTCACTGACCACACTGACCTCACTGACCTCACTGACCACACTGACCTCACTGACCTCACTGACCTCACTGACCTCACTGACCCTGACCACACTGACCTCACTGACTTCACTGACCTCACTGACCTCACTGACCCTGACCACACTGACCTCACTGACCTCACTGACCACACTGACCTCACTGACCTCACTGACCTCTGACCTCACTGACCTCACTGACCTCACTGACCTCACTGACCACACTGACCACACTGACCTCACTGACCTCACTGACCTCACTGACCTCACTGACCACACTGACCACACTGACCACACTGACCTCACTGACCACACTGACCTCACTGACCACACTGACCTCACTGACCTCACTGACCTCACTGACCTCACTGACCTCACTGACCCACTGACCCACTGACCTCACTGACCTCACTGACCTCACTGACCTCACTGACCTCACTGACCTCACTGACCTCACTGACCTCACTGACCTCACTGACCTCACTGACCTCACTGACCTCACTGACCTCACTGACCCACTGACCTCACTGACCTCACTACTGACACACTGACCTCACTGACCTCACTGACCTCACTGACCTCACTGACCTCACTGACCTCACTGACCACACTGACCTCACTGACCTCACTGACCCACTGACCACTGACCTCACTGACCTCACTGACCCTGACCTCACTGACCACACTGACCTCACTGACCTCACTGACCACACTGACCTCACTGACCTCACTGACCACACTGACCTCACTGACCACACTGACCACACTGACTCACTGACCGACACTGACCACTGACTGACCTCACTGACCTCACTGACCACACTGACCTCACTGACCACACTGACCTCACTGACCTCACTGACCTCACTGACCTCACTGACCACACTGACCTCACTGACCTCACTGACCTCACTGACCTCACTGACCACACTGACCGACACTGACCTCACTGACCTCACTGACCTCACTGACCTCACTGACCTCACTGACCTCACTGACCTCACTGACCTCACTGACACTGACCCACTGACCTCACTGACCACACTGACCTCACTGACCTCACTGACCTCACTGACCTCACTGACCCACTGACCACACTGACCACACTGACCACACTGACCACACTGACCTCACTGACCACACTGACCTCACTGACCTCACTGACCTCACTGACCTCACTGACCTCACTGACCTCACTGACCACACTGACCTCACTGACCTCACTGACTGACCTCACTGACCTCACTGACCTCACTGACCTCACTGACCTCACTGACCTCACTGACCTCACTGACCTCACTGACCTCACTGACCTCACTGACCTCACTGACCTCACTGACCTCACTGACCTCACTGACCTCACTGACCTCACTGACCTCACTGACCTCACTGACCTCACTGACCTCACTGACCTCACTGACCTCACTGACCTCACTGACCTCACTGACCTCACTGACCTCACTGACCTCACTGACCTCACTGACCTCACTGACCTCACTGACCTCACTGACCTCACTGACCTCACTGACCTCACTGACCTCACTGACCTCACTGACCTCTGACTGACCTCACTGACCTCACTGACCTCACTGACCTCACTGACCCATGACCTCACTGACCTCACTGACCTCACTGACCTCACTGCATGACCTCACTGACCCTGACCTCACTGACCACACTGACCTCACTGACCTCACTGACCTCACTGACCTCACTGACCTCACTGACCTCACTGACCTCACTGACCTCACTGACCTCACTGACCTCACTGACCTCACTGACCTCCACTGACCTCACTGACCTCACTGACCACACTGACCTCACTGACCTCACTGACCTCACTGACCTCACTGACCTCACTGACCTCACTGACCTCACTGACCTCACTGACCTCACTGACCTCACTGACCTCACTGACCTCACTGACCTCACTGACCTCACTGACCTCACTGACCTCACTGACCTCACCTGACCACTGACCTCACTGACCTCACTGACCTCACTGACCTCACTGACCTCACTGACCTCACTGACCTCACTGACCACTCACCCACTGACCACACTGACCACACTGACCTCACTGACCTCACTGACCACACTGACCACACTGACCTCACTGACCACACTGACCTCACTGACCACACTGACCACACTGACCTCACTGACCACACTGACCTCACTGACCACACTGACCTCACTGACCACACTGACCTCACTGACCACACTGACCTCACTGACCACACTGACTGACCTCACTGACCACACTGACCACACTGACCTCACTGACCTCACTGACCTCACTGACCTCACTGACCTCACTGACCTCACTGACCACACTGACCACACTGACCACACTGACCCACACTGACCTCACTGACCACACTGACCTCACTGACCTCACTGACCTCACTGACCTCACTGACCACACTGACCTCACTGCTCCTGACCACACTGACCTCACTGACCACACTGACCTCACTGACCACACTGACCTCACTGACCTCACTGACCTCACACTCACCTCACTGACCTCACTGACCTCACTGACCTCACTGACCACACTGACCTCACTGACCTCACTGACCTCACTGACTCACTGACCTCACTGACCTCACTGACCTCCTGACCTCACTGACCACACTGACCACACTGACCTCACTGACCACACTGACCTCACTGACCACACTGACCACACTGACCTCACTGACCTCACTGACCTCACTGACCACACTGACCACACTGACCTCACTGACCTCACTGACCACACTGACCTCACTGACCACACTGACCTCACTGACCACACTGACCTCACTGACCTCACTGACCTCACTGACCTCACTGACCACACTGACCACACTGACCTCACTGACCACACTGACCTCACTGACCACACTGACCTCACTGACCTCACTGACCACACTGACCTCACTGACCACACTGACCACACTGACCTCACTGACCTCACTGACCTCACTGACCTCACTGACCACACTGACCTCACTGACCTCACTGACCTCACTGACCTCACTGACCTCACTGACCTCACTGACCACACTGACCTCACTGACCACACTGACCACACTGACCACACTGACCTCACTGACCTCACTGACCTCACTGACCTCACTGACCTCACTGACCTCACTGACCTCACTGACCACACTGACCTCACTGACCTCACTGACCTCACTGACCACACTGACCTCACTGACCACACTGACCACACTGACCACACTGACCTCACTGACCTCACTGACCACACTGCCCTTGTCCTGCCGCAGTCAGTGCGTCTGAATGTGCAATAAGTGCAATACAGAAGCACGTGTCACTGTCTCTGGAGCCACGTGCTAAATGTACAGATGTAAACACAGCTGAATCTTCATGCACTAGAATATACAGGGTTCACATGGTGTCTACGTCCCTTTCATGGTTTCCTCGCCCACCTGGTACATCACCATCTGAGTCTCGATCTCCACTTGAAGCTTGGAACTGAAATCTCACTTGGTTTTAGGAACTTTGCCATAAAACTGCACCCAACCATTTGGTAAAGGCCTGAAATGAAACACAAAGGGGAAAATAACGTCCCTACATAAATCCGAGAAAGAGTGAATTTTAAAGGGGTATGCTATGCTATGCTATGCTATGCTAACGTTACAGATGTGATTTTACTATAGAGTTATTGTTCATTTTCTCCCGCTGTGCTCCTCTGGTCTGTAACTGCTGCTGCAACACTGACAATTCACTGAGAGTAAAGGATGTTTCCCGTTTAATGACACTGACACGATCTTAATGAATCTGTTTTTGGTCCGTGTTGAGTGCGCTGTCAAAACAAAACATTGTAAAATAATAATAATAATAATAATAATAATAATAATGATAATGATAATGATAATGATAATGATAATAATAATAATAATATAATAATAATAAAAATAATAATAATAATGATAATAATAATGGCGGCACGGTGGCTGAGTGGATAGCACTCTCGCCTCTCAGCAAGAAGGTCCTGGGTTCGAATCCCGGTCAGACCAGGGCCTTTCTGAGTGGAGTTTGCATGTTCTCCCCGTGTCTGCGTAGGTTTCCTCCAGGTGCTCCGGTTTCCCCTACCTCTAAAAATATGTCCAATAGTTCTGGCATGCGCCTCCTGTACCGGCCCCGCTTACTTACTTACTTACTTACTAATAATAATGATAATAATAATAATAATAATAATAATGATAATAATAATAATAATAATGTGCGTAATGAGAGCCTAAGATTTGAAAAATCGCGAATCAATTTGTATCTGAAAAAAAAAATTGAAGTTGAAACTGTCATTTCCTAAACAGAGCTGCTGACTCCTCCTCCTCCTCCTCCTCCTCCTCCGCCTCCCCCTCCCCCCCCTCCCCCTCCCCCTCCCCTTCCTCCTCCTCCTCCTCCTCCTCCTCCTCCCCCTCCCCCTCCCCCTCCTCCTCCTCCTCCTCTTCTTCATGTGAGATCATTTAAAAAGCCTGGAGAACCTGCGGAGTGTCGGCAGTTCCTTCCCCGCTTCCGTCATCCATCCATCCTCGAGGCCCCCGTGAATTAGGCCCCGGACATAGATCTATTATGGTACAGATGCTCACTCTTGGCTAAAGGCTAGAACCCCCACCTCTGGATCAATACGACCCCAGCGCCAGCTCAAAACCAGAAAAATCCAAAAGAAACCGCTTGTTTCTGGTTTTGTTTTTATCACAATGTTCATTTTTATTGTTTCATCTAGTATCAAAAACATTTCCACATATAAAATCTGCTCCAACAAAACAACAATGACGCGTACTAGAATAACCCTGGTAAAATATAAGTCTAATATAAGAACATAATAAGTACTGGCGTGGACTACATCACACAGAGCTCAGACGGAGCGCGCGCGGCTGCTGAGACGGAGGGGCCCGTCTCTGTAAACGTCAGGAAGGAATCAGCCCTGAGAAGGATGTGGACTAGGCTCCAGAGGCCCCAGAGGCTCCAGAGGGCCCAGAGGCCCCAGAGGCCCCAGAGGCCCCAGAGGCCCCAGAGGCCCCAGAGGCCCCAGAGGCCCCAGAGGCCCCAGAGGCTCCAGAGGCCCCAGAGGCCCCAGAGGCCCCAGAGGCCCCAGAGGCCCCAGAGGCTCCAGAGGCTCCAGAGGCCCCAGAGGCTCCAGAGGCTCCAGAGGCTCCGGAGGCCCCAGAGGCTCCAGAGGCCCCAGAGGCCCCAGAGGCGCCAGAGGCCCCAGAGGCTCCAGAGGCCCCAGAGGCCCCAGAGGCTCCGGAGGCTCCAGAGGCCCCAGAGGTTCCAGAGGCCCCAGAGGCTCCAGAGGCTCCAGAGGCTCCAGAGGCTCCAGAGGCCCCAGAGGCCCCAGAGGCTCCGGAGGCTCCAGAGGCTCCAGAGGCTCCAGAGGCCCCAGAGGCTCCAGAGGCTCCAGAGGCCCCAGAGGCTCCAGAGGCCCCAGAGGCCCCAGAGGCTCCAGAGGCTCCAGAGGCCCCAGAGGCCCCAGAGGCTCCAGAGGCCCCAGAGGCCCCAGAGGCCCCAGAGGCTTACGTCGTCACATCTCGTGCGTAAAGGGTCCAAAGGGAAGCTGGAGGCTGAATGAGCGTTGGTGAGGAACATAAATAGTCTCTGTACATTTGGCGCGCTCTCGTCTCGTTCGCTGCTGTTCTTTGTTTAGGCATAAATACTAAATATAGGTAGTGTATAGAAAACCCTGTGCTGTTCTTTTTACCCTGTAGAAATCAAAACCCTGTTTAGTCCAACATTCCATTCTCCACGTGACGGGAGTTTGGAGAATCCACTTTTTGGCCTTTGAGTTGGTGAATGTTCGTTTAGATTTGGACCATATTCTGCAAGTTTAAGAAACATGAGAAATGGTCAAATCTAACTTAAAGGTGAACAGGAGGATTTTGCAACATTTTAGGTCCAAATTTGACCAAAACTCTCTGGTCTTATTGGACGACGTATATCACCAGAAGTGGGAGGAGCAATAGTCTTGAGGATCCACCCGGAAGTAGAAAGTCCTCCTGTATACCTTTAATGTCTCACGTGTCATTTGATCTGCACACACTGCAAAAACATACGTCTAGACTTCAGTCACTTCGGTCTCAGTGACTTCAGTCTCAGTCTTCGGTCTCAGTCTTCAGTCTCAGTCTTCGGTCTCAGTGACTTCAGTCTCAGTCTTCGGTCTCAGTCTTCAGTCTCAGTCTTCGGTCTCAGTCTTCAGTCTCAGTCTTCGGTCTCAGTCACTTCGGTCTCGGTCACTTCAGTCTCAGTCACTTCGGTCTTGGTCACTTCGGTTTCGGTCACTTCGGTCTCAGTCACTTCGGTCTCAGTCTCCGGTCTCGGTCTCTTCAGTCTCTGTCTCTTCGGTCTCATATGTCTCACGTGACCTCGTCCAGAAACTTGCTTGTGTTTTTGCAGTGTAAATGAAAGACGTTCATGAAATCAAACTTAAGGCTAAATATAAAGACACGTAAATGCAAAACGTAAAAGTAACAGTTTTCAAAAGTCTCTGCCGCGGCCTCCAGAGGCTGCACTGCGCATGTGCTGAAATGACTGAAATGCATCAGGATAAATGTAGTTTTATAAGAGAGTAAAACAGATTTACCAGTGAAACTATAACAATAATGTCTGTGGACCTCGACGATCGTAATGGTTTCTAACGGGTCCAACTGTGTCGATTTCATGTAAATAAATTAGGAATAACCAAAAAAGGCGATTTGTACAAAAAACACATTGGCCATTCTGTCTGTAGCATCAGGACTTTACCTTTTGCTTCAGGGCGGTTTCCATGGAGACAGATAAAACTTGAGGCTAAGGGTTAGGGTTACTGTCTCTTTAACTGCTAAATGTGTATTGTACTTGTGTAGTAGTAATTATAAAACATGAGGATTGTTGTATCCATGCCGTACTCTCCTGAGCCAAAGCAAGTTCAGTTTGTGACTTCCTGTTATTTAATAGAACCTAAAGAAGTTTCGGACCCTCCCTTTAACGGCCGTTGCATAATGTTGCTGGTAAATATTTGTGTTACGCTCAAACCATCTCGGATACAAATGAAAAGTGTCATATTCGAGTCATTTCAGCGCAGACATCAGCGCAGTGTGGCTCAGACCGTGATCACAGCCTTCTCTCTCTCCGCTCCCGGAGCACCCTCTGCTGCTCCTGCTGCCGCTGCTGCTGCCGCTGCTGCTGCTGCCGCCTTCTTCTTGCGGCCCTTGGTGTTGGGCAGCTTGTTGTCCTTCTTCCAGCGCATGCGTCTGTTCTGGAACCACACCTTGACCTGGCGCTCGGACAGGCACAGCGCATGCGCAACCTCCACCCTGCGGCGCCGCGTCAGGTAACGGCTGAAGTGGAACTCTTTCTCCAGCTCCAGGACCTGCTGCCGCGTGTAGGCCGTGCGCAGGCGTTTGGGCTCAGGTCCCACGTGGTTCGGGTTCACTGCACACACAGATTCAGAGTCAGATTATTTAGAAACACGTAAGAGTCCTCCGTGTGCTGCTGACAGAGGTGGGATTAGAGCGGACAGAGTTTAACACGCGTCATCATTAAGTGGTTATTAACTGTGTGTATGTGTGTGTGTGTGTGTGTGTGTGTGTGTGTGTGTGTGTGTGTGTGTGTGTGTGTGTGTGTGTGTGTGTGTGTGTGTGTGTGTGTGTGTGTGTGTGTGTGTGTGTGTGTGTGTGTGTGTGTGTGTGTGTGTGTGTGTATGTGTATGTGTGTGTGCGCGTGTGTGACAGAGAGAGGGAGTTGGAACGGAGCCTAATCTCGTGCGTGAGTGATCTCGACAGAAGCCAAGAGCATTTAAAATAATGTCCAAAGTACAGTATAAAACAACAGACACACATGAAACACACTCATCTCCATGACTACCGCGCGCGCGCGCGTCTCTGGCCTCGTGCGTTGAGTCCAGATGTAAATGATCCGCGTTTAATACAATTCCACTGAGTCTAAAACAATCCGTGTGGGTCTAAATGTAGAACTATAATATACATTAGGATGAACTAAAAAAGGGTAATTTAGAACAAAACATTTTACTTTAGGGTGGTTTCCATGGAGATAGAAATTGGCAAATTTGTCCAAAACTCAAGGTGAATTATGCTGCTGTCTCTTTGCTAAATGTCTATTGTACTTGTGTAAAGTAGTAATTATTTAAAAAATGTGTGAAGATTGTTTTATATATTATTTTCCTCTTGACCCAGCTCCGACCGCGGCGCGTGCCTCTGTCTCATCTTCATCACATTTTCAGATATATTATTTTTTACTCCTCTGCATCAAAGCTAACAACATGGAGATGGAATATTTCACCTTTAAGACTCTTCCGCGTGAGCTGTATATTTATGAATGAAACAACAGGTAGTAATCTGTGACGCTCTTTCTGCCCCACGCATTTTCCATTTAGAAATGAAATCTCAGTTTCAGTAAAATACCTGCAGGAAACACTCATTTTAAGGATCGCCTTTGCACAGATCTGCCTCGGCCCAGTGGAGACAATAGATTTAACCAGAAGCAAAAACAAACAAAGACCTGACCCTTTTTACAGAGGTCAGTGCTCCGTCAGTGCTCCGTCAGTGCTCCGTCAGTGCTCCGTCTGTGCTCCGTCAGTGCTCCGTCTGTGCTTCAGTCTGTGCTTCAGTCTGTGCTTCAGTCTGTGCTTCAGTCTGTGCTCCGTCTGTGCTTCAGTCTGTGCTTCAGTCTGTGCTCCGTCTGTGCTTCAGTCTGTGCTTCAGTCTGTGCTTCAGTCTGTTCCGTGTTTTTCTCTGAACTTTTCATTTCTTTTTGTTGATTTGTGTTTATATAAGACACAACTTCAATGTTATGGTTTCTTCTTTAATGGTTGGCAAATAAACGTCTCCACGGAAACTATAGCCACAAGCAACGTGCATTTTGTATTTTCATTTGCAATAAAGTCTTGGAATTGAAGACATAGGAAATATACAGCCTCCTTAAAGACAATAGGTTTATGTCTAACCCTGACGTGACGGGCCTTCACAAACAGGCCTGTGTGTGTCTGCATTTTACTATTATATTCACTATGCACAACAGCTGACGACACACACACACACACACACACACACACACACACACACACACACACACACACACACATTACTCTACCCCCTCTTTTTACGCTCGCACATTTCAGCCATAACCGTAAAACTTTATGACCCCATAACTCTCGCAGACTTTCACTGAGGCCATAAATAAACCAAACAGCCGCGGAATAGAAATGCAAATTGTGCCGTTAACAGCTCGTCCTCCCGGTGCCGCGGCCCCGCTCCCTCTCACCCTCTCTCCCCCCTGCGTCACCCTTCACTCACCGTGGGCCACATGCACTTTCTTCATCCAGGGATACACCACGATGGGCGGCTTCTCTCTCCCCGCTCTCCTCTGGCCCTGGCCCGGCTTGGCACACGTCATCCAGGCCTGACACTGCACGTACGCGTCATCTTTGCCCCCGGGGTCTGAGTGCGTGAACGCGGGGAAGTCTCTCTGGTGTCCTGCGTGATGCTGGAGGAGAGGCCGAGGCTGAGGCTGAGGCTGAGTCTTTGCCTGTTCCAGCCCCTGCGGTGTCTGCACATAGGCGGCTGGTGACGGCCCGTACGGAGGCGGGGATGGGTGCACGCTGGCTGGGTACCCCCCTCCATAAGCCGCGCTGTCCGGAGGGTTGCTGTAATACCCCCCTTGGTCACTAAAATTACTGTAATCTTCTTCACAAGGCGGGAACTGCGGCTCAGCGTATTTACAGCTCACCACGTACGACTCCATGATTGATTTATAGCGAGGCCAGCACGGGAATACTAATTTTTCTTTCTTTCTCTCCCCTCGCTCTGTCTTTTTCCCCCCTCTGGCATCAAGCCATCCTGCGGCTGTCAAATAGACGGACGGCCGCGCGGGACACGTGACCTCGGGCCTGGCCAATCAGCTGCGCCACTTCGCCTTGTTTATGTCACATGTAATGGGATAATTTGAGGGAAAAATGTTCATTACACGCGACTAATGGAGACGTGGAGCTTGGGACGGGATTGTCTAGTGCTAATGGCGTCTTAAAACGACGCTGGTGGATGTGTGTATATATATGTGTGTGTGTGTGTGTGTGTGTGTTGTGCAGATGCAAACAGAGGAGAGTGACGCATCAGAAAGTGTGATGTGTGCGTAAATCTGAATCTGTGGACTGACGTGCGGTCTCTCAGCGGGGAACAAATGAAATAAACGGGACACGTGCGAGAATATCAGGATTTTATTTAAAACAAAACAGTGGAGAATAAATGAGAGAGGATTGATCACAGAATGATTCAACACAAAACACATCAGACACGCACAGGTATTTTATTTAGAGCAGATTTCAAACAAACGCATATAAAACACACACAAATACACATAAAAACACACACAAACGCATATAATACACACACAAACACACAAAAAAACACAGATACACATACAAACACATGCGAACATATGAACACACATAAATGCATATAAAACGTACACACATAAAACACACACAAGCCCATGATCACACACTTCCCCGCAGACATGGAAAGTTGAAGTTTTAATATTTCGTTATAAAAATGCAAATCTATTTAATAAACTCTAAATCCTGTGATATTTGGTTTTATTCATATTTATCTGAAACCTTAATGTGTCTGAACGAAATGTTTTTGTTTAAGCACAGACTGACCAGAAACGTGTCAATTACCGATTATTCGAATCCGTTATGAACGGTTCAAGGCTGCAGCGTCATACGGACCAGTATAAAACCTTTACGCACAACAGCCCATTCTTTTTCCAATTCATTCTTCTTTATTGTTCATTCCGCTTCTCTCCGTCACAGCCTTTTATTGCCTTCACGTCTCAAACGCCGCCAAACGCACAGATACAAACCAAATCTGGCCATTGTTTATCCAAGACATAACTCAAGTGCCTCAATAAATGTGTCTATCCGCGCATCCCCCACTCCGAGGCCGCCATAGAAGAAGAGACGACTGTAATTTATGACTTTTCCCTTTTCCCTCGGCCTGACTTGAACCCCCCACACAGATGGTCCGCTGCAGCACCGACATGACTCCGGACAGAGGTGTGAGGTGTGCGGCTATATCTGGACAAAAAACGCGGGGTTTAAAAAGACAAAAGAAAAAGAAAAGTGACCCTAAAGAGAAGTCACGGATCGCTTTTGTCAGCGCGGGGGTCATCCGGAGGTGTCCCGGAGTCAGGCCTTTCTCTGCCGCGGTTAAAAATGACACCGCGCGCTTTAGAAACACGTGAGAAATGAAGAGAAATGACGCGGTGGGAAGACGCTTAATCAATGAGCGGCAGACGCAGGTTAGGGTCGCGCTGCTACACGCGTTTGGCACAGTTTGGCACAGTTTGTCCAGCGCTGCAGATAAATGAGATCCACAGAGGGCCATAAATCCAACAGTAGCAAAGGGATTTCAGGTTTCTCTCTCGGCAACAGCTGCTGCTAAAGATGCGCCAGACCCGGGGCCAAAGCAGGTCACTCTGTGATATCAGCTTTTACACTGCAGACGACTTCATCTCAGGTTTTGGCACGGATCAGCACGGATCAGCATGGATCAGAGCGG
The DNA here is from genome assembly GCA_964034765.1 of Knipowitschia caucasica. NCBI lineage: Eukaryota > Metazoa > Chordata > Actinopteri > Gobiiformes > Gobiidae > Knipowitschia > Knipowitschia caucasica. Next base: position 40,583,457 of record OZ035835.1, read on the forward strand.
GAGCTATAGAAGCGAAATCTGTAATTAGCGCCGCTTCAGGTTTGGATCAGGACAGAGTTTGGAAGAAGAGACAGTTTTTTCTTCACATCAGAGAATCTGGGAATAATGTCTAAATACTGCGCACTTCAAGAAAGGCAGGGTTTCTCTCATCACTGCAGGGTTTCTCTCATTCCTGCAGGGTTTCTCTCATCACTGCAGGGTTTCTCTCATTCCTGCACATGCTGACATTTACGTCTCTGACGCTGCGGGAAGATGACGTAATATTATAAAACAGTGACATCATCATGACTTTCTCTGTTCTACACAATATTCAGGCACTAAACTCTATGCTCTACCCTACTCTACTCTACTCTACCCTACTCTACCCTACTCTACTCTACTCTACCCTACTCTACTCTACTCTACTCTACTCTACTCTACTTACCCTACCCTACTCTACTCTACTCTACTCTACTCTACCCTACTCTACTCTACTCTACTCTACTCTACCCTACTCTACTCTACTCTACTCTACCCTACTCTACTCTACTCTACCCTACTCTACTCTACTCTACTCTACTCTACCCTACCCTACTCTACTCTACTCTACTCTACTCTACCCTACTCTACTCTACTCTACTCTACC
>OZ035835.1:40586581-40646581 GCA_964034765.1 Knipowitschia caucasica
ATCGTGATATGTCAGAATCACAGACTGTCTGTATCGTGATATGTTAGAATCACAGACTGTCTGTATCGTGATATGTTCGGAAACACAGACTGTCTGTATCGTGATATGTCAGAATCATAGACTGTCTGTATCGTGATATGTCAGAATCATAGACTGTCTGTATCGTGATATGTTAGAATCACAGACTGTCTGTATCGTGATATGTCAGAATCACAGACTGTCTGTATCGTGATATGTCAGAATCATAGACTGTCTGTATCGTGATATGTTAGAATCACAGACTGTCTGTATCGTGATATGTCAGAATCATAGACTGTCTGTATCGTGATATGTCAGAATCACAGACTGTCTGTATCGTGATATGTCAGAATCACAGACTGTCTGTATCGTGATATGTTAGAATCACAGACTGTCTGTATCGTGATATGTCAGAATCACAGACTGTCTGTATCGTGATATGTTAGAATCACAGACTGTCTGTATCGTGATATGTTAGAATCACAGACTGTCTGTATCGTGATATGTTCGGAAACACAGACTGTCTGTATCGTGATATGTCAGAATCATAGACTGTCTGTATCGTGATATGTTAGAATCATAGACTGTCTGTATCGTGATATGTTAGAATCACAGACTGTCTGTATCGTGATATGTCAGAATCACAGACTGTCTGTATCGTGATATGTTCGGAAACACAGACTGTCTGTATCGTGATATGTTAGAATCATAGACTGTCTGTATCGTGATATGTCAGAATCATAGACTGTCTGTATCGTGATATGTTAGAATCACAGACTGTCTGTATCGTGACATGTCAGAATCACAGACTGTCTGTATCGTGATATGTTAGAATCACAGACTGTCTGTATCGTGATATGTTAGAATCACAGACTGTCTGTATCGTGATATGTTAGAATCACAGACTGTCTGTATCGTGATATGTCAGAATCACAGACTGTCTGTATCGTGATATGTTCGGAAACACAGACTGTCTGTATCGTGATATGTTAGAATCATAGACTGTCTGTATCGTGATATGTCAGAATCACAGACTGTCTGTATCGTGATATGTTAGAATCACAGACTGTCTGTATCGTGACATGTCAGAATCACAGACTGTCTGTATCGTGATATGTTAGAATCACAGACTGTCTGTATCGTGATATGTTAGAATCACAGACTGTCTGTATCGTGATATGTTAGAATCACAGACTGTCTGTATCGTGATATGTCAGAATCACAGACTGTCTGTATCGTGACATGTCAGAATCACAGACTGTCTGTATCGTGATATGTTAGAATCACAGACTGTCTGTATCGTGATATGTCAGAATCACAGACTGTCTGTATCGTGACATGTTAGAAACACAGACTGTCTGTATCGTGATATGTTAGAATCACAGACTGTCTGTATCATGACATGTCAGAATCACAGACTGTCTGTATCGTGATATGTCAGAATCACAGACTGTCTGTATCGTGACATGTCAGAATCACAGACTGTCTGTATCGTGATATGTTAGAATCATAGACTGTCTGTATCGTGATATGTTAGAATCATAGACTGTCTGTATCGTGATATGTCAGAATCACAGACTGTCTGTATCGTGATATGTTAGAATCACAGACTGTCTGTATCGTGACATGTCAGAATCACAGACTGTCTGTATCGTGATATGTTAGAATCATAGACTGTCTGTATCGTGATATGTTAGAATCATAGACTGTCTGTATCGTGATATGTTAGAATCACAGACTGTCTGTATCGTGATATGTTAGAATCACAGACTGTCTGTATCGTGACATGTCAGAATCACAGACTGTCTGTATCGTGATATGTCAGAATCACAGACTGTCTGTATCGTGATATGTTAGAATCACAGACTGTCTGTATCGTGATATGTTAGAATCACAGACTGTCTGTATCGTGATATGTTAGAATCACAGACTGTCTGTATCGTGACATGTCAGAATCACAGACTGTCTGTATCGTGATATGTCAGAATCACAGACTGTCTGTATCGTGACATGTTAGAATCACAGACTGTCTGTATCGTGATATGTCAGAATCACAGACTGTCTGTATCGTGATATGTCAGAATCACAGACTGTCTGTATCGTGACATGTTAGAAACACAGACTGTCTGTATCGTGACATGTCAGAATCACAGACTGTCTGTATCGTGATATGTTCGGAAACACAGACTGTCTGTATCGTGATATGTCAGAATCACAGACTGTCTGTATCGTGATATGTCAGAATCACAGACTGTCTGTATCGTGATATGTCAGAATCACAGACTGTCTGTATCGTGATATGTCAGAATCACAGACTGTCTGTATCGTGATATGTTAGAATCACAGACTGTCTGTATCGTGACATGTCAGAATCACAGACTGTCTGTATCGTGATATGTCAGAATCACAGACTGTCTGTATCGTGATATGTCAGAATCACAGACTGTCTGTATCGTGATATGTCAGAATCACAGACTGTCTGTATCGTGACATGTCAGAATCACAGACTGTCTGTATCGTGATATGTTAGAATCATAGACTGTCTGTATCGTGATATGTTAGAATCACAGACTGTCTGTATCGTGATATGTCAGAATCACAGACTGTCTGTATCGTGACATGTTAGAATCACAGACTGTCTGTATCGTGATATGTCAGAATCACAGACTGTCTGTATCGTGACATGTTAGAATCACAGACTGTCTGTATCGTGATATGTTAGAATCACAGACTGTCTGTATCGTGATATGTTAGAATCACAGACTGTCTGTATCGTGACATGTTAGAATCACAGACTGTCTGTATCGTGATATGTCAGAATCACAGACTGTCTGTATCGTGACATGTTAGAATCACAGACTGTCTGTATCGTGATATGTTAGAATCATAGACTGTCTGTATCGTGATATGTTAGAATCACAGACTGTCTGTATCGTGATATGTTAGAATCACAGACTGTCTGTATCGTGACATGTCAGAATCACAGACTGTCTGTATCGTGATATGTTAGAATCACAGACTGTCTGTATCGTGACATGTTAGAATCACAGACTGTCTGTATCGTGACATGTCAGAATCACAGACTGTCTGTATCGTGACATGTCAGAATCACAGACTGTCTGTATCGTGATATGTCAGAATCACAGACTGTCTGTATCTGGACTGTTTGTTTCTCTGATCTGTTGTTGAGGAATCCACAACACTGTAACAAATGATACAACATGAGGTAATAATTGCTTGAATCTAGTGTTTTTATCTTAATCTGACACATTCTGTGTTAAAACCAGATTCTCCAAAGAACGGAGACTGAAGAACTGCTGCTTTCCTCATTCCAAAAGAGACATGTGTCTTTTTAAAACAGTATCCTTCTGTTTAGTGCCATTGGAGAGTCTAGTTTAAAGGCAGAATGTGCTCATGTTAAAGTGCATTTTACCAAATTTGAGCAGTTTTTGACATATTTTTCATCACTTTTTGTAGATGAGCAAGAAAAGCTAGATTTGAATGTTTCTGTTTCACTCTCCTGCCACAGACCGTTGTTACGAAGGAGGCCCCTGCTCTGCTTCAAATGCAAATCAAAGTAATGGTGTGTTTGAAACACGTGTTGTAGTAACCTGTGAGGAGCCGTAATACTTCATTTCCACTCAGTGCGCTCCATGCTCTGCTGAGCGTCTGTCAGCGTCAGGAAAACTCCATTAAGAGCAGAGCAGGGCGTCTGCGGCTCCGCTGCTGATTACTGTATACTCTGCACAACATGGCAGACATTTCTCAGCCTCGGGCCCCTGTCAGGAGCTGGGGCCGCTCCCAGGGCCCCTGTCAGGAGCTGGTCCCAGACCCACGTTCATCTGGACCTGCAGAAACACAGGGAAACTCTGAGGTCAAGTCTGAGAGGATCCACAGAACAGTCACTTTGTGCTGAGTCTGCACCGAGGACCTGTCCTCACTCAGTACGTTAGCATTCTGTACGTTAGCATTCTGTACGTTAGCATTCTGTACGTTAGCATTCTGTACGTTAGCATTCTGTACGTTAGCTTTCTGTACGTTAGCTTTCTGTACGTTAGCTTTCTGTACGTTAGCATTCTGTACGTTAGCATTCTGTACGTTAGCATTCTGTACGTTAGCTTTCTGTACGTTAGCATTCTGTACGTTAGCATTCTGTACGTTAGCATTCTGTACGTTAGCATCCTGTCCTGATGACTCTGACCTGATGACTCTGTCCTGATGACTCTGTCCTGATGACTCTGACCTGGTGACTCTGTCCTGGTGACTCTGTCCTGGTGACTCTGTCCTGATGACTCTGTCCTGATGACTCTGTCCTGATGACTCTGACCTGATGACTCTGACCTGATGACTCTGTCCTGGTGACTCTGTCCTGATGACTCTGACCTGATGACTCTGACCTGATGACTCTGTCCTGATGACTCTGTCCTGATGACTCTGACCTGATGACTCTGACCTGATGACTCTGTCCTGATGACTCTGTCCTGATGACTCTATCCTGATGACTCTGTCCTGATGACTCTGACCTGATGACTCTGACCTGATGACTCTGTCCTGATGACTCTGTCCTGATGACTCTGTCCTGATGACTCTGACCTGATGACTCTGACCTGATGACTCTGACCTGATGACTCTGACCTGATGACTCTGACCTGATGACTCTGTCCTGATGACTCTGTCCTGATGACTCTGTCCTGATGACTCTGTCCTGATGACTCTGACCTGATGACTCTGACCTGATGACTCTGTCCTGATGACTCTGTCCTGATGACTCTATCCTGATGACTCTATCCTGATGACTCTGTCCTGATGACTCTGACCTGGTGACTCTGTCCTGATGACTCTGTCCTGATGACTCTGACCTGATGACTCTGTCCTGATGACTCTGACCTGATGACTCTGACCTGATGACTCTGACCTGATGACTCTGTCCTGATGACTCTGACCTGATGACTCTGTCCTGATGACTCTGTCCTGATGACTCTGACCTGATGACTCTGTCCTGATGACTCTGTCCTGATGACTCTGTCCTGATGACTCTGTCCTGATGACTCTATCCTGATGACTCTGTCCTGATGACTCTGTCCTGATGACTCTGACCTGATGACTCTGTCCTGATGACTCTGTCCTGATGACTCTGTCCTGATGACTCTGTCCTGATGACTCTGACCTGATGACTCTGTCCTGATGACTCTGTCCTGATGACTCTGTCCTGATGACTCTGTCCTGATGACTCTGACCTGATGACTCTGTCCTGATGACTCTGACCTGATGACTCTGTCCTGATGACTCTGTCCTGATGACTCTGTCCTGATGACTCTGACCTGATGACTCTGTCCTGATGACTCTGTCCTGATGACTCTGTCCTGATGACTCTGTCCTGATGACTCTGTCCTGATGACTCTGACCTGATGACTCTGTCCTGATGACTCTGACCTGATGACTCTGTCCTGATGACTCTGTCCTGATGACTCTGTCCTGATGACTCTGTCCTGATGACTCTGACCTGATGACTCTGTCCTGATGACTCTGTCCTGATGACTCTGTCCTGGTGACTCTGTCCTGATGACTCTGTCCTGATGACTCTGACCTGATGACTCTGTCCTGATGACTCTGTCCTGATGACTCTGACCTGATGACTCTGACCTGATGACTCTGACCTGATGACTCTGTCCTGATGACTCTGTCCTGATGACTCTGTCCTGATGACTCTGTCCTGATGACTCTGACCTGATGACTCTGTCCTGATGACTCTGTCCTGATGACTCTGTCCTGATGACTCTGTCCTGATGACTCTGACCTGATGACTCTGACCTGATGACTCTGTCCTGATGACTCTGTCCTGATGACTCTGTCCTGATGACTCTGTCCTGATGACTCTGTCCTGATGACTCTGACCTGATGACTCTGTCCTGATGACTCTGACCTGATGACTCTGTCCTGGTGACTCTGTCCTGATGACTCTGTCCTGATGACTCTGTCCTGATGACTCTGACCTGATGACTCTGTCCTGATGACTCTGACCTGATGACTCTGTCCTGATGACTCTGTCCTGATGACTCTGTCCTGATGACTCTGTCCTGATGACTCTGTCCTGATGACTCTGACCTGATGACTCTGTCCTGATGACTCTGTCCTGATGACTCTGACCTGATGACTCTGACCTGATGACTCTGTCCTGATGACTCTGACCTGGTGACTCTGTCCTGATGACTCTGTCCTGATGACTCTGTCCTGATGACTCTGTCCTGATGACTCTGTCCTGATGACTCTGACCTGATGACTCTGTCCTGATGACTCTGTCCTGATGACTCTGTCCTGATGACTCTGTCCTGATGACTCTGTCCTGATGACTCTGTCCTGATGACTCTGTCCTGATGACTCTGTCCTGATGACTCTGACCTGATGACTCTGACCTGATGACTCTGACCTGATGACTCTGTCCTGATGACTCTGTCCTGATGACTCTGTCCTGATGACTCTGTCCTGATGACTCTGACCTGATGACTCTGACCTGATGACTCTGTCCTGATGACTCTGACCTGATGACTCTGTCCTGATGACTCTGTCCTGATGACTCTGACCTGATGACTCTGTCCTGATGACTCTGTCCTGATGACTCTGTCCTGATGACTCTGTCCTGATGACTCTGTCCTGATGACTCTGACCTGATGACTCTGACCTGATGACTCTGTCCTGATGACTCTGTCCTGATGACTCTGTCCTGATGACTCTGTCCTGATGACTCTGACCTGGTGACTCTGTCCTGATGACTCTGTCCTGATGACTCTGTCCTGATGACTCTGTCCTGATGACTCTGTCCTGATGACTCTGTCCTGATGACTCTGACCTGATGACTCTGACCTGGTGATCGCTTCCCCTGCTGCTGTTCAGTACACACCTGATGACACAGTGACACAGTTTATTCTATTGTGGTATTTCCGCCATGAACCCACATGTACATGAGTTTGTGTGACTCTCTAGCGCCCCCTGGATTGTTTTCAAACACGCTCAGACAGTGATAGATCTCTACGACACGAGCGTAAACCAACAGGAAGTCGGCCATGATGGACTGAAGTTTTGTCGCCAGTTTGACTTTTCATTTTTGGATTGGTTCTAGTTTTTGGTTTTTCAACACACAGACTTCTACCACGTCGTTTCTCCATCTGGACGGATTGAAGTTATATAATCATTTTAAAAAGTTAGATATTGGTCACCGCAGAAAATCACTGAGTGTAATCTTTGAACTGAGGCAAGAAAAACATTACATAATGCAAAAGTTGTATGTCCCACCCCTGACCACTGGGGGCGCCATGAAATGTGTGAATGAGCTTTTTGGGGCAAAATGTTTGTCCGATGAGGCTAAAAATGAGTTCACAAAAACAGCGTATGACCCTGAGCACAACGGTATGCAACACACAACTGTGAGTGCAACAGCGCCACCTACAGGAAGTTCAAAGTGTTGTGTTTTTGAATTCCATCTAGTCCCTGGTTTTTCATCGAACAGACTCCATCTGAACGGATAGAAGTTATATAATAATCGAGAAAATGTTAGAAACTCTTCACTGTTTTCATTCGAGGCAGTGGGGAATTTCTCCATATTCAATACTCTCCTAACTACAGGCTCAGACCAGTGGGGGAGGGTCCCGGCTCAAAAGTGGTCAAAATGACGTGCGCTGACATGCTGCAGTACCACCCCGGGCCTGTGGGGGTGGACCCAGAAGTAGAATTAGCCAATGCTAACATATAGCATTAGCAGACCTCTGGAAAACGTCTTTACAGGATGGTCCAAAAGTTGTCTCTTGGCCCAAAGCTCCGTTCCACATGTGTGTCAATGCTGAGGGTTCTGGACCAGTCTAGTTTAGTCGCTGTGGACTTTAGAAGTCTCTCGTTCAAATGAATGGAGCTCTCGCAGCTGACGCACAGATGCGTTTTTTCACAATTTTCTTGTGGGCGGGACCACTCGCGGCCATTTTGGATAGCTCCAGTAGAGCACATTGTTTTTAGAGACCTACAGAGCTGAATCTCACGTCACTAACAGTTGGTAATGGCCTGAGCGTCATGGTGTGAAAGTTCACACCTAATGTGACTCTACAGCGCCACCTATGGGAGGTACAGTAAAAAATTTACATCCGTACGAGTAAAATACTACATTACGTAGAGGGTGCATGTCCCGCAGATGACCACTAGGGGCACACTGAATCCTATTAATGAGCTTTTATGTGCCTAATCCTGGTCCGTTCAGGCGGAGAATTCATCGGGGAGTTCGGCACATGACGCTTATGGGACCGAGAGGCGGCTGCAAGAGTGGCAAGGGCTTTCATCACCGCTTGCGGCTTTAATATGATTGTTATTCTCATCATTATTATCATTTATGATCTTCAATAGATCCTGTTTGTGTTTGCGAACTTGACGGTTTTGTAAAGTCCTCTGAGTGTTGTGTGTGAACTGAACTGAGCAGAGTCAGCACCATGTGGACCGTTCTGGACCAGTTTGGACTCACTCATCAGTGCAAGGCTCTTAAACACTATAAACAATACCATAAAAGGTGAAATATTTCTGCAGCACAAATTCAGCACTGAATAATTTGAATAACCATTGTTCTAGTGTTAGGTCCAGGTTTCAGATGTTTCATCCAAGCTGAGTTTCCAAAGTCTTGCTCACATTCAGACCAGACTGTATAGATCCAGACCAGACTGAATAGATCCAGACCAGACTGAATAGATCCAGACCAGACTGTATAGATCCAGACCAGACTGAATAGATCCAGACCAGACTGAATAGATCCAGACCAGACTGTATAGATCCAGACCAGACTGAATAGATCCAGACCAGACTGAATAGATCCAGACCAGACTGTATAGATCCAGACCAGACTGAATAGATCCAGACCAGACTGTATAGATCCAGACCAGACTGAATAGATCCAGTCACGTCAGATTTGAAGATGATTTGTAAATCAGATGGATCACTGTTTATCAAAGATCTGACAATAACAATGTTTAAATCAGATTAAAACAGTTTCTGCACAAACTGAAGGATTTTGACTCTTTTTGGTGTGATTATTCATTATGCCTGTGCAGGACTGTGCTACACAGATAAACTCGCCTGCCTCACCACACACTGATCCAGATGGGTTTGTGTGTTCACTTCGTGAGTAATGATCTTTGGATGTAAATACAAATGATGTGATCTTTTGAGGCCCGAGTCAAAAGGGACTTTGACCTAATACTTTCATTATTCACGTTACTTCAGCAGCGAAGGTGGAGCCGCGCTGAATGACGGCGGCTCTGAAAGGCCATTCTTGTGGAGAATGCAGCCGCTTTAGCCGCGCGGGTCGCGGGAGGGTCAGGCAGAAGCGTTGACCGCTGGTTCACCGTGTGCCATTAGTCCTGGCGCTGGACAGGCCGAGCAGGGGCCCGGGCTGCGGCGTGGGACCATCCAGAGTTCACGCGGCCATTGTGCCCCCCCCACGCCCCCCTCAGCCCCCCCCCCTGGTCCTGCCCCTCTCTAGTGTATTATTGTGACCAGGACAATAACAGTTCGACATGCGTAAAGACGGTTGTGTACCTGCATGGGATTGGCGCATGCGCAGTGCGTGTCTGTCGCCGTAATGAAGCGTGACGGGTTTTCCAATAGACGCAGTGATCATTAATATCGGACTGTGACGTCATCAGCCGCTGTCAATAGGTTGTGTTAAAGGGTCACGAGTGATTATTTCATTTGGACAGAGATTTTTAAACACACTTTGACCTCATTCAGAAGCTTTTGACAAATGTATTTATGGCCTAAAGGCCGCGGCAGCTGACTCTGGAGCAGTCTTCCTGAAAATGTGACATGTTTCTGCAACAACTGAAGGGTTATTTATATTTACTCTTTTTATTGAACTGTGATTTTCTATGATGTGAACGTGCTGTGATCTTGTTGCACTGTGAGCCTATGAACTGTGCTATACAATTAAACTTACCTTTGGTCCTCATGAACTCAAACCAACGTGTGTTTGTGAACTCCACAAACATCACAGCGTGTGCAAATATATATCATATATTTGACTCACATAAACATCGTACATATACTAGTAAGTATAAGTATTGGTAGTATTACCGATAATACTTATACTTCGGGTAATACTCATATACTAATACTTATACATATTACTTTTGTACTGATAAACCATGCTGTAGAACCCAGGCCTGTCCCGGTCCAGCAGCTATGACCAGGTCGAGTGTGTTCTAACCTAACCAGGCTGAACCAGGTTTAACACGATGTACAGTGCGCGTGCATGTCCCGTGCGCGTGCCCGCGGCCCTCATGTGGAGCTCACATATAAAGCCTTTGAGCACTGTCTTTCTTTTGAGGCTCGTTTCACTTTTTCATCTTAGACAGGCTGACCGCGGGATCACCCTGCGCCCGGGGCCGAGCGGGGTCAAAGCCGCGCGCAGACGCCTTAACCCGGGTTAGACATTAACTGACCTCCGCCCGTGCGTGCACCCGGGAGCGCGCATGGGAGCAGACCCGCCGCTGCAACAACACAGTTTTTAACACATGCACGAGGAGGATTCTCACACGTGCACCCGCAGAGCCGTCGTTTTGACTGCTCCCGTTTGAACAATAAGATTCTGACATAAATCCATTGATTATTCATCTAAAAGTGAGAAGTCGAAAAGGTTTGTGCTTTACTCGCTTTGAAAAGTGCTAAAACCCGTGAATATAATATAGTTTTGAAATGCTACCGATGCTAACGCCTAAAGGCTAACAGTGTGTTGCCATGGTAACCAGCACCAAAATGACCGCGAGGTAAAGGACAATCCTCAAACACTGACGTAGAAATAAACTATCGATGCAGAAAAAGACACAGATCCAAAACACTTTCAAATCCAAACCCGTCAAAATGACTGCTCTATTTAGAGTTATTTAAAGATCCCGTTGGTCTGTCTCACTAAAACCACTAAAGATCTGCCTCAATAAGTTTACAGCTGTCGGCCTTTAGTCGTTTCATCGATTAACCGCTCGTTTATAGTGAACCAAACAGCCATTCATATTTGACCTTTGATTAGTTCGCAAAACAAAAATGCAGAAGCTTTGGATAAATATCTGAAGATGTTTTGAGCAACGTCAGAGGAGATGACATAATAATAAGGCAGGTTTATTATAGCACAGTTCATAATCATATAACAGTGATTAAAGGAGACGCGTGTTGGACGCACGCGCTGCGTCACGAGCTGCTGCAGAAGGAAATACATGAAATGAAGTTTAATTCGATCATGTTGCAGGTTTTAGGTTAAACTCTGTGATCTCAGATTTGCGTTTATCATTTTGAGAGCGTTCGCCTCGCCCCCGTTTGGTCGACTAACCGATAAGGATGTCTTTATACGACAGCTTTATACATCCTTAAAGATGTTGAAATTTGTGAAAAATAACGCAGGTTTTGGCGCTTTAGCAACTGAGCCACATTCACACAACTGGGACATAATAATAATAATTATTATTATTATTATTATTATAACAACAACAACAGCAATAATAATAATAATAATTATTATTATTATTATATTAATAAAAACAGCAATTATTACTGTTGTTATTAATATTATCATTATTATTATTATTATTTTTATTATCGTTATTATTATTATGATCGTATTATCATTTTTCTTTGGGTTGGATTATTCTTGGAAGCTGCGTAATGACAGGTTAATAATAAATCTTGTATAGTTGACGTAAGCAGCAGAGGCACGAGCTGTGTGTAACTGTACACACAGAGACACACACAGAGAGACACACACAAAGAGAGACACACAGATACACACACACACACAGATACACACACACACACACACACAGATACACACACACGCACACAGATACACACACACGCACACACACACACAGACACACACACACGCACACACACACACAGACACACACTGTACTTCATGCTGTGGCTGATTTACGCGCGTGCGCCTCTGCTGCCGATGAGACCTGATTGTGTGTGCATGATAATCAGAATACTCACACATGTACACGCACACACTCACACACACACACACACAGATACACACACACACACACACACACACACACACACACACACACACACACGAAAGAAAAATCGCTATAATGTAAATTCTAAATAAGATTAGTAAGTAAGTAAGTAAGTAAGCTTTATTTATATACCGCCTTTCACAGACCAGAGTCACAAAGCGGTTTACAATTGTTATTTTTTCGGCACTTGTCCTCTCACTCCACACAGATCCAATCCAATCCAAATTAAAAAGACCAGAAGCAACAGTCGCAAAATGAGACGAAATAAACTGAACTAAAAATAAATATTTCAGAAGTTTCTGATTTTAGATTTAAATGTTTTTGTGTGTGTGTGTGTGTTTAAATATGTATGTATTGTATACATGTATTTGTGAATATATATATATATATATATACGACATTAGGGAAATTATTTAAAAAAGAAAAAAAAAGATGCAGCTTGTCAAAGTAACTTAAATGGTAACAGATTACTTTACAGATACAGGTGGACACGGATCGTGCACTACCCTCTCGTGAGCGCGCGCCCTGCCTGCTGTACATAATAAGAGGATATCTCGTTACAGAAATGAAACTGAGACTTACATGAAGAGGCTGCAGCTGGACCTAGACCTAGACCCAGCCAGACCCGGAGCTTCAGCGGTGCAGGCTCAGGCTTAGACCGGGGCTGCGGGCTCCTCACTCCGGTCACTCCGGGCACAGAGACGCACTGCGGACGCGTCTCTGCAGCGCGCGCACAAAGATCTTTCTGTGGATCCCGGACAGAGACCTGCTCGGTCCCATCTGGACTGTCGCCTTTTCTCTCTGAGATATATTTTGGGGCTTGTCAAACACCGGTAATAAAACACACTTTATTACCGTCACGTGCTGCTCCCCCCACGCGGCTCCGCGGGTTCATAAATTATTAGGCCCCTGCACCACGAGCACTTCTCTGTTCTGGCGCCAAGAGAGAAGCTCCTCATGCGACTGCTTTAGCTGCTTTTTATTTATTAATCCAGAGTTTGTTTTTAGATTGCAACAATGACTCTTTACTCAAATAAAACACAATAACATGATAAAGAAGTGACTCTGTTATATGTATCTTTTGATCTCCTTTTCTTTAATACATTTCACCAATAACTTAAAACACAAAAATGGCACAGTACAGCCGTCATTGTGGCGGCAGGCTGCACGTTTGTTCCCTCGCGCCTCAAAAGGCAGTTTGTTTGTGCAGTTTCCCGGATGTTTCTGGAATGTAGCGGAACATTTGTTTCTGCTTTGATTTCCGTAAATGGAGAGCAATAAATACTTTGTGTGTGTGTGGGTGTGTGTGTGCGTGCGTGCATGCGCGCATGCACGTGTGTGTGTCTGTGTGTCTGTGTGTGTGTGTGTGTCTGTGTGTGTGTCTGTCTGTGTGTGTGTGTGCATGTGTGTATGTGTGTGTGTGTGTGTGTGTGTGTATGCGTGTGCGTGTGTGTGTGTGTGTGTGTGTGTGTGTGTGTGTGTCTATGTCTGTGTGTCTGTGTGTGTCTGTCTGTGTGTGTGTGTGTGTGCATGTGTGTGTGTGTGTGTGTGTGTGTGTGTGTGTGTGTGTGTGTGTGTGCGTGTGTGTGTGTGTGTGTGTGTATCTCTTTCCCAGCTCATCTGTGTCCAGCCCAGACTTATTTGTGGATAATTTTGTGTGTTTTTTAAGTTTCCTTGAAAGCAATCAACCCTTTTGTTCCGTCTCAAAAGGATCTGAAACTGTCCTTTGGCCTCGACTCAAACTGACAAGATTCAAGATTCTATTTTTATGTCATTAAAATTTTTATAATTGAAAATAAAAATAAAAAAACATTCTGGATTCCTCCCGCCGTCCTTTCAACACGTGACACCAACAAGAATCAACGCGAATTCAACTTTGGCCTAAAAGTATAACGGTTTAATAATGTCTCTTGTGTGTCTATAATAATAATAATAATAATAATAATAATAATAACAATAATAATAATAGTAATAATAAGAATAATAATAATAATAATAATAATAATAATAATAATAATAGTAATAATAGTAATAATAATAATAATAATAATAATAGCAGTAACAGTTTATATCTGCCCAAAGAGTGGACACAGTGACTACTGGAGCTGTCGTCTCCTCTTTAACATCTGCGGTTTCTGAGTCCCAACCACTTGAACCCGTGTGTGATTTACAGCCTGACTCTCTCTGTTTGTCTGGTGTCGCCCCCCAGCGGCCATCGCGCAGCACTACAGCCTGTCTTTGTTCGGTGTGCGCTCCTGGTGCGTTCACGGTAAACTGGGAGAATAGAGATTTCTCCAGATCCAGGATGAGGCCCGTGTGCTGCAGGAGGGACGGACATCTACCCGAGCTGTTAGCGCCACCTGCTGTCCGAAAAAGACTTATGACGCCCCTTACGTCATGCGTCACCTCGACATTCGTCACGAAAAGAATCATTCCCAACATAAACAGATGCAACACTAAATACGACTTTATAGTGACTCTGAAAATACTTCTGATTCTATAAACATAATGATATTTACAACTCTCTTCAAAAAACAACACAATCTAAAATATATGTGAAACAAATTCTACTGAAAAATCCATCCTATTTGTCTGTATTGTGGGAAATGTTGACTTTCTGGCTCTAAAACAGCTGCTTCACTGTATTTACACATGTGACAAAAGGTTTCCCAGATTATTATTATTTATTTCATCATTTTTTCCAATTCCTCAAAACTTCTTCGTTTGTACTTCTCTAACCCTAACCTGCTTTGTTTGTAAAAAAAAAAAAAAAAAATGATACCAAAGGGATGTATGGTTTGCTAATCCCTCATCACAAATAAAACCAACATCCAGATTAGATGAATGATATTTGGTGTTATCCTCAGGCTTAGATTACTGCTGCAGCTGAGCATTTTATTCTTTCATTATGAGTTTTATAGTTTTTACGGAAGAAAATACAGAACATTTAGAGAACAGGGAGTGATCGATAAGTTAAATAAAATAGATGTTTGTGTTTTTTTGTTTTTGTTTTTACAGATAAAGGTGATCAAAAACATGCAGCAGTCATTTATAATTTTTTGAATTAAATCTTTCATTGGTGCACGTCACCGACAAGAATCAAACCGTGTCATTCAGAACTCTTCATCTTGTACATTTCTAACCGTGTTTCCCGCCATCAGAGTTTGTCTCATGTGGTGTTTTGAGCAAAGCCATTTCCTTTTGGCATTCATTCTGACGGCGGAGGCTTAGTGCCGTGACCGACGTGTCCCTGAATGGAGGCCTCTGATTGGCCGGAGCGCCCTAAACCGTGGATTATTTAAACACCGTGGGACACAAACGTTACTGAGCAAGAGTAGTTTTAACTTTTACATGTGAGTCCATATGAGTCAGAGGGATATGGGCCAAAACTTCTTCCATGAGCACTTCCCAATTGGGCTTCATTGAACTAGCCAGTTAGCATTGTCCATCTGTGTACAGTCTATGATTGGACCGGACTGGACCTCGTTCATGTGTTAGTGCTGCCTCCCTCTGCTGGACAGACACGGTCACTGCATTCACAGCGAGGATTGGAGCGTCTCCACTGTGGCCTCGTGGGCTCGTAGTTCACAGGTAGAAATTATTAGATCAAAATAAAACAACTAATTTTCTCCAAAAGACTGAGAAATGTAATGGTAAAGAATGAGGCTTTCACTTTCTGACTTGTTCAAAGGAGACTGCGGCTTGTTCTGTTTCGGACGCAGCCTCAGACGCAGCTCTCACTACAGCGTGAATACATGAACAGAATCATGGAGATGGTTATGACCTGGTGACTCGTAGGAAGATCTGTCAGAAGTGGAGGAACCAAACACAGCATCAGATCATCAAGAGTGGATTTAACCAGACAGCACGAACAACACGAACAACAGAATGCAAGTGTATTATACAGAGCGTTGGCATGGAGACCTCCAATCAGCAGCAGCCACAGTGCCATGTAGCTTGGCCTTCAGATAGACACAACAAGGGAAAAGTACAGGCTTCTGCACATTGATAGAATAATGAGTTTAACTTTAACAAAAGTTGCTTCAAAGTGTTATGAAATCTCACAAGTTCATCCACAGCTGAATCAATGAGCTCCAGTTTTAAATTCAATTACAGATTATAATACAACTTGTTCGTAGTAATAAGCATTTTTATGAACTCATTCGATAAAAATTGGGTATAGCTTAGGTTCTGTTGTTGTGGTTTCTCTTGGTGAAAACTGGGCGTGAACCTGAGGAACCGCAGCCTCAGGACTGAGGATCAATGCAACTGAAAACAATACAACCACATTTATGAACATTATGGACCAGTGTCTCTCTGATTCTCTGATCTGTGCTGGAGAATCGGCATCAGTCCGTCCTCAGAGAAAGTCCTTCACACAAAAATGAACGGAAACCAAATTGAATATTTTCGAGCTGGAAGACCTCGATCTGATCTGAATCTGGATTTGACCATTTTCTGTCGTAAAATAAATAGCTGTTTATTACATTGTTTAAAGTTCTGATAAATCTCCAACACATCCTGCTCCGTCATGATGTAAGAGCGACAGAGAAACTAAAGCTGGGGAACCTAACTCTGTCCATTTCCCTTTAAGTCACGAATGGACTCTTTGGGCTGAGAGCTGTATTTATGTTCTCCCCGTGTCTACGTAGGTTTCCTCCGGGTGCTCCGGTTTTCCCCACCACTAAAAACATGTTCAATAGGTCTGTGCCTCCTACTGGCCCCTCCCCCCTCTGTGTGAGTGACTCATGCACAAGAATAACAAGTGTAAACCGCTTTGACTCTGGTCTGAGAAAGGCCGTGTATAAAATAAAGATTATAAAGATGAATGAATTATTCATGATGTGACTGCTGTGGTTTCCTGAACACTGAGACCTGGGACTTATGTGTTGGTAACTTGTTATTAAACTGTATTTTAATGTTTATAACCTGCCCTTTTTATTGTAATGTTAGTATGCAAATGAGAGGATCGTCCAGGACCAGAAAGAAATCTTTTTAACACAATAAATGAAACGTACATATGTCTGTATCTGTCTTTAAAGAGGCCAAGACATGATGATTGAAGGCGGTGGAATAGAAATTGTTCTGGGAGTAAAAGGAACTCGTAAGCTTTGGTTTGTGTTTCCGTTTGTTGTGTGTTGAAGTCGCACAACCTGAGCTTTAAATCATATCAGAGCTTTGCACGTTTCCATATCTGCACAAAACACCACGTCAGCTGCACTGTCTCTTTGTCTCTCTCTATTACACACATACACACACAAAGACACACACACACACACACACACACACACACACACACACACACACACACACACACACGCAGACACACACATGCCGCATTGCAGTAGGTTGTAAATACTGAGCTCCAATGAAACTGTCTTTGTGCAGAACCTCTCGGCCTCGTGAACGTGTGTGTCTGTGTGTGTGCATGTGTGTGTCTCTCTCTGTGTGTGTGTGCCTCTGTGTGTGTATGTGTGTATCACTGTGTGTGTATGTGTGTATCACTGTGTGTGTATGTGTGTATCACTGTGTGTGTGTGTCTCTCTCTCTCTATGTCTGTGTGTGTGTGTGTCTCTCTGTGTGTCTGTGTGTGTCTCTCTGGGTGTGTGTCTCTCTGTGTGTGCGTGTGTGTGTCTCTGTGTGTGTGTGTGTGTGTGTGTGTGTGTGTGTGTGTGTGTCTCTCTGGGTGTGTGTCTCTCTGTGTGTGTGCGTGTGTGTGTTTCTCTGTGTGTGCGTGTGTGTGTCTCTCTGTGTGTGTCTGTGTGTGTGTGTGTGTGTGTGTGTCTCTCTGGGTGTGTGTCTCTCTGTGTGTGCGTGTGTGTGTCTCTCTGTGTGTGCGTGTGTGTGTCTCTCTGTGTGTGCGTGTGTGTGTGTGTGTCTCTCTGTGTGTGTGTGTCTCTCTGTGTGTGCGAGTGAGTGTGTGTGTCTCTCTGTGTGTGTCTGTGTGTGTCTCTCTGTGTGTGTGTGTGTCTGTGTGTGTGTGTGTGTGTGTCTCTCTGTGTGTGCGTGTGTGTGTGTGTGTGTCTCTCTGTGTGTGCGAGTGCGTGTGTGTGTCTCTCTGTGTGTGTCTGTGTGTGCGTGTGTGTGTCTCTCTGTGTGTGTGTGTGTGTCTGTGTGTGTGTGTGTGTGTGTGTGTGTGTGTGTGTGTGTGTGCACTTGTTTTCAACTCCTGGTGGGTTCCATAACCTGAGATTCCACTCACGTCATGGGGACTGGTTTTACGTGGTGGGGCCCGAACACCGGACCCCACTGGTCCAAGCTTAATAATCAATGGGTAATGCTTTTCTAACGGTCCTTATGCAGTCTCTGTAAAAATATGGAAAGGACCCCTGGAGGTTTACTTTCCTGAAAAAAGTGTGTTATGTGTCGGAACCCTGGTGGTGGGTTGCGGGATATCAAGGAGGGGCACACTGGGGCAATTTCAGTCCAGCAGGCTGGAGCCAATCATGGAGCAGCACAACAGAGGAAATCAGGTGTCAGGCTAGAAAAAGGTGCAAGTGTGTGGTTCATTAGGCTGCAGCCAATCACAGAGCAGCACACTGAAGCGCACGCTTACAAACCACTGGTAAGTGCTGACTACAAGTCATGACTTCAAATTGTTATATAGAATGATTACAAATTATTTGTTGTTTGTGCAGCTTAGTCAAGAGTCCCTAATTGATGAAGTCGACTCAGATTCTGACGATTTAACTGTCAAGAAGAAACCTGTAAAAAAGTATGGAAAAAGAAAAATCAAAAACACTTTTCTTCAAGACTCGGAAAGTGACGAACCAAAGGCAAATAAGATTGTTATCATGCAGCTGCAAAAGAAGAAAAATGGGGGGCGAGTTTACAGCAAGAGACACTTCTGCCTCTACTGTTCAATGTCCTGCCACAAAATGTCCCGTCATTTGACTAGAAAACATGGAAATGAAAGTGACGTAGCCAGAGCATTGGCTCTACCTGTGAAATCTAAAGCACGTAAACTTCACTTTGATTTGATCAGGAATAGTGGAAACCGTGAGCACAATTTTGAGGTTTTAAAGGCCGGCATTGGAACTTTAGTCCCAGCTAAACAGCCAAATTGCCCAGTTAAATCCAGTGAGTTTTTGCACTGTATAGACTGTGGGGCATTGCTTAAGCGAAAGTCGCTGTGGAGGCATGTGGCCAGGTGCCGGCTTTCACAGAAAGATGCCCAGGCTAAACCAGGTAGAAGTAGGGTCCAGTCCCTCTGCTCCCTAGCCCAGCCTGTACCGGAGGGCATCAGCAAAAAGCTGTGGTCTTTAATTTGGGCAATGCATCAGGATGAGGTCACGGGTGTTGTCAAAGCAGAAAAGGGGATTCTGAGACTCGGAGAGCACCTGTACTTAAAACACGGGCATGATAAGACTAAGCATGATTATATTAGGCAGAAAATGAGAGAAGGCGGTAGGTTAATTAACGAAGCAAAAACCGCAGGGAAACTGAAAACAATTAAGGATTTCTTTATTCCTTCCAACTTTAACCATGTGATTGATGCAGTCAGGTCTGTGGCTGGATATGATGAGGAAACAAATCAATACAAGACTCCATCCTTGGCCCTCAAACTCGGCCATAGCCTCAGAAAGCTAGCAGATATTCTTGAATGTGACTCAAAAATGGAGCATTGTGTTGATGAACTATTTATTAAAAACCTCCAACGAAGCCGGCTGCTTTTTGAGAAGAGGTGGGACGTCTGTGTTTCTTCTGCTGCCCTACAGACCCTCCGGCAAGCCAAGTGGAACACTCCGGACCTGCTCCCTCTGACTGAGGACGTTAGAGCCATGCATGCACATATTGAGGTATGTCGACCTGAATATGTGCAAACCCTAATAAGTGAGCCAACGTCTAAGCATTGGTCTAAACTGGCAGTTTTGACTCTTTGTGAGGTCATCATTTTCAATCGAAGAAGGGAAGTGAGGTTTCAAAGATGCCACTGACAGCCTTTACCTTAAGAAGTAAGACTGGGATCCATTCTGACATTGCTCTGGGACTGTCCCAACTTGAGAAAAAGCTGTGTCAGCATTTTCAACGCATTGAAATTAAAGGGAAAAGAAGTCGGAAAGTGCCGGTTCTTTTGACTCCTGAAATGATTGCTTCGATGGAGGTGCTGGTGGAGAACAGAAGGGCCTGTTCCATCTCTGACCATAACCCATACTTCTTTTCCCGCCCGGGCGCAGACACCCACATCAGGGGATCAGACTCCCTACGCCAGGTAGCCAAAGAATGTGGTGCGGTGCATCCAGAGATGCTATCCTCAACCAAACTTAGAAAGCACATAGCTACTATGTCTACAGTTCTCAATATGAAAGAGAATGAGATGGACATACTTGCCAACTTCCTCGGCCATGACATTCGCATCCACAGGCAATATTACAGACTACCAGAGGGGACACTGGAGCTGGCCAAAATCAGCAAAGTGTTGATGGCCATGGAGCAGGGAAGAGTGACGGAATTCGAAGGAAAGAGCCTCGACCAGATACAAATTGAGCCTGAAGGTAATTCTTGATATTATTAAAATATGTATGATTTTTTTCCCCTAAAGGCCACTTGTATTTTTATTTTCTGTGCGACAGGGAGAGCAGTAGAGATCCTCTCACAAACGGACGGGCTAAAAGAAACTTCAAGCGGAGAACCTTCAACCATTCATCCAGATGCACCCCATGGTAGTGGCAGTGCCCCTTCTGGTAAGTGTACCAGGTGGGGGATTACAGCCAGGCTGCTTGGTCCTCACCCTGGGAGTGTATATTGCTAATATATTTTTATTTCTCTCCCTAGAACGTGTAAGAAAGCCATGGTCTGCATCTGAGGTGAAGGCTGTGGAGAAGACCATGACACCTTTCATACAGACTGGAAAGGTCCCTGGGAAGTCTCACTGCCTGGCCTGGCCTGGCCTGGCTTGCATTAATGCCTCACCAGATGACCTTAGACATCGGACATGGAGTGGCATTAAATTCTATGTCAAAAATAGAATCACTGCAATTCGAAAACAAAATCTAAAATAAAATTCCTTTAAAATAGTTGTTTGGTTTCTATTGACTGTTTTGTATTACTTAAAGTCTTGGTAAAAAAAGATTATGTCTATGGGTCCCATTCTGAACGGCCCTGTCAAAGGGACCCACCAGGTAACAAAAACGTGTATGTGTGTGTGTGTGTGTGTGTGTGTGTGTCTGTGTGTGTGTGAGGGAGAGACAGGGTGTGTGTGTGTGTGTGTGTGTCTGTGTGTGTGTGTGTGTGTGTGTGTCTCTCTGTGTGTGTGTCTGTGTGTGTGTGTGTCTCTCTGGGTGTGTGTCTCTCTGTGTGTGCGTGTGTGTGTCTCTCTGTGTGTGCGTGTGTGTGTGTGTGTCTCTCTGTGTGTGTGTGTCTCTCTGTGTGTGCGAGTGAGTGTGTGTGTCTCTCTGTGTGTGTCTGTGTGTGTGTGTGTGTGTGTCTCTCTGTGTGTGCGTGTGTGTGTCTCTCTGTGTGTCTCTCTGTGTGTGCGTGTGTGTGTCTCTCTGTGTGTGGGTGTGTGTGTGTGTGTGTCTCTCTGTGTGTGCGAGTGCGTGTGTGTGTCTCTCTGTGTGTGTCTGTGTGTGCGTGTGTGTGTCTCTCTGTGTGTGTCTGTGTGTGTGTGTGTGTGTGTCTCTCTGTGTGTGCGTGTGTGTGTGTGTGTCTCTCTGTGTGTGCGTGTGTGTGTGTATCTGAATCAGGGTAAAAGTTGTGTCTTTGGGTTCTTTGTGTTGGACACGACACACACAACACAAGCGCAGAGGAGGCTGGAATGCTCCATCTGTGCATTTGCATGTTCTCCCAGTGAAAACACACACATAAATCTAGGCACACTGTCAGACCACAGAGCACAAGGTTAAAGGGGAGGAGCCTATCACACTGTCAGACCACAGAGCACAGGGTTAAAGGGGAGGAGCCTATCACACTGTCAGACCACAGAGCACAGGGTTAAAGGGGAGGAGCCTATCACACTGTCAGACCACAGAGCACAGGGTTAAAGGGGAGGAGCCTATCACACTGTCAGACCACAGAGCACAGGGTTAAAGGGGAGGAGCCTATCACACTGTCAGACCACAGAGCACAGGGTTAAAGGGGAGGAGCCTATCACACTGTCAGACCACAGGGCACAGGGTTAAAGGGGAGGAGCCTATCACACTGTCAGACCACAGGGCACAGGGTTAAAGGGGAGGAGCCTATCACACTGTCAGACCACAGAGCACAGGGTTAAAGGGGAGGAGCCTATCACACTGTCAGACCACAGAGCACAGGGTTAAAGGGGAGGAGCCTATCACACTGTCAGACCACAGAGCACAGGGTTAAAGGGGAGGAGCCTATCACACTGTCAGACCACAGAGCACAAGGTTAAAGGGGAGGAGCCTATCACACTGTCAGACCACAGAGCACAGGGTTAAAGGGGAGGAGCCTATCACACTGTCAGACCACAGAGCACAGGGTTAAAGGGGAGGAGCCTATCACACTGTCAGACCACAGAGCACAGGGTTAAAGGGGAGGAGCCTATCACACTGTCAGACCACAGAGCACAGGGTTAAAGGGGAGGAGCCTATCACACTGTCAGACCACAGAGCACAGGGTTAAAGGGGAGGAGCCTATCACACTGTCAGACCACAGAGCACAGGGTTAAAGGGGAGGAGCCTATCACACTGTCAGACCACAGAGCACAGGGTTAAAGGGGAGGAGCCTATCACACTGTCAGACCACAGAGCACAGGGTTAAAGGGGAGGAGCCTATCACACTGTCAGACCACAGAGCACAGGGTTAAAGGGGAGGAGCCTATCACACTGTCAGACCACAGGCACAGGGTTAAAGGGGAGGAGCCTATCACACTGTCAGACCACAGGGCACAGGGTTAAAGGGGAGGAGCCTATCACACTGTCAGACCACAGAGCACAGGGTTAAAGGGGAGGAGCCTATCACACTGTCAGACCACAGAGCACAGGGTTAAAGGGGAGGAGCCTATCACACTGTCAGACCACAGAGCACAGGGTTAAAGGGGAGGAGCCTATCACACTGTCAGACCACAGAGCACAGGGTTAAAGGGGAGGAGCCTATCACACTGTCAGACCACAGAGCACAGGGTTAAAGGGGAGGAGCCTATCACACTGTCAGACCACAGAGCACAGGGTTAAAGGGGAGGAGCCTATCACACTGTCAGACCACAGAGCACAGGGTTAAAGGGGAGGAGCCTATCACACTGTCAGACCACAGAGCACAGGGTTAAAGGGGAGGAGCCTATCACACTGTCAGACCACAGAGCACAGGGTTAAAGGGGAGGAGCCTATCACACTGTCAGACCACAGAGCACAGGGTTAAAGGGGAGGAGCCTATCACACTGTCAGACCACAGAGCACAGGGTTAAAGGGGAGGAGCCTATCACACTGTCAGACCACAGAGCACAGGGTTAAAGGGGAGGAGCCTATCACACTGTCAGACCACAGAGCACAGGGTTAAAGGGGAGGAGCCTATCACACTGTCAGACCACAGAGCACAGGGTTAAAGGGGAGGAGCCTATCACACTGTCAGACCACAGAGCACAGGGTTAAAGGGGAGGAGCCTATCACACTGTCAGACCACAGAGCACAGGGTTAAAGGGGAGGAGCCTATCACACTGTCAGACCACAGAGCACAGGGTTAAAGGGGAGGAGAGCCTATCACACTGTCAGACCACAGAGCACAGGGTTAAAGGGGAGGAGCCTATCACACTGTCAGACCACAGAGCACAGGGTTAAAGGGGAGGAGCCTATCACACTGTCAGACCACAGAGCACAGGGTTAAAGGGGAGGAGCCTATCACACTGTCAGACCACAGAGCACAGGGTTAAAGGGGAGGAGCCTATCACACTGTCAGACCACAGAGCACAGGGTTAAAGGGGAGGAGCCTATCACACTGTCAGACCACAGAGCACAGGGTTAAAGGGGAGGAGCCTATCACACTGTCAGACCACAGGGCACAGGGTTAAAGGGGAGGAGCCTATCACACTGTCAGACCACAGGGCACAGGGTTAAAGGGGAGGAGCCTATCACACTGTCAGACCACAGGGCACAGGGTTAAAGGGGAGGAGCCTATCACACTGTCAGACCACAGGGCACAGGGTTAAAGGGGAGGAGCCTATCACACTGTCAGACCACAGGCACAGGGTTAAAGGGGAGGGAGCCTATCACACTGTCAGACCACAGAGCACAGGGTTAAAGGGGAGGAGCCTATCACACTGTCAGACCACAGAGCACAGGGTTAAAGGGGAGGAGCCTATCACACTGTCAGACCACAGAGCACAGGGTTAAAGGGGAGGAGCCTATCACACTGTCAGACCACAGAGCACAGGGTTAAAGGGGAGGAGCCTATCACACTGTCAGACCACAGAGCACAGGGTTAAAGGGGAGGAGCCTATCACACTGTCAGACCACAGAGCACAGGGTTAAAGGGGAGGAGCCTATCACACTGTCAGACCACAGAGCACAGGGTTAAAGGGGAGGAGCCTATCACACTGTCAGACCACAGAGCACAGGGTTAAAGGGGAGGAGCCTATCACACTGTCAGACCACAGAGCACAGGGTTAAAGGGGAGGAGCCTATCACACTGTCAGACCACAGAGCACAGGGTTAAAGGGGAGGAGCCTATCACACTGTCAGACCACAGAGCACAGGGTTAAAGGGGAGGAGCCTATCACACTGTCAGACCACAGAGCACAGGGTTAAAGGGGAGGAGCCTATCACACTGTCAGACCACAGAGCACAGGGTTAAAGGGGAGGAGCCTATCACACTGTCAGACCACAGAGCACAGGGTTAAAGGGGAGGAGCCTATCACACTGTCAGACCACAGAGCACAGGGTTAAAGGGAGGAGCCTATCACACTGTCAGACCACAGAGCACAGGGTTAAAGGGGAGGAGCCTATCACACTGTCAGACCACAGAGCACAGGGTTAAAGGGGAGGAGCCTATCACACTGTCAGACCACAGAGCACAGGGTTAAAGGGGAGGAGCCTATCACACTGTCAGACCACAGAGCACAGGGTTAAAGGGGAGGAGCCTATCACACTGTCAGACCACAGAGCACAGGGTTAAAGGGGAGGAGCCTATCACACTGTCAGACCACAGAGCACAGGGTTAAAGGGGAGGAGCCTATCACACTGTCAGACCACAGAGCACAGGGTTAAAGGGGAGGAGCCTATCACACTGTCAGACCACAGAGCACAGGGTTAAAGGGGAGGAGCCTATCACACTGTCAGACCACAGAGCACAGGGTTAAAGGGGAGGAGCCTATCACACTGTCAGACCACAGAGCACAGGGTTAAAGGGGAGGAGCCTATCACACTGTCAGACCACAGGGCACAGGGTTAAAGGGGAGGAGCCTATCACACTGTCAGACCACAGGGCACAGGGTTAAAGGGGAGGAGCCTATCACACTGTCAGACCACAGGGCACAGGGTTAAAGGGGAGGAGCCTATCACACTGTCAGACCACAGGGCACAGGGTTAAAGGGGAGGAGCCTATCACACTGTCAGACCACAGGGCACAGGGTTAAAGGGGAGGAGCCTATCACACTGTCAGACCACAGAGCACAGGGTTAAAGGGGAGGAGCCTATCACACTGTCAGACCACAGAGCACAGGGTTAAAGGGGAGGAGCCTATCACACTGTCAGACCACAGAGCACAGGGTTAAAGGGGAGGAGCCTATCACACTGTCAGACCACAGAGCACAGGGTTAAAGGGGAGGAGCCTATCACACTGTCAGACCACAGAGCACAGGTTAAAGGGGAGGAGCCTATCACACTGTCAGACCACAGAGCACAGGGTTAAAGGGGAGGAGCCTATCACACTGTCAGACCACAGAGCACAGGGTTAAAGGGGAGGAGCCTATCACACTGTCAGACCACAGAGCACAGGGTTAAAGGGGAGGAGCCTATCACACTGTCAGACCACAGAGCACAGGGTTAAAGGGGAGGAGCCTATCACACTGTCAGACCACAGAGCACAGGGTTAAAGGGGAGGAGCCTATCACACTGTCAGACCACAGAGCACAGGGTTAAAGGGGAGGAGCCTATCACACTGTCAGACCACAGAGCACAGGGTTAAAGGGGAGGAGCCTATCACACTGTCAGACCACAGAGCACAGGGTTAAAGGGGAGGAGCCTATCACACTGTCAGACCACAGAGCACAGGGTTAAAGGGGAGGAGCCTATCACACTGTCAGACCACAGAGCACAGGGTTAAAGGGGAGGAGCCTATCACACTGTCAGACCACAGAGCACAGGGTTAAAGGGGAGGAGCCTATCACACTGTCAGACCACAGAGCACAGGGTTAAAGGGGAGGAGCCTATCACACTGTCAGACCACAGAGCACAGGGTTAAAGGGGAGGAGCCTATCACACTGTCAGACCACAGAGCACAGGGTTAAAGGGGAGGAGCCTATCACACTGTCAGACCACAGAGCACAGGGTTAAAGGGGAGGAGCCTATCACACTGTCAGACCACAGAGCACAGGGTTAAAGGGGAGGAGCCTATCACACTGTCAGACCACAGAGCACAGGGTTAAAGGGGAGGAGCCTATCACACTGTCAGACCACAGAGCACAGGGTTAAAGGGGAGGAAGCCTATCACACTGTCAGACCACAGAGCACAGGGTTAAAGGGGAGGAGCCTATCACACTGTCAGACCACAGAGCACAGGGTTAAAGGGGAGGAGCCTATCACACTGTCAGACCACAGAGCACAGGGTTAAAGGGGAGGAGCCTATCACACTGTCAGACCACAGAGCACAGGGTTAAAGGGGAGGAGCCTATCACACTGTCAGACCACAGAGCACAGGGTTAAAGGGGAGGAGCCTATCACACTGTCAGACCACAGAGCACAGGGTTAAAGGGGAGGAGCCTATCACACTGTCAGACCACAGAGCACAGGGTTAAAGGGGAGGAGCCTATCACACTGTCAGACCACAGAGCACAGGGTTAAAGGGGAGGAGCCTATCACACTGTCAGACCACAGAGCACAGGGTTAAAGGGGAGGAGCCTATCACACTGTCAGACCACAGAGCACAGGGTTAAAGGGGAGGAGCCTATCACACTGTCAGACCACAGAGCACAGGGTTAAAGGGGAGGAGCCTATCACACTGTCAGACCACAGAGCACAGGGTTAAAGGGGAGGAGCCTATCACACTGTCAGACCACAGAGCACAGGGTTAAAGGGGAGGAGCCTATCACACTGTCAGACCACAGAGCACAGGGTTAAAGGGGAGGAGCCTATCACACTGTCAGACCACAGAGCACAGGGTTAAAGGGGAGGAGCCTATCACACTGTCAGACCACAGAGCACAGGGTTAAAGGGGAGGAGCCTATCACACTGTCAGACCACAGAGCACAGGGTTAAAGGGGAGGAGCCTATCACACTGTCAGACCACAGAGCACAGGGTTAAAGGGGAGGAGCCTATCACACTGTCAGACCACAGAGCACAGGGTTAAAGGGGAGGAGCCTATCACACTGTCAGACCACAGAGCACAGGGTTAAAGGGGAGGAGCCTATCACACTGTCAGACCACAGAGCACAGGGTTAAAGGGGAGGAGCCTATCACACTGTCAGACCACAGAGCACAGGGTTAAAGGGGAGGAGCCTATCACACTGTCAGACCACAGA
This sequence comes from Knipowitschia caucasica, assembly GCA_964034765.1. NCBI lineage: Eukaryota > Metazoa > Chordata > Actinopteri > Gobiiformes > Gobiidae > Knipowitschia > Knipowitschia caucasica. The sequence goes on from OZ035835.1 coordinate 40,614,270, forward strand.
GCACAGGGTTAAAGGGGAGGAGCCTATCACACTGTCAGACCACAGAGCACAGGGTTAAAGGGGAGGAGCCTATCACACTGTCAGACCACAGAGCACAGGGTTAAAGGGGAGGAGCCTATCACACTGTCAGACCACAGAGCACAGGGTTAAAGGGGAGGAGCCTATCACACTGTCAGACCACAGAGCACAGGGTTAAAGGGGAGGAGCCTATCACACTGTCAGACCACAGAGCACAGGGTTAAAGGGGAGGAGCCTATCACACTGTCAGACCACAGAGCACAGGGTTAAAGGGGAGGAGCCTATCACACTGTCAGACCACAGAGCACAGGGTTAAAGGGGAGGAGCCTATCACACTGTCAGACCACAGAGCACAGGGTTAAAGGGGAGGAGCCTATCACACTGTCAGACCACAGAGCACAGGGTTAAAGGGGAGGAGCCTATCACACTGTCAGACCACAGAGCACAGGGTTAAAGGGGAGGAGCCTATCACACTGTCAGACCACAGAGCACAGGGTTAAAGGGGAGGAGCCTATCACACTGTCAGACCACAGGGCACAGGGTTAAAGGGGAGGAGCCTATCACACTGTCAGACCACAGAGCACAGGGTTAAAGGGGAGGAGCCTATCACACTGTCAGACCACAGAGCACAGGGTTAAAGGGGAGGAGCCTATCACACTGTCAGACCACAGAGCACAGGGTTAAAGGGGAGGAGCCTATCACACTGTCAGACCACAGAGCACAGGGTTAAAGGGGAGGAGCCTATCACACTGTCAGACCACAGAGCACAGGGTTAAAGGGGAGGAGCCTATCACACTGTCAGACCACAGAGCACAGGGTTAAAGGGGAGGAGCCTATCACACTGTCAGACCACAGAGCACAGGGTTAAAGGGGAGGAGCCTATCACACTGTCAGACCACAGAGCACAGGGTTAAAGGGGAGGAGCCTATCACACTGTCAGACCACAGAGCACAGGGTTAAAGGGGAGGAGCCTATCACACTGTCAGACCACAGAGCACAGGGTTAAAGGGGAGGAGCCTATCACACTGTCAGACCACAGAGCACAGGGTTAAAGGGGAGGAGCCTATCACACTGTCAGACCACAGAGCACAGGGTTAAAGGGGAGGAGCCTATCACACTGTCAGACCACAGAGCACAGGGTTAAAGGGGAGGAGCCTATCACACTGTCAGACCACAGAGCACAGGGTTAAAGGGGAGGAGCCTATCACACTGTCAGACCACAGAGCACAGGGTTAAAGGGGAGGAGCCTATCACACTGTCAGACCACAGAGCACAGGGTTAAAGGGGAGGAGCCTATCACACTGTCAGACCACAGAGCACAGGGTTAAAGGGGAGGAGCCTATCACACTGTCAGACCACAGAGCACAGGGTTAAAGGGGAGGAGCCTATCACACTGTCAGACCACAGAGCACAGGGTTAAAGGGGAGGAGCCTATCACACTGTCAGACCACAGAGCACAGGGTTAAAGGGGAGGAGCCTATCACACTGTCAGACCACAGAGCACAGGGTTAAAGGGGAGGAGCCTATCACACTGTCAGACCACAGAGCACAGGGTTAAAGGGGAGGAGCCTATCACACTGTCAGACCACAGAGCACAGGGTTAAAGGGGAGGAGCCTATCACACTGTCAGACCACAGAGCACAGGGTTAAAGGGGAGGAGCCTATCACACTGTCAGACCACAGAGCACAGGGTTAAAGGGGAGGAGCCTATCACACTGTCAGACCACAGAGCACAGGGTTAAAGGGGAGGAGCCTATCACACTGTCAGACCACAGAGCACAGGGTTAAAGGGGAGGAGCCTATCACACTGTCAGACCACAGGCACAGGGTTAAAGGGGAGGAGCCTATCACACTGTCAGACCACAGGGCACAGGGTTAAAGGGGAGGAGCCTATCACACTGTCAGACCACAGGGCACAGGGTTAAAGGGGAGGAGCCTATCACACTGTCAGACCACAGAGCACAGGGTTAAAGGGGAGGAGCCTATCACACTGTCAGACCACAGAGCACAGGGTTAAAGGGGAGGAGCCTATCACACTGTCAGACCACAGGCACAGGGTTAAAGGGGAGGAGCCTATCACACTGTCAGACCACAGAGCACAGGGTTAAAGGGGAGGAGCCTATCACACTGTCAGACCACAGAGCACAGGGTTAAAGGGGAGGAGCCTATCACACTGTCAGACCACAGAGCACAGGGTTAAAGGGGAGGAGCCTATCACACTGTCAGACCACAGAGCACAGGGTTAAAGGGGAGGAGCCTATCACACTGTCAGACCACAGAGCACAGGGTTAAAGGGGAGGAGCCTATCACACTGTCAGACCACAGAGCACAGGGTTAAAGGGGAGGAGCCTATCACACTGTCAGACCACAGAGCACAGGGTTAAAGGGGAGGAGCCTATCACACTGTCAGACCACAGAGCACAGGGTTAAAGGGGAGGAGCCTATCACACTGTCAGACCACAGAGCACAGGGTTAAAGGGGAGGAGCCTATCACACTGTCAGACCACAGAGCACAGGGTTAAAGGGGAGGAGCCTATCACACTGTCAGACCACAGAGCACAGGGTTAAAGGGGAGGAGCCTATCACACTGTCAGACCACAGAGCACAGGGTTAAAGGGGAGGAGCCTATCACACTGTCAGACCACAGAGCACAGGGTTAAAGGGGAGGAGCCTATCACACTGTCAGACCACAGAGCACAGGGTTAAAGGGGAGGAGCCTATCACACTGTCAGACCACAGAGCACAGGGTTAAAGGGGAGGAGCCTATCACACTGTCAGACCACAGAGCACAGGGTTAAAGGGGAGGAGCCTATCACACTGTCAGACCACAGAGCACAGGGTTAAAGGGGAGGAGCCTATCACACTGTCAGACCACAGAGCACAGGGTTAAAGGGGAGGAGCCTATCACACTGTCAGACCACAGAGCACAGGGTTAAAGGGGAGGAGCCTATCACACTGTCAGACCACAGAGCACAGGGTTAAAGGGGAGGAGCCTATCACACTGTCAGACCACAGAGCACAGGGTTAAAGGGGAGGAGCCTATCACACTGTCAGACCACAGAGCACAGGGTTAAAGGGGAGGAGCCTATCACACTGTCAGACCACAGAGCACAGGGTTAAAGGGGAGGAGCCTATCACACTGTCAGACACAGAGCACAGGGTTAAAGGGGAGGAGCCTATCACACTGTCAGACCACAGAGCACAGGGTTAAAGGGGAGGAGCCTATCACACTGTCAGACCACAGAGCACAGGGTTAAAGGGGAGGAGCCTATCACACTGTCAGACCACAGAGCACAGGGTTAAAGGGGAGGAGCCTATCACACTGTCAGACCACAGAGCACAGGGTTAAAGGGGAGGAGCCTATCACACTGTCAGACCACAGAGCACAGGGTTAAAGGGGAGGAGCCTATCACACTGTCAGACCACAGAGCACAGGGTTAAAGGGGAGGAGCCTATCACACTGTCAGACCACAGAGCACAGGGTTAAAGGGGAGGAGCCTATCACACTGTCAGACCACAGAGCACAGGGTTTAAAGGGAGGAGGTGATGATGATGATGATGGTGATGATGAAGAAAAAAAAATCCGACCACAGAGCACAGGGACGACAATACTAGCGTCCTTAACAATAGCATTATGATTGACACTCTCCTGACAGCGCACCTCAGTAGTTTGTCTGATTGTGAGGTGCATTAAAAAGGCCTGAGACGTGGGAAGAGTATATGTGTTTTTCATTATACAATGTTTATTATTGATTGACTGCGGAACCTTCCGCAGTCAACCAATAATAAATTTTATTGATTGACTGCGGAACCTTCCGCAGTCAACCATTGGTTTTGTATTTCTTTATTCCGTCATTTTTTTTGACACGTTTCACAGCTTTCACATTTTCAACAATTTCCACAAGTTATACATCAAAACGTTCCACATGTTTGGGAGATTATTGCTATTACTTTTGGGACTTCAGCGATTTCCGGTTTTTCCGCAATCGGACAAAAATCTGCATTGAGAATTCTGCAATGCATTTTAATAGGCCCATGCATTTTAATAGGACTTCAGCTCTTTCAGACATTTCTACAGTTTCAATGATTCAACAGTTTCAAGGATTCAACAGTTTCAAGGATTTCAGCAGTTTCAAGATTTCAAGAGTTTCAAGGACTTCAACAGTTTCAAGGACTTCAGCAGTTTCAAGGACTTCAGCAGTTTCAAGGACTTCAGCAGTTTCAAGGACTTCAGTGTAATCATGCAACCTAATAGGGATTTTTCCATGTAAACCAGTATAATGCAACTTAATAGGGATTTTTCCATGTAAACCAGTATAATGCAACTTAATAGGGGTTTTTACATGTAAACCAGTATAATGCAACTTAATAGGGTTTTTTCCATGTAAACCAGTATAATGCAACTTAATAGGGTTTTTTCCATGTAAACCAGTACAATGCAACTTAATAGGGATTTTTCCATGTAAACCAGTATAATGCAACTTAATGGGGATTTTTCCATGTAAACCAGTATAATGCAACTTAATAGGGATTTTTCCATGTAAACCAGTATAATGCAACTTAATAGGGATTTTTCCATGTAAACCAGTATAATGCAACTTAATGGGGATTTTTCCATGTAAACCAGTATTATGCAACTTAATAGGGATTTTTCCATGTAAACCAGTATAATGCAACTTAATAGGGTTTTTTTCATGTAAACCAGTATAATGCAACTTAATAGGGTTTTTACATGTAAACCAGTATAATGGAACTTAATAGGGGTTTTTACATGTAAACCAGTATAATGGAACTTAATAGGGGTTTTTACATGTAAACCAGTATAATGCAACTTAATAAGGATTTTTACATGTAAACCACTATAATGTAACCTAATAGGGGTTTTTACATGTAAACCAGTATAAAGCAACTTAATAGGGATTTGTACATGTAAACCAGTATAATGCAACCTAATAGGGATTTTTCCATGTAAACCAGTATAATGCAACTTAATAGGGATTTTTCCATGTAAACCAGTATAATGCAACTTAATAGGGTTTTTTTTTCATGTAAACCAGTATAATGCAACTTAATAGGGTTTTTTACATGTAAACCAGTATAATGCAACCTAATAGGTTGCATTATACCACCAGACCAAGACCCAAACGAAGACTCAGACCACCACCAGATAATGACCACAGACCAGGTTTCCTTAGTTACAGGAACCAAATTGTTTCAGCGGTGAGGGGATTTTTCAGTTTCAAGGACACTTTCAATACATTCAGTAGTTTCAAGGATTTCAGCTGTTTAAGAATTTAACCAGTTTCAAGGATATCAGGAGGTTCAAGGATTTCAGGAGTTTCCACACTTTCAACAGTTTCCAGGTTTAAAAAAGTTTCAAGGATTTCAGGAGTTTCAATGTTTCAACAGTTTCAAGGATTTCAGGAGTTTAAAGGTTTCAACAATTTCAAGGACTTCAGGAGTTTCAAATATCTATCAAGTATTTTAACAGTTTCAAGGCTTTTTAAAGGATTTCAAGGATTTTTTTTAGCAGATTTCCACATTAGATCTGTTCCGCAGTCAATCGCAATGGCTTCAGCCATTGCAAGTTTCTAGTTTAATATATTCTTAGTTATTATTGTTGCTTCCTCACCGTTCCCTATTGCTTATTCTATAGAATCAAATATGGTATAGCATGTATATTTAAATACTAATTATACAATTTGTAATATTAACATTTTAGCAGAAAATATACAAAAAGAACAAGTGAGAAAAAAAAAGAAATAAAGAAATGATAATAACTATAATAATCCAGTCAGGCTGTGTGTGTGTGTGTGTGTCTGTGTGTCTGTGTTTCTGTGTGTCTGTGTGTCTGTGTTTCTGTGTGTCTGTGTGTCTGTGTGTCTGTGTGTCTGTGTGTCTGTGTTTCTGTGTGTCTGTGTTTCTGTGTGTGTGTGTGTCTGTGTGTCTGTGTTTCTGTGTGTCTGTGTGTCTGTGTGTGTGTGTGTCTGTGTTTCTGTGTGTCTGTGTGTCTGTGTGTCTGTGTTTCTGTGTGTCTGTGTTTCTGTGTGTCTGTGTGTCTGTGTGTCTGTGTGTCTGTGTTTCTGTGTGTCTGTGTGTCTGTGTGTCTGTGTGTCTGTGTTTCTGTGTGTCTGTGTTTCTGTGTGTCTGTGTGTCTGTGTGTCTGTGTGTCTGTGTTTCTGTGTGTCTGTGTGTCTGTGTGTCTGTGTTTCTGTGTTTCTGTGTGTCTGTGTGTCTGTGTGTGTGTGTGTGTGTCTGTGTGTCTGTGTTTCTGTGTGTCTGTGTTTCTGTGTGTCTGTGTGTCTGTGTGTGTGTGTGTGTGTGTCTGTGTGTCTGTGTTTCTGTGTGTGTGTGTCTGTGTTTCTGTGTTTCTGTGTGTCTGTGTGTCTGTGTTTCTGTGTGTCTGTGTGTCTGTGTGTCTGTGTTTCTGTGTGTCTGTGTGTCTGTGTTTCTGTGTGTCTGTGTGTCTGTGTGTCTGTGTTTCTGTGTGTCTGTGTGTCTGTGTTTCTGTGTGTCTGTGTGTCTGTGTTTCTGTGTGTCTGTGTGTCTGTGTGTCTGTGTGTCTGTGTTTCTGTGTGTCTGTGTGTCTGTGTTTCTGTGTTTCTGTGTGTCTGTGTGTGTGTGTGTCTGTGTTTCTGTGTTTCTGTGTGTCTGTGTTTCTGTGTGTCTGTGTTTCTGTGTGTCTGTGTTTCTGTGTTTCTGTGTGTCTGTGTGTCTGTGTGTCTGTGTTTCTGTGTGTCTGTGTGTCTGTGTTTCTGTGTGTCTGTGTGTCTGTGTGTCTGTGTGTCTGTGTGTCTGTGTGTCTGTGTTTCTGTGTGTCTGTGTGTCTGTGTGTGTGTGTGTCTGTGTGTCTGTGTTTCTGTGTTTCTGTGTGTGTGTGTGTGTCTGTGTTTCTGTGTGTGTTTCTGTGTGTCTGTGTTTCTGTGTGTCTGTGTGTCTGTGTGTCTGTGTTTCTGTGTGTCTGTGTGTCTGTGTTTCTGTGTGTCTGTGTGTCTGTGTGTGTGTGTGTGTGTCTGTGTGTCTGTGTTTCTGTGTGTCTGTGTGTCTGTGTGTGTCTGTGTGTCTGTGTTTCTGTGTGTCTGTGTGTCTGTGTTTGTGTGTGTGTGTGTGTGTGTCTGTGGTAGTGTGTGTGTGCACTTGTTTTCAACTCCTGGTGGGTTCCATAACCTGAGATTCCACTCACGTCATGGGGACTGGTTTTACGTGGTGGGGCCCGAACACCGGACCCCACTGGTCCAAGCTTAATAATCAATGGGTAATGCTTTTCTAACGGTCCTTATGCAGTCTCTGTAAAAATATGGAAAGGACCCCTGGAGGTTTACTTTCCTGAAAAAAGTGTGTTATGTGTCGGAACCCTGGTGGTGGGTTGCGGGATATCAAGGAGGGGCACACTGGGGCAATTTCAGTCCAGCAGGCTGGAGCCAATCATGGAGCAGCACAACAGAGGCTGGAGCCAATCATGGAGCAGCACAACAGAGGCTGGAGCCAATCATGGAGCAGCACAACAGAGGAAATCAGGTGTCAGGCTAGAAAAAGGTGCAAGTGTGTGGTTCATTAGGCTGCAAGAAATCATGGAGGAGCACACTGAAGCGCACGCTTACAAACCACTGGTAAGTGCTGACTACAAGTCATGACTTCAAATTGTTATATAGAATGATTACAAATTATTTGTTGTTTGTGCAGCTTAGTCAAGAGTCCCTAATTGATGAAGTCGACTCAGATTCTGACGATTTAACTGTCAAGAAGAAACCTGTAAAAAAGTATGGAAAAAGAAAAATCAAAAACACTTTTCTTCAAGACTCGGAAAGTGACGAACCAAAGGCAAATAAGATTGTTATCATGCAGCTGCAAAAGAAGAAAAATGGGGGGCGAGTATACAGCAAGAGACACTTCTGCCTCTACTGTTCAATGTCCTGCCACAAAATGTCCCGTCATTTGACTAGAAAACATGGAAATGAAAGTGACGTAGCCAGAGCATTGGCTCTACCTGTGAAATCTAAAGCACGTAAACTTCAGTTTGATTTGATCAGGAATAGTGGAAACCGTGAGCACAATGTTGAGGTTTTAAAGGCCGGCATTGGAACTTTAGTCCCAGCTAAACAGCCAAATTCCCCAGTTAAATCCAGTGAGTTTTTGCACTGTATAGACTGTGGGGCATTGCTTAAGCGAAAGTCGCTGTGGAGGCATGTGGCCAGGTGCCGGCTTTCACAGAAAGATGCCCAGGCTAAACCAGGTAGAAGTAGGGTCCAGTCCCTCTGCTCCCTAGCCCAGCCTGTACCGGAGGGCATCAGCAAAAAGCTGTGGTCTTTAATTTCGGCAATGCATCAGGATGAGGTCACGGGTGTTGTCAAAGCAGAAAAGGGGATTCTGAGACTCGGAGAGCACCTGTACTTAAAACACGGGCATGATAAGACAAAGCATGATTACATTAGGCAGAAAATGAGAGAAGTCGGTAGGTTAATTAACGAAGCAAAAACCGCAGGGAAACTGAAAAACAATTAAGGATTTCTTTATTCCTTCCAACTTTAACCATGTGATTGATGCAGTCAGGTCTGTGGCTGGATATGATGAGGAAACAAATCAATACAAGACTCCATCCTTGGCCCTCAAACTCGGCCATAGCCTCAGAAAGCTAGCAGATATTCTTGAATGTGACTCAAAAATGGAGCATTGTGTTGATGAACTATTTATTAAAAACCTCCAACGAAGCCGGCTGCTTTTTGAGAAGAGGTGGGACGTCTGTGTTTCTTCTGCTGCCCTACAGACCCTCCGGCAAGCCAAGTGGAACACTCCGGACCTGCTCCCTCTGACTGAGGACGTTAGAGCCATGCATGCACATATTGAGGTATGTCGACCTGAATATGTGCAAACCCTAATAAGTGAGCCAACGTCTAAGCATTGGTCTAAACTGGCAGTTTTGACTCTTTGTGAGGTCATCATTTTCAATCGAAGAAGGGAAGGTGAGGTTTCAAAGATGCCACTGACAGCCTTTACCTTAAGAAGTAAGACTGGGATCCATTCTGACATTGCTCTGGGACTGTCCCAACTTGAGAAAAAGCTGTGTCAGCATTTTCAACGCATTGAAATTAAAGGGAAAAGAAGTCGGAAAGTGCCGGTTCTTTTGACTCCTGAAATGATTGCTTCGATGGAGGTGCTGGTGGAGAACAGAAGGGCCTGTTCCATCTCTGACCATAACCCATACTTCTTTTCCCGCCCGGGCGCAGACACCCACATCAGGGGATCAGACTCCCTACGCCAGGTAGCCAAAGAATGTGGTGCGGTGCATCCAGAGATGCTATCCTCAACCAAACTTAGAAAGCACATAGCTACTATGTCTACAGTTCTCAATATGAAAGAGAATGAGATGGACATACTTGCCAACTTCCTCGGCCATGACATTCGCATCCACAGGCAATATTACAGACTACCAGAGGGGACACTGGAGCTGGCCAAAATCAGCAAAGTGTTGATGGCCATGGAGCAGGGAAGAGTGACGGAATTCAAAGGAAAGAGCCTCGACCAGATACAAATTGAGCCTGAAGGTAATTCTTGATATTATTAAAATATGTATGATTTTTTTCCCCTAAAGGCCACTTGTATTTTTATTTTCTGTGCGACAGGGAGAGCAGTAGAGATCCTCTCACAAACGGACGGGCTAAAAGAAACTTCAAGCGGAGAACCTTCAACCATTCATCCAGATGCACCCCATGGTAGTGGCAGTGCCCCTTCTGGTAAGTGTACCAGGTGGGGGATTACAGCCAGGCTGCTTGGTCCTCACCCTGGGAGTGTATATTGCTAATATATTTTTATTTCTCTCCCTAGAACGTTAGAGAAAGCCATGGTCTGCATCTGAGGTGAAGGCTGTGGAGAAGACCATGACACCTTTCATACAGACTGGAAAGGTCCCTGGGAAGTCTCACTGCCTGGCCTGCATTAATGCCTCACCAGATGACCTTAGACATCGGACATGGAGTGGCATTAAATTCTATGTCAAAAATAGAATCACTGCAATTCGAAAACAAAATCTAAAATAAAATTCCTTTAAAATAGTTGTTTGGTTTCTATTGACTGTTTTGTATTACTTAAAGTAGTCCCAGTAAAAAAAGATTATGTCTATGGGTCCCATTCTGAACGGCCCTGTCAAAGGGACCCACCAGGTAACAAAAACGTGTATGTGTGTGTGTGTGTGTGTGTGTGTCTGTGTGTCTGTGTTTCTGTGTGTCTGTGTGTCTGTGTGTGTCTGTGTGTCTGTGTTTCTGTGTGTGTCTGTGTGTCTGTGTTTCTGTGTGTCTGTGTGTCTGTGTGTCTGTGTGTCTGTGTGTCTGTGTGTCTGTGTTTCTGTGTTTGTGTGTGTGTGTGTGTGTGTGTCTGTGTTTCTGTGTGTCTGTGTGTCTGTGTTTCTGTGTGTCTGTGTGTGTGTGTGTCTGTGTTTCTGTGTGTGTTTCTGTGTGTCTGTGTTTCTGTGTTTCTGTGTGTCTGTGTTTCTGTGTTTCTGTGTGTCTGTGTGTCTGTGTTTCTGTGTGTGTGTGTGTCTGTGTGTCTGTGTTTCTGTGTGTGTGTGTGTCTGTGTGTCTGTGTTTCTGTGTGTCTGTGTGTGTCTGTGTGTGTCTGTGTGTCTGTGTTTCTGTGTGTCTGTGTGTGTCTGTGTGTCTGTGTTTCTGTGTGTCTGTGTGTGTCTGTGTGTCTGTGTGTGTCTGTGTGTCTTGGAGGAGATCTTTTCACTGTGGGATGTTGACTTTGTAGATTTCCAGTTGAGTTTTGTGTTGGGTCCATGGTCAGAGGTGATGTATCGCAGAGTGGGCAGTGCACCGGGCTGTGGGGGATGCAGCGCTCCATGATGTAGAGAGGGTTCTTTCCAGAACTGAACAACAGAGACAGAGCCAGAAAGCATGTGTGTGTGTGTGTGTGTGTGTGTGTGTGTGTGTGCGTGTGTGTGTGTGTCAGAGTTTTGTGTGCAGTTGGTGCGTTTGTACATGAGCTGAATCTGAATTGAATGTTCTGTTTCGGTGAGATGTGTCCTGTGTAATATTTTGTACTGTATGTTGAGGATGTTGTTACATATTTGGGTCCAGAAGCATCAGGGACAATTCCAAGGTCTTTTTCCCATTTTTCTGTTGGTAAAGCGCTTGTATAATCTGAATGGTGAGGATTCTGTAGATGTTAGCAGCTGGTTTGTTTGGAGTCTTGATATTTAGTCATCTGTTAATGTGGGGGGAGAGTGAGAGCAATGCTTTTGTGTCATATGATTCCCCCTCCTCTCCTTCTTCCTCCTCCTCTTCCTCCTCCTCTCCTTCCTCTTCCTTGTCCTCGTCCACATCCTCCTCTCCTTCCTCTTCCTTGTCCTCCTCCACATCCTCCTCTCCTTCCTCTTCCTTGTCCTCCTCCACATCCTCTTCTCCTTCCTCTTCCTCCTCCTCCTCCACATCCTCCCCTCCTTCTTCCTCCTCCTCCTTGCTTCTCCTCTTCCTCCTCCTTTTCTTCTTCCTCCTCCTCCTCTTCCACATCATGCTCCTCCTTCAGCTCCAGGAGGAGGTGCTGTTAACATATGATTGTAAACTTTCAAGATGCAGAGTCCTCAGTGTAGCTCAGCAGGACGGGTCAGAACCAGCTCCTGGACCAAAGAGAACCTCAGAGATGGTACATGATGTCATGTGACATGTCAGACGGTGATGACGCATCAAACATCCACTGTTTTAGCCTAATCAGCTTTTCGTTTGAACTTGGGTTGACATTTGAAGCATAAGTCCACGGATCCTATTATATAAAGACAGAACATGTTAGCACAGATGTACACACATGTATCTATGTGTTTATCTATGTATGACACGGTGTAACTGTAACTTGATCAACATCTGTGTTTCATTAATAATAATCACAGTGAGGTCCTCGGTCACTGTAGACACCTGCAGTAACATGGTAACACCACAGGATGGTGCTGTAGTGACGTCTTCCGTCCAAAGATAACAGACCTCTTTCATTTCTCCACTCCTGCCAATTCCTCATTAGTATTAATAATAACAATAATAATGCACAGGTTTCATTATTTTTTCACTCCAAACACAGTGGTTTTAAACAACTACTGTAGCCACAGCTGCCCTGACAGAAGCAAGGCAATTGGTCTGTGCCATCGGCCCCTGCCACCCACCATTCACACACACACCAGACTCATTCTAATGTGATTGAAGTGTCTTGCCTAAAGACACCAACACAGTCTGGCACTTTACAGCCGTCCCACTGTGTTCCTGGTGTTCCCAGAGGTCTTCCATCACAGTACTAACCAGGCCCTGCCCTACTTAGCTTCAGAGGTCTGACTTGATCCAGCTTTCACCTGCAGGTGGCGCCATACTATAACCTCTTCCAAATGAACTAATTTGTTACAATGGAATTACTGTTCTTCAAGAAGAGTTGAATTGAACATGCAGCAAACACCAGGACAGTATATAAGTATTATACATATACATATATACATATTATACAAGTCTGATATATTTTTTATTTCATCTTTCATTCGGACACACAATCCAAATAACATAAAAACAGACAAAAAACAAACAATCACACACAGTGTCTTTCGGCCCACTTGAATCTTTCGCCACATTTCAGACTTCAAACATAAACATATAACGTGTAAAATTGTAAACGTGGGACACAGTGGAATAGATTTAATTGGTTAAACTTTTTTTGAACAAATAAAAAACTGAAAAGTGGCACGTGATGTTATTCAGCCCCGTACGTTAACACTGCTGCAGTTACAGCTGTTTATCACTTTTGCACATTCTTGGACATTCTTCCATGAAAAACAGCTCGAGCACAGTGATAAGATAGAATTAGATAAAAGAGACTTTAGTGATTTCTCACAATGATAAATGTACCCGTCACATTTGGCACAGACAGAATCACACAGACGCAGAAACTCCCTCTGGCTCCTTCTGTGTCTTTATGAACCTCGAGGTCTCAAGAGACAAATATAAAAATACAAAATAATAGAAATTCTTCATTTTCAATTGACCAAAGTTAGAGCTGTTTATTAACATAGGACTCCCAGAGCCGTCATTTTGTCTGCTCCCTTCAAACCATTCGAAATGATGTTCAGTTTTCACCATATTTGAAAAACTTGTAAACCATATTTACAAGTTAGTAATTTATTTATATGATGTGAGAGAATTAAACTACTAAAGATAAGTCACGGTGTTATGAGGCCCAAAGAGGTACAAACTCTGTGCAGTTACGTTTTAAAGGAAAGGATAAGGAGCGTGTTGTTGATGAAATGGGACGCAGCCGAATAAAGAGCGTGTTGTTGATGAAATCGGACGCAGCCAGAGGGGGCACAGGAGGGGGCCATGGCGCGTGACGTCACTGTTGGTCTGTTTTCAAGATGGCGCTGGACACCGGGACGCTCGCGATCCACTGCGGGGTTTAACGGCTCTATGCGCGGGGAACAAACGGGAGAAGCACCGCACTGAGCACAGAGACCCACACGGACCCACACGGACCCACACGGACCATGCCAGCCCAGGACAGGGCCAGGTAACCCCGACCATGGGAGCCTCTTCCCCCGAGAGCTACTGCGACTCTCCGCCGGATGTCAGGCCCGCTCTGGAGGCTCGCTCCGCGGACTGAAGCGGCCATGGAAGCCCCGGGGAGGAGGGTGGATGTGACCGAGGAGAAGGCGGTGGTCAGCGGAGGAGAGGTCGCGGAGACCGGGCTGGATGGAAACACTCCAGCGGGGATGCCTCACGCTGGAGCCGGCCGCGCACACAGGTATAGGTCCTTCATTAGTCCCAGTGACAGTGTGGAAATGTCAGTGTTGCATCACCACAGAGCAACACATACATGAACAACAACAACAAGAAACATGATTCTGAAATACTAAAACAAAATAATATATACTCTAGAGCAGACGTATACAGTAGTATGTTTATATATACTCTAGAGCAGATGTATACAGTAGTATGTTTATATATACTCTAGAGCAGATGTATACAGTAGTATGTTTATATATACTCTAGAGCAGACGTATACAGTAGCATGTTTACATCTGTATATATACTCTAGAGCAGACGTATACAGTAGTATGTTACATCTGTATATATACTCTAGAGCAGACATATACAGTAGTATGTTTATATATACTCTAGAGCAGACGTATACAGTAGTATGTTTATATATACTCTAGAGCAGACATATACAGTAGTATGTTTATATATACTCTAGAGCAGACGTATACAGTAGTATGTTTATATATACTCTAGAGCAGACGTATACAGTAGCATGTTTACATCTGTATATATACTCTAGAGCAGACGTATACAGTAGTATGTTTACATCTGTATATATACTCTAGAGCAAACGTATACAGTAGTATGTTTATATATACTCTAGAGCAGACGTATACAGTAGTATGTTTATATATACTCTAGAGCAGATGTATACAGTAGTATGTTTATATATACTCTAGAGCAGACGTATACAGTAGTATGTTTATATATACTCTAGAGCAGACGTATACAGTAGCATGTTTACATCTGTATATATACTCTAGAGCAGACGTATACAGTAGTATGTTTACATCTGTATATATACTCTAGAGCAAACGTATACAGTAGTATGTTTATATATACTCTAGAGCAGACATATACAGTAGTATGTTTATATATACTCTAGAGCAGATGTATACAGTAGTATGTTTATATATACTCTAGAGCAGACGTATACAGTAGTATGTTTATATATACTCTAGAGCAGACGTATACAGTAGTATGTTTATATATACTCTAGAGCAGACGTATACAGTAGTATGTTTATATATACTCTAGAGCAGACGTATACAGTAGTATGTTTTATATATACTCTAGAGCAGACGTATACAGTAGTATGTTTATATATACTCTAGAGCAGACGTATACAGTAGTATGTTTACATCTGTATATATACTCTAGAGCAGATGTATACAGTAGTATGTTTATATATACTCTAGAGCAGACGTATACAGTAGTATGTTTATATATACTCTAGAGCAGATGTATACAGTAGTTTATGTTCTGTATATACTCTAGAGCAGACGTATACAGTAGTATGTTTACGTCTGTATATATACTCTAGAGCAGATGTATACAGTAGTATGTTTACATCTGTACTCTAGAGCAGACGTATACAGTAGTTTACGTTGTATATATACTCTAGAGCAGACGTATACAGTAGTATGTTTACATCTGTATATATACTCTAGAGCAGACGTATACAGTAGTATGTTTACATCTGTATATATACTCTAGAGCAGATGTATACAGTAGTATGTTTATATATACTCTAGAGCAGACGTATACAGTAGTATGTTTATATATACTCTAGAGCAGATGTATACAGTAGTATGTTTATATATACTCTAGAGCAGACGTATACAGTAGTATGTTTATATATACTCTAGAGCAGACGTATACAGTAGTATGTTTATATATACTCTAGAGCAGACGTATACAGTAGCATGTTTACATCTATATACTCTAGAGCAGACGTATACAGTAGTATGTTTACATCTTATATATACTCTAGAGCAGACGTATACAGTAGTATGTTTACATCTGTATATATACTCTAGAGCAAACGTATACAGTAGTATGTTTATATATATACTCTAGAGCAGACGTATACAGTAGCATGTTTACATCTGTATATATACTCTAGAGCAAACGTATACAGTAGCATGTTTACGTCTGTATATATACTCTAGAGCAGACGTATACAGTAGTATGTTTATATATACTCTAGAGCAGACGTATACAGTAGCATGTTTACATCTGTATACATACTCTAGAGCAGACGTATACAGTAGCATGTTTACATCTGTATATATACTCTAGAGTAGACGTATACAGTAGCATGTTTACATCTGTATATATACTCTAGAGTAGACGTATACAGTAGTATGTTTATATATACTCTAGAGCAGACGTATACAGTAGCATGTTTACGTCTGTATATATACTCTAGAGCAGACGTATACAGTAGTATGTTTATATATACTCTAGAGCAGACGTATACAGTAGCATGTTTACGTCTGTATATATACTCTAGAGTAGACGTATACAGTAGTATGTTTATATATACTCTAGAGCAGACGTATACAGTAGCATGTTTACGTCTGTATATATACTCTAGAGTAGACGTATACAGTAGTATGTTTATATATACTCTAGAGCAGACGTATACAGTAGTATGTTTACATCTGTATATATACTCTAGAGCAGACGTATACAGTAGTATGTTTATATATACTCTAGAGCAGACGTATACAGTAGCATGTTTACATCTGTATATATACTCTAGAGCAAACGTATACAGTAGCATGTTTACGTCTGTATATATACTCTAGAGCAGACGTATACAGTAGTATGTTTACATCTGTATATATACTCTAGAGCAGACGTATACAGTAGTATGTTTATATATACTCTAGAGCAGACGTATACAGTAGTATGTTTATATATACTCTAGAGCAGACGTATACAGTAGTATGTTTATATATACTCTAGAGCAGACGTATACAGTAGTATGTTTATATATACTCTAGAGCAGACGTATACAGTAGCATGTTTACATCTGTATACATACTCTAGAGCAGACGTATACAGTAGCATGTTTACATCTGTATATATACTCTAGAGTAGACGTATACAGTAGTATGTTTATATATACTCTAGAGCAGACGTATACAGTAGCATGTTTACATCTGTATATATACTCTAGAGCAGACGTATACAGTAGTATGTTTATATATACTCTAGAGCAGACGTATACAGTAGCATGTTTACATCTGTATATATACTCTAGAGCAGACGTATACAGTAGCATGTTTACATCTGTATATATACTCTAGAGCAGACGTATACAGTAGTATGTTTATATATACTCTAGAGCAGACGTATACAGTAGCATGTTTACATCTGTATATATACTCTAGAGCAGACGTATACAGTAGCATGTTTACATCTGTATATATACTCTAGAGTAGACGTATACAGTAGTATGTTTATATATACTCTAGAGCAGACGTATACAGTAGCATGTTTACATCTGTATATATACTCTAGAGCAGACGTATACAGTAGCATGTTTACATCTGTATATATACTCTAGAGCAGACGTATACAGTAGTATGTTTACATCTGTATATATACTCTAGAGCAGACGTATACAGTAGTATGTTTACGTCTGTATATATACTCTAGAGTAGACGTATACAGTAGTATGTTTATATATACTCTAGAGCAGACGTATACAGTAGCATGTTTACATCTGTATATATACTCTAGAGCAGACGTATACAGTAGCATGTTTACATCTGTATATATACTCTAGAGCAGACGTATACAGTAGTATGTTTACGTCTGTATATATACTCTAGAGCAGACGTATACAGTAGTATGTTTACGTCTGTATATATACTCTAGAGCAGACGTATACAGTAGCATGTTTACATCTGTATATATACTCTAGAGCAGACGTATACAGTAGTATGTTTACGTCTGTATATATACTCTAGAGAAGACGTATACAGTAGCATGTTTACATCTGTATATATACTCTAGAGCAGACGTATACAGTAGTATGTTTATATATACTCTAGAGCAGACGTATACAGTAGTATGTTTACGTCTGTATATATACTCTAGAGCAGACGTATACAGTAGCATGTTTACGTCTGTATATATACTCTAGAGCAGACGTATACAGTAGTATGTTTACGTCTGTATATATACTCTAGAGCAGACGTATACAGTACATTGTGACATGATGCTGTTGGTGAAGAAGTAGAATCACAGTTTGTTAAGGTTTGTATGAGGCTTATTCCAAACTTAATAAGATTACATTAAAAATAACATTAATCTGTTATAATCTGAGTGACGCTGCTGTGTTTCAATCCTAAAGATTAGAGCTTGTTCTATTCTGTGTTTTTCTGTCTTGAACACTTAGATGTCAGAGTTTGTGATGACACAGCACTGAGCACAGAGAAGTGAAACTTTTCTTATAGATTGTGAAATCGATGGATTTGTCTTGATTATTCTTGATCTGTCTCTGTTGTTCTACTGTAAAACATTGAATTCAATTTCAAAACTTGAGGCCTTTTAAGTGGTCCAAGAATCCATGTTAGAACCAGAACTACAACTTTCATGATGTTATAACAGTTATTGGTGTCAAGTGAAAGCACTCCTACCTTTAGGAGTCATTTCAAAGTGTGGCGCACACACATGTGATCTAGTTTAGCTGAATATGAATATATAAACGGACGTGGATCGGAGTTGGCAACACGGGCTATGCAATATGGGTCAGTGCAATATGGGTCAGTGCAATATGGGTCAGTGCAATATGGGTCAGTGCAATATGGGTCAGTGCAATATGGGTCAGTGTAATATGGGTCAGTGCAATATGGGTCAGTGCAATATGGGTCAGTGTAATATGGGTCAGTGCAATATGGGTCAGTGCAATATGGGTCAGTGCAATATGGGTCAGTGTAATATGGGTCAGTGTAATATGGGTCAGTGTAATATGGGTCAGTGCAATATGGGTCAGTGTAATATGGGTCAGTGCAATATGGGTCAGTGTAATATGGGTCAGTGTAATATGGGTCAGTGTAATATGGGTCAGTGCAATATGGGTCAGTGCAATATGGGTCAGTGCAATATGGGTCAGTGTAGGGCTGGGCGATAAAACGATAACGATATATATTGCGATAGACACGTGTTCGATATCAATAGAAAACAGGGTCGATAGAACTTCGATAGTTTCACTTCAGTATGTTCGAAAAAAAACAGGAACAAAACACAGGAAGTAAAGCCGAGTCAGAAGCGCACAGCATTCTGGGGGATGTAGGCAAAGGCTTCTCGACCTATCACAGCCGACTAAAAACCGTAAAACTTTCTGGGAAAAGCAAAAAACCAAGCGCACCATGCGTAGCGTCCATGGATCATGGATCTATTATAATAGCCATGGATCTAAAGGCCGTGTTTCAGGCCGTGTCAAAGGTTAAACACGTCTGTGCGAGGAACAGCATGTGCGGCAGGAGGCAGTGGGGATAGAGACTACATGCATTCGGCAAAAACAAGAGATTAACTTTACGGAGCCGTCACAGGGACACAAGAGTGACAAGACACTCAAACAGCCAAAACAGGAGCTAAACCAGGACTAAACCAGGACTAAACCAGGACTAAACCAGGACTAAACCAGGACTATACCAGGACTATACCAGGACTATACCAGGACTAAACCAGGACTAAACCAGGACTAAACCAGGACTAAACCAGGACTATACCAGGACTATACCAGGACTATACCAGGACTATACCAGGACTATACCAGGACTATACCAGGACTATACCAGGACTAAACCAGGACTAAACCAGGACTAAACCAGGACTAAACCAGGACTAAACCAGGACTATACCAGGACTATACCAGGACTAAACCAGGACTAAACCAGGACTAAACCAGGACTAAACCAGGACTAAACCAGGACTAAACCAGGACTAAACCAGGACTAAACCAGGACTAAACCAGGACTAAACCAGGACTAAACCAAGACTAAACCAAGACTAAACCAGGACTAAACCAGGACTAAACCAGGACTAAACCAGGACTAAACCAGGACTATACCAGGACTATACCAGGACTATACCAGGACTATACCAGGACTATACCAGGACTATACCAGGACTATACCAGGACTATACCAGGACTATACCAGGACTATACCAGGACTATACCAGGACTAAAGTGGGGGAGACTGCTTGTGAACTTTTGTAATCAAGCTACAAGCTGCTAACATGTGTTAGCCGACACAACAAATGTATTTATTTACGTTTTTAAAAACAATCAATATATATTGTTATCGACCGATATGAATTATTTATATTGTGATAGTTTTCAGCCATATCGCCCAGCCCTAGGTCAGTGCAATATGGGTCTGTGGTGTGCAATATGGGTCAGTGCAATATGGGTCTGTGCAATATAGAATGGTGCAATAAAGTCAAAATGTTTCCGTGGCTGTTTTCCACATTGTCCTTTGTGGTCCTCATGTTGTTTGTTCTGACATGATGCGGTCACTGTTCTCGTCCTTGTCTCTCTGTGTACTGTAAACAGTGTGTCAGTGTTTTTACTGACTGGCCCAGGGTCTGCAGATGGACATTAGTCTAAGACTATGTTCTGGCATATTTACACCGGGAAAATATTCATTAATATGAACTGTTTCTCTTTTCTCTCATAAATAAATAAAAAACCACATTTCTGTGGTTAGAAAATTCACTTCTGAATCCAGTCCAGAGCTAATTTTAAACAAAAGGGCAGTTCCTCTACTTTATTAATATTTAGATCCTTGTCCCACAGCAGGGAAATGTCAGTGTTGCATCAACAGTTACAGTAAGACTGAGTGAACAATAAGTCTGTACTAAAATACAATCCATAACTTTAGCATAATAAAGTTTATCTTGTAAGTGTTGTGCTGTGAAAAAGCAAAGTCCTCTCCAGCCGTTGTTCTTTGTGTCTTGTGATAATTCCTCCTGTGGAAGTCCAGTCTTTGAACATAACGACACACATTGACCTTCTCTGTGTGTTTCTCTCAGAGACGACGTCATGCTGGACCTGGACAAACATCTGCCTCAGCAGCTCACGGCAAGCTGCGTCCTCTCTGACCCCCGCACTGACCACACGCGCTTCAACGGCTTCTTGGAGTCTCCGGGCGGTGAGGAGGAGGAGGAGGTGGAGAAGGAGATGAAGGAGATGAAGGAGGAGGAGGAGGAGGAGGAGGAGGAGGAGGTGCAGGAGGTGCAGGAGGAGGTGGAAGAAGGACTGAGCACGGATGCCTTTCGCTTCACAGACCCCTCGGACCCAGACTTGGACGATATAATCGGGGAGATCTGGGACACTCATGTGGACGTGGACTCTTTCCCGCCTTTACCCAACGGAGACCTGGGCGACTGTGTGCAGACAGAAGTGGCGTGGAAGTCCTGCCACGTCGCCAAAATTCCCAATGGCGGTTTGCACATTTTACAAACTGGTGATTTAAGTCAAAGGGATTTCCCGGCGTTGACAGAACTGACCTCCGATCGCGGCGATGCGTCTCTGGCCCCGGCGTCCTGCCCCACTCCGGACAGCGCCATCTCTGAGGAGGACGAGGATATCAGCGAGCTCAGTCTGCCGCTGCGACCGCGGACACTGAGGACTAACCTGCCTCTGGGCGGGTCTCTGAGCTGCGACGCCACGCCGCTGTCCCCCGACGAGGAGGCGGCCGGATTCTACTACGGCGAGGAAGGCTACGGCAGCGAGGACCTGCGCCACGCTCTGGAGGGGCGCAGGCAGAGCGCTCCTGAGCAGCTGCAGGAGCTCAGGGCACAGGGAGACGGACAGCAGCTGCTGCCAAAGAGGTTCGGGATCGCCCACTTCTTCACCAGGTGAGATCACAGCTTTTACACCAGAAACATGAACATTTTATTTAGATTTTTTTATTGAACGTGTTACGCACAAGACGACTGTAAAGTGAAAGCAAAATGACACATGATTCTGTTATTATTTTAAAATAGAAAAGCCTGCTCAGTATTCACACGGCTGACTTTTGGCCCAAACACATCGTTCTGTTTGACGCAAACGAAGGCTGAGCGATGTGCTGTACGCACGGAGAGGCGTGATGTCATTTCCTGTAAACTTAGAATGACGCTCTGGCCTGTGGTGAGCTGTAGTGAAATTGTTTAGTAATTAGATGGATAGTGTGATGCTGCTTTCTCTCTGAGGAATAGCTTTGACTTTGGCGACTCAAAGAGATGAAACTTTATTAAAGCACAATGACAGCACAACGACAGAGCAGTGCCCCACAATGCACTGCATCCTCAAAGTTGAATTCCGAGTCGGTGGAAGCCGCTCTCTCTCCGTAGTGAACAGTCGCAGGAGTTTGTGTATGGCAATAATGCCTCTACTCTGTATCTGTGTTTTGTTTTTAGCTGCGTTCAAAGTTTACATTCTCTGGTATAAAGCCACATTGTTTACCGCTGCTAGCTAAGCAAACATCGCCCACGTGAGGGGAGGCGGGGCCAGCGCAGAGCAACGAGCAAATATCTATATAACATAAATATCTATCTCCCAGCCCTAATGCAAACATAACACTGCTCACCGTATCATCTCTAGTGTCACTTGGTGGGGGGTAGCATCATGCTATGGGGCTGCTTTTCTTCAGTGGGGACTGGGAATGAATGTAAGAAGAGCTGGGAATGGAGGGAGCCAAATACATTATTGTTGCTTTCACTTCACAATAAAGATAAGATAAACTTTTGATCTCACAATGGAGACATTTAGAAATGTGTGTGTGTGTGTGTGTGTGTGTGTGTGTGTGTGTATTGTATGTATATGTGTGTGTGTGGTTAAAACTAATATTTGGATATTAAATCTACTGAGACTCAGATATATATGGACTGGACCTGTCTCTGGACCTGTCTCTGGCCTGGTTGTGGTTTAGCCTCAGACTAAAGCCTGAGACCGGGTCTGGATTCATTGCAGAGTGTAGCCTGTGATGCTAAAGGCCTGTGCCACGTCCTTATTGTCTGTTGAAGCGATCAGAGCACAGGACTCTTCTCTCTCCAAACCCCGCTCTGAGGCCGGGGGAGTTTCCGCTCTCATTTAAAACAGTTCCAAGTTTCCCACTGAAGCACCATTCTGCAGTTTTGTCAGCTGTGATCCTTTTGGCTTCATCATTTTGATTGTTTAAATGTGTAGATGTTTAACCACATGACACAGGTGCAGTGTGGGTAACTCCCTTTAAAGATGAATTTACAGCCTTTGAGTGCGACAGGAATGTGCTAATGTGTGTGTGCAGCATTCTCACAGGTCGAGGATCATTAGAGCTCTTCAAACTCTTCAGAGACAGAGTTTAGTCTGACTTTAGTTGAAGTGTCCTGCACAGGTCAGGGTTAGGGACGGATGAGGCTGAAGCTACAAACACAAACATGAATCTACACAGGACACTGTCTGTCTCCTCTTCAGGACACTGTCTGTCTCCTCTTCAGGACACTGTCTGTCTCCTCTTCAGGACACTGTCTGTCTCCTTTTCAGGACACTGTCTGTCTCCTTTTCAGGACACTGTCTGTCTCCTCTTCAGGACACTGTCTGTCTCCTCTTCAGGACACTGTCTGTCTCCTCTTCAGGACACTGTCTGTCTCCTCTTCAGGACACTGTCTGTCTCCTCTTCAGGACACTGTCTGTCTCCTTTTCAGGACACTGTCTGTCTCCTTTTCAGGACACTGTCTGTCTCCTCTTCAGGACACTGTCTGTCTCTTCAGGACACTGTCTGTCTCTTCAGGACACTGTCTGTCTCCTCTTCAGGACACTGTCTGTCTCCTTTTCAGGACACTGTCTGTCTCCTTTTCAGGACACTGTCTGTCTCCTCTTCAGGACACTGTCTGTCTCCTCTTCAGGACACTGTCTGTCTCCTCTTCAGGACACTGTCTGTCTCCTCTTCAGGACACTGTCTGTCTCCTCTTCAGGACACTGTCTGTCTCCTCTTCAGGACACTGTCTGTCTCCTCTTCAGGACACTGTCTGTCTCCTCTTCAGGACACTGTCTGTCTCCTCTTCAGGACACTGTCTGTCTCCTCTTCAGGACACTGTCTGTCTCCTCTTCAGGACACTGTCTGTCTCCTCTTCAGGACACTGTCTGTCTCCTTTTCAGGACACTGTCTGTCTCCTTTTCAGGACACTGTCTGTCTCCTCTTCAGGACACTGTCTGTCTCCTCTTCAGGACACTGTCTGTCTCTTCAGGACACTGTCTGTCTCCTTTTCAGGACACTGTCTGTCTCCTTTTCAGGACACTGTCTGTCTCCTCTTCAGGACACTGTCTGTCTCCTCTTCAGGACACTGTCTGTCTCCTCTTCAGGACACTGTCTGTCTCCTCTTCAGGACACTGTCTGTCTCCTCTTCAGGACACTGTCTGTCTCCTCTTCAGGACACTGTCTGTCTCCTCTTCAGGACACTGTCTGTCTCCTCTTCAGGACACTGTCTGTCTCCTTTTCAGGACACTGTCTGTCTCCTTTTCAGGACACTGTCTGTCTCCTCTTCAGGACACTGTCTGTCTCCTCTTCAGGACACTGTCTGTCTCCTCTTCAGGACACTGTCTGTCTCCTCTTCAGGACACTGTAAAGTTCATGGTAAAACATCCAGATCATAATCCCAGCCTCAGGACAAAGAACGATACAGAAATGGCTCCAGTGACGTAGATTCTGAACTCGCTGCTGAAATATATTGTTCTGTGTCTTCAGTGACGAGGTCCTGCGGTGAAATCCAATCATTCTGATTCATCCTTTTCAGGAGTGTCAACATTATTATTTATACATGTTTCTTAATGTCAGAAGTTTTAAAAATGTTTTTTAATCAAATATGTTTTTGTTGGTTGAAATAATCCCCGTCATCAAACGGTTGTGAGAGTCTCATGTTTCTTCATGTTTTACTTAGAAATGTTTGGAACATGAGATTTTAGCCAAACTTCTGTTTGTTGTGAAGAGAATGGGCCTTGGTCCTAAATACATGATAACTGCACTGGTGCTTTCTGTCCCTGCTCTGTCCCTGCTCTGTCCCTGCTCTGTCCCTGCTCTGTCCCTGCTCTGATCCTGCTCTGATCCTGCTCTGATCCTGCTCTGATCCTGCTCTGATCCTGCTCTGTCCCTGCTCTGTCCCTGCTCTGATTCGGCTCTGATTCTGCTCTGATCCTGCTCTGATCCTGCTCTGATCCTGCTCTGATCCTGCTCTGATCCTGCTCTGATCCTGCTCTGTCCCTGCTCTGTCCCTGCTCTGATTCGGCTCTGATTCTGCTCTGATCCTGCTCTGATCCTGCTCTGATCCTGCTCTGATCCTGCTCTGATCCTGCTCTGATCCTGCTCTGATTCTGCTCTGATCCTGCTCTGTCCCTGCTCTGTCCCTGCTCTGATTCTGCTCTGTCCCTGCTCTGATTCTGCTCTGTCCCTGCTCTGATTCTGCTCTGATCCTGCTCTGATTCTGCTCAGCGTATGTCCTCATCTTTGTGCCCCAGTTTGGGCCGAGGAGGCAGGAGCTGCACTGACCCACGTGTGTCCTTCTGTAGTGAGGACCTGGATCCATGGTCACTTCTGTAGAGACGCTCACAGCAGAGTGGAATGGACCTCTGGAGTGGAAATCGGGACTTTCACTTTCACTTCAAGTCAATGTTTTTTTCTATTGTCCTAAATCCCAACAGCAGTTCTCTCAGAGGACTTTAACAAGCTGTTGATTCTCCAACACAGATCAGAGAATCAATGAAATGCAACCAAAACAAACGCATTGATCATCTGCCCTGTAGACCCAGGACTAAGGCTGTAGACCCAGGACTGAGGCTGTAGACCCAGGACTGAGGCTGTAGACCCAGGACTGAGGCTGTAGACCCAGGACTGAGGCTGTAGACCCAGGACTGAGGCTGTAGACCCAGGACTGAGGCTGTAGACCCAGGACTGAGGCTGTAGACCCAGGACTGAGGCTGTAGACCCAGGACTGAGGCTGTAGACCCAGGACTGAGGCTGTAGACCCAGGACTGAGGCTGTAGACCCAGGACTGAGGCTGTAGACCCAGGACTGAGGCTGTAGACCCAGGACTGAGGCTGCAGACCCAGGACTGAGGCTGCAGACCCAGGACTGAGGCTGCAGACCCAGGACTGAGGCTGCAGACCCAGGACTGAGGCTGCAGACCCAGGACTGAGGCTGTAGACCCAGGACTGAGGCTGCAGACCCAGGACTGAGGCTGCAGACCCAGGACTGAGGCTGCAGACCCAGGACTGAGGCTGCAGACCCAGGACTGAGGCTGCAGACCCAGGACCCAGACTGAGACTGCAGACCCAGGACTGAGGCTGCAGACCCAGGACTGAGGCTGTAGACCCAGGACTGAGGCTGCAGACCCAGGACCCAGACTGAGGCTGCAGACCCAGGACTGAGGCTGCAGACCCAGGACTGAGGCTGCAGACCCAGGACTGAGGCTGCAGACCCAGGACTGAGGCTGCAGACCCAGGACCCAGACTGAGGCTGCAGACCCAGGACTGAGGCTGCAGACCCAGGACTGAGGCTGTAGACCCAGGACTGAGGCTGCAGACCCAGGACCCAGACTGAGGCTGCAGACCCAGGACTGAGGCTGCAGACCCAGGACTGAGGCTGCAGACCCAGGACTAAGGCTGTAGACCCAGGACCCAGACTGAGGCTGCAGACCCAGGACTGAGGCTGCAGACCCAGGACTGAGGCTGCAGACCCAGGACCCAGACTGAGGCTGCAGACCCAGGACTGAGGCTGTAGACCCAGGACTGAGGCTGCAGACCCAGGACTGAGGCTGCAGACCCAGGACTGAGGCTGCAGACCCAGGACTGAGGCTGCAGACCCAGGACCCAGACTGAGGCTGCAGACCCAGGACCCAGACTGAGGCTGCAGACCCAGGACTGAGGCTGTAGACCCAGGACTGAGGCTGCAGACCCAGGACTGAGGCTGCAGACCCAGGACCCAGACTGAGGCTGCAGACCCGGGACCCAGACTGAGGCTGCAGACCCGGGACCCAGACTGAGGCTGCAGACCCAGGACCCAGACTGAGGCTGCAGACCCAGGACCCAGACTGAGGCTGCAGACCCAGGACCCAGACTGAGGCTGCAGACCCAGGACCCAGACTGAGGCTGCAGACCCAGGACCCAGACTGAGGCTGCAGACCCAGGACCCAGACTGAGGCTGCAGACCCAGGACTGAGGCTGCAGACCCAGGACCCAGACTGAGGCTGCAGACCCAGGACCCAGACTGAGGCTGCAGACCCAGGACTGAGGCTGCAGACCCAGGACTGAGGCTGCAGACCCAGGACTGAGGCTGTAGACCCAGGACTGAGGCTGCAGACCCAGGACCCAGATTGAGGCTGCAGACCCAGGACTGAGGCTGCAGACCCAGGACTGAGGCTGCAGACCCAGGACTGAGGCTGCAGACCCAGGACTGAGGCTGCAGACCCAGGACTAAGGTTGTAGACCCAGGACTAAGGCTGCAGACCCAGGACCCAGACTGAGGCTGCAGACCCAGGACTGAGGCTGCAGACCCAGGACTGAGGCTGCAGACCCAGGACTGAGGCTGCAGACCCAGGACTGAGGCTGCAGACCCAGGACTGAGGCTGCAGACCCAGGACTGAGGCTGCAGACCCAGGACTGAGGCTGCAGACCCAGGACTGAGGCTGCAGACCCAGGACTAAGGCTGTAGACCCAGGACTAAGGCTGCAGACCCAGGACCCAGACTGAGGCTGCAGACCCAGGACTGAGGCTGCAGACCCAGGACTGAGGAGGCTGCAGACCCAGGACCCAGACTGAGGCTGCAGACCCAGGACTGAGGTTGTAGACCCAGGACTGAGGCTGCAGACCCAGGACTGAGGCTGCAGACCCAGGACTGAGGCTGCAGACCCAGGACCCAGACTGAGGCTGCAGACCCAGGACCCAGACTGAGGCTGCAGACCCAGGACTGAGGCTGCAGACCCAGGACCCAGACTGAGGCTGCAGACCCCCCCCCCCCCCCCCCCCCCCCCCCCCCCCCCCCCCCCCCCCCCCCCCCCCCCCCCCCCCCCCCCCCCCCCCCCCCCCCCCCCCCCCCCCCCCCCCCCCCCCCCCCCCCCCCCCCCCCCCCCCCCCCCCCCCCCCCCCCCCCCCCCCCCCCCCCCCCCCCCCCCCCCCCCCCCCCCCCCCCCCCCCCCCCCCCCCCCCCCCCCCCCCCCCCCCCCCCCCCCCCCCCCCCCCCCCCCCCCCCCCCCCCCCCCCCCCCCCCCCCCCCCCCCCCCCCCCCCCCCCCCCCCCCCCCCCCCCCCCCCCCCCCCCCCCCCCCCCCCCCCCCCCCCCCCCCCCCCCCCCCCCCCCCCCCCCCCCCCCCCCCCCCCCCCCCCCCCCCCCCCCCCCCCCCCCCCCCCCCCCCCCCCCCCCCCCCCCCCCCCCCCCCCCCCCCCCCCCCCCCCCCCCCCCCCCCCCCCCCCCCCCCCCCCCCCCCCCCCCCCCCCCCCCCCCCCCCCCCCCCCCCCCCCCCCCCCCCCCCCCCCCCCCCCCCCCCCCCCCCCCCCCCCCCCCCCCCCCCCCCCCCCCCCCCCCCCCCCCCCCCCCCCCCCCCCCCCCCCCCCCCCCCCCCCCCCCCCCCCCCCCCCCCCCCCCCCCCCCCCCCCCCACCCCCCCCCCCCCCCCCCCCCCCCCCCCCCCCCCCCCCCCCCCCCCCCCCCCCCCCCCCCCCCCCCCCCCCCCCCCCCCCCCCCCCCCCCCCCCCCCCCCCCCCCCCCCCCCCCCCCCCCCCCCCCCCCCCCCCCCCCCCCCCCCCCCCCCCCCCCCCCCCCCCCCCCCCCCCCCCCCCCCCCCCCCCCCCCCCCCCCCCCCCCCCCCCCCCCCCCCCCCCCCCCCCCCCCCCCCCCCCCCCCCCCCCCCCCCCCCCCCCCCCCCCCCCCCCCCCCCCCCCCCCCCCCCCCCCCCCCCCCCCCCCCCCCCCCCCCCCCCCCCCCCCCCCCCCCCCCCCCCCCCCCCCCCCCCCCCCCCCCCCCCCCCCCCCCCCCCCCCCCCCCCCCCCCCCCCCCCCCCCCCCCCCCCCCCCCCCCCCCCCCCCCCCCCCCCCCCCCCCCCCCCCCCCCCCCCCCCCCCCCCCCCCCCCCCCCCCCCCCCCCCCCCCCCCCCCCCCCCCCCCCCCCCCCCCCCCCCCCCCCCCCCCCCCCCCCCCCCCCCCCCCCCCCCCCCCCCCCCCCCCCCCCCCCCCCCCCCCCCCCCCCCCCCCCCCCCCCCCCCCCCCCCCCCCCCCCCCCCCCCCCCCCCCCCCCCCCCCCCCCCCCCCCCCCCCCCCCCCCCCCCCCCCCCCCCCCCCCCCCCCCCCCCCCCCCCCCCCCCCCCCCCCCCCCCCCCCCCCCCCCCCCCCCCCCCCCCCCCCCCCCCCCCCCCCCCCCCCCCCCCCCCCCCCCCCCCCCCCCCCCCCCCCCCCCCCCCCCCCCCCCCCCCCCCCCCCCCCCCCCCCCCCCCCCCCCCCCCCCCCCCCCCCCCCCCCCCCCCCCCCCCCCCCCCCCCCCCCCCCCCCCCCCCCCCCCCCCCCCCCCCCCCCCCCCCCCCCCCCCCCCCCCCCCCCCCCCCCCCCCCCCCCCCCCCCCCCCCCCCCCCCCCCCCCCCCCCCCCCCCCCCCCCCCCCCCCCCCCCCCCCCCCCCCCCCCCCCCCCCCCCCCCCCCCCCCCCCCCCCCCCCCCCCCACCCGCCTCCCCCCGCCCTCACCCGCCTCCCCCCGCCCTCACCCGCCTCCCCCCGCCCTCACCCGCCTCCCCCCGCTCTCACCTGCCTCCCCCCGCCCTCACCCGCCTCTCACCTGCCTCCCCACGCCTCTCACCCGCCTCTCACCTGCCTCCCCACGCTCTCTCACCCGCCTCCCCCCGCCCTCACCGCCTCCCCCGCTCTCACCTGCCTCCCCCGCCCTCACCTGCCTTCCCCTGCCTCCCCCCGCCCTCACCGCCTCCCCCCGCCCTCACCCGCCTCCCCCCGCTCTCACCTGCCTCCCCCCCGCCCTCACCGCCTCCCCCCGCTCTCACCGCCTCCCCCCGCTCTACCTGCCTCCCCCCGCCTCTCACCCGCCTCCCCCCGCCCTCACCCGCCTCCCCCGCTCTCACCGCCTCCCCCCGCCCTCACCCGCCTCCCCCGCCCTCACCCGCCTCACGGTGACGTAGCATCACGCTCTTAGTCGAGCCGCTTTCTTCCTCTTCGGGCCAAATAGTGCGTCACATATTTACACCAAACACATTTTATGGTTGACGTTTATGAAGTTGATCCTCACACTTTTAGTCGCTGACAAAAGCAGAAAAACTGTAGCTCCAAACCACAGACATGCACTAGACCGACTGCACGCTGTGATTCGCTGTTTCAATCTGTCAATCACCTACCGGCTTTTACTATTATTAGTATTTTTGCCAACAAACATCATACTTACTGTGTATTGTTTACCCTGTTTTGACAAAAGTATTTAAAAACCATTTTAAATACAGATTAAACTGGCTTCTGTGCGTCATATTGGTCATCAGAGTGGTTATGGTCACAGATGTGGACCCGAGCGTTTCACTGCCTC
Organism: Knipowitschia caucasica; assembly: GCA_964034765.1. Classification (NCBI taxonomy): domain Eukaryota; kingdom Metazoa; phylum Chordata; class Actinopteri; order Gobiiformes; family Gobiidae; genus Knipowitschia; species Knipowitschia caucasica. Next base: position 40,644,394 of record OZ035835.1, read on the forward strand.
TCGAGGGGAAGGAGAAAGATCGCTCTAAAGCTTGAAAGAATCAGAGAAAAAAAGACTCTGGGCAAACAGTGTGTATAGAGAAATAGCTGTAATCATGTTTAAAGCAGAGAAAAGTCAAAAAGCGTGATATGTGCCCTTTAATGTTTAACCGTACATTGTCCTTGTTCAAATGACGTACATACTAGAAATTAAATCTACCCATCTAATTTGCATATTATGACTTCTTATGGTGGTGGCGGACATAAACACACACAAACAGAACTCACACTGCACCACACTTAAACAGTATCGTAAGTCAACCGTGGCGCCTCGAGGGTTAACTTAAGAACTCAAAAATATTCCTTTTGACTCCATATCAAGCAGTACAACAGTCACAATTCTTTCTTTTTTCTGCTTTTTTCCTGGATGTGTAAATCAGATGCAGATAACGGTGTTGTTGTGCACACAGAAGGTAAAGGCCCTCAGCCAGGTAGAGGTCGTACTGCTGACCCCCATTTGAATCTCGCCATCTCGCTCCTCCGATGTCCTTGTGTTACGGGGGGATTTAGCACTGGAGCGGAAATGTGTTCAGACACGGGCTACCCCACTCAGGGTTGGTGGGCGCGGAGCTGCAGAGGACGTCCGTTACCTGCAGCATCCTGGACGTCTGAGCGCACTGCACGGACATGTTTACCTTCCTCTGTGGACCGCTGGCCTCGAGGAGCAGCCAGGCATTTGAGTTCATGTGTTTGTTTGTTTTAAAGGGGGAGGAGGAGAAGGAAAGTCTGTGTTGGTTTAGCATTTAGCATTAAGTGCAAAGGTAGTTTAGCCTTTAGCCTCTTGACCATTTCTGCATGAAATATGTTTTTCTACATTAAACCCAGACACAAACCAGTCTTTTCAAAGTGTTTGAGGTTATCCTTTAGGGAGCCGCGGGTGTTCCTGAGATGCTATGTCTTTTAGCATTTAGCATTTAGCATTAAGTGCAAAGGTAGTTTAGCCTTTAGCCTCTTGACCATTTCTACATTAAACCCGTTTTTCTACATTAAACCCGGACACAAACCAGTCTCGAAAACCTTTTCAAAGTGTCTTAGGTTATCCTTTAGGTAGCCGCGGGTGTCCCTGAGATACTACATGTCAATAGCATTTAGATTTAGATTTTAGCATTTCGCATTTAGCATTAGGTGCAAAGGTAGTTTAGCCTTTAACCTCTTTACCATTACATTTCAAAATGCTTTTCTGCATTAAACCCGGACACAAACCAGTCTCAAAAACCTTTTTCAAGTGTCTGAAGTTATCCTGAGTTAGTGTATGTTTTTTATTTTCCTGAATGGTTTTGATTTTTGGTTCATATTTAGTATTAGGTCTAGTTTGTGTCTGCAATTTGAGAGTGATGTAAGAAAAACCTGGAGATTGTAAGATTTTCTGTCTCTGCCCAAAGCACTTTTCACTTTATGTGCATTTCTTTCTCCGTCTTTTTCTGCATCTACATTTTATGGCAGCACATTGTTTTATAATTTATTTTTATTTATTTAGAGGATTAGCCCCTTGAGATGAATCTTCACAATTTACAAGGTGACAATACAACAAAATAGACACACACACACACACACACACGCACACGGGCTCTCTCTCACACACTCACTCACACACTCTCACACGCTCTCTCTCACACACACACACACGCTCTCTCTCACTCACACACTCTCACACGCTCTCTCTCACACACACACACACACACACGCTCTCTCTCACTCACACACACACGCTCTCTCTCACACACACACGCTCTCTCTCACACACACACACACGCTCTCTCTCACTCACACACACACGCTCTCTCTCACACACACACACACGCTCTCTCTCTCACACACGCTCTCTCTCACTCACACACACACGCTCTCTCTCACACACACACACACACACACACATACACGTTTTTGTTACCTGGTGGGTCCCTTTGACAGGGCCGTTCAGAATGGGACCCATAGACATAATCTTTTTTTACCAAGACTTTAAGTAATACAAAACAGTCAATAGAAACCAAACAACTATTTTAAAGGAATTTTATTTTAGATTTTGTTTTCGAATTGCAGTGATTCTATTTTTGACATAGAATTTAATGCCACTCCATGTCCGATGTCTAAGGTCATCTGGTGAGGCATTAATGCAGGCCAGGCAGTGAGACTTCCCAGGGACCTTTCCA
>OZ035835.1:40659081-40721581 GCA_964034765.1 Knipowitschia caucasica
TCTCTCTCTCCTCACACTCTCTCTCTCCTCACATGCTCTCTCTCTCTCCTCACACACGCTCTCTCCTCACACACGCTCTCTCCTCCCACGCTCTCTCTCTCTCCTCACACTCTCTCTCTCCTCACACTCTCTCTCTCCTCACACACGCTCTCTCCTCACACGCTCTCTCCTCCCACGCTCTCTCTCTCTCTCCTCACTCTCTCTCTCTCCTCACACGCTCTCTCTCTCTCCTCACACGCTCTCTCTCCTCACACGCTCTCTCCTCCCACACTCTCTCTCTCTCCTCACTCTCTCTCTCTCCTCACACACTCTCTCTCTCTCCTCACACGCTCTCTCCTCCCACGCTCTCTCTCTCTCCTCACACACTCTCTCTCCTCACACGCTCTCTCTCTCTCCTCACACGCTCTCTCCTCCCACGCTCTCTCTCTCTCCTCTCTCTCTCTCTCCTCACACGCTCTCTCTCCTCACACACTCTCTCCTCCCACGCTCTCTCTCTCTCCTCACACACTCTCTCTCCTCACACGCTCTCTCCTCACACGCTCTCTCCTCACACACTCTCTCTCCTCACACGCTCTCTCTCTCTCCTTACACTCTCTCTCCTCCCATGCTCTCTCTCTCTCCTCACTCTCTCTCTCCTCACACGCTCTCTCTCATCACTCTCTCTCTCTCCTCACTCTCTCTCTCTCCTCACTCTCTCTCTCTCCTCACACGCTCTCTCTCTCTCCTCACACGCTCTTTCTCTCCTCACTCTCTCTCTCTCCTCCCGCGCTCTCTCTCTCTCCTCACACGCTCTCTCTCCTCACAAGCTCTCTCCTCCCACTCTCTCTCCTCACACTCTCTCTCTCCTCACACGCTCTCTCTCTCCTCACACTCTCTCTCCTCACACTCTCTCTCCTCACACTCTCTCTCTCACACGCTCTCTCTCTCTCCTCACACACGCTCTCTCCTCCCACGCTCTCTCTCTCTCCTCACACTCTCTCTCCTCACACTCTCTCTCCTCACACGCTCTCTCCTCCCACGCTCTCTCTCTCTCCTCACACTCTCTCTCCTCACAAGCTCTCTCCTCCCATGCTCTCTCTCTCTCCTCACACGCTCTCTCTCTCTCCTCACACTCTCTCTCCTCACACGCTCTCTCTCCTCACACTCTCTCTCTCCTCACACGCTCTCTCTCTCTCCTCACACTCTCTCTCTCTCTCCTCACACACGCTCTCTCTCTCTCCTCACACTCTCTCTCTCCTCACACTCTCTCTCTCTCTCCACACACTCTCTCTCTCCTCACACTCTCTCTCTCCTCACACTCTCTCTCTCCTCACACACGCTCTCTCTCTCTCCTCACACGCTCTCTCTCTCTCTCCTCACACGCTCTCTCTCTCTCCTCACACTCTCTCTCTCCTCACACGCTCTCTCTCCTCACACGCTCTCTCTCCTCACACGCTCTCTCTCTCTCCTCACACTCTCTCTCTCCTCACACGCTCTCTCTCCTCACACGCTCTCTCTCCTCACACTCTCTCTCTCCTCACACGCTCTCTCTCCTCAAACGCTCTCTCTCTCTCCTCACACGCTCTCTCCTCTCTCCTCACACGCTCTCTCTCCTCACACTCTCTCTCTCCTCACACTCTCTCTCTCCTCACACTCTCTCTCTCCTCACACGCTCTCTCTCTCTCCTCACACTCTCTCTCTCCTCACACTCTCTCTCTCCTCACACGCTCTCTCTCCTCACACTCTCTCTCTCCTCACACGCTCTCTCTCCTCAAACGCTCTCTCTCTCTCCTCACACGCTCTCTCTCTCTCCTCACACGCTCTCTCTCCTCACACGCTCTCTCTCCTCACACACGCTCTCTCTCCTCACACTCTCTCTCTCCTCACGCTCTCTCTCTCTCCTCACACGCTCTCTCTCTCTCCTCACACGCTCTCTCTCTCTCCTCACACGCTCTCTCTCTCTCCTCACACGCTCTCTCTCTCCTCACACGCTCTCTCTCTCTCCTCACACGCTCTCTCTCTCTCCTCACACGCTCTCTCTCTCTCTCCTCACACGCTCTCTCCTCCCATGCTCTCTCTCTCTCCTCACACGCTCTCTCTCTCCTCCCACGCTCTCTCTCTCTCCTTACACACTCTCTCCTCCCACGCTCTCTCTCTCTCCTCACGCTCTCTCTCTCTCCTCCCACGCTCTCTCCTCCCATGCTCTCTCTCTCTCCTCACACGCTCTCTCTCCTCCCACGCTCTCTCTCTCTCCTCACACACGCTCTCTCCTCACACGCTCTCTCTCCTCACACGCTCTCTCTCTCTCCTCACACGCTCTCTCTCTCCCACGCTCTCTCTCTCTCCTCACTCTCTCTCTCTCCTCGCTCTCTCTCTCTCCTCACACGCTCTCTCTCTCCTCACACGCTCTCTCCTCCCACGCTCTCTCTCTCCTCACTCTCTCTCTCTCCTCACACACTCTCTCTCCTCCCACGCTCTCTCTCTCCTCACACACTCTCTCTCCTCACACGCTCTCTCTCCTCACACGCTCTCTCTCTCTCCTCACACGCTCTCTCTCTCTCCTCACACGCTCTCTCCTCCCACGCTCTCTCTCTCTCCTCTCTCTCTCTCTCCTCACACACTCTCTCCTCCCACGCTCTCTCTCTCTCCTCACACACTCTCTCTCCTCACACACTCTCTCCTCCCACGCTCTCTCTCTCTCCTTACACGCCCTCTCCTCACACGCTCTCTCTCTCTCCTTACACTCTCTCTCCTCCCATGCTCTCTCTCTCTCCTCACTCTCTCTCTCTCCTCACACGCTCTCTCTCTCTCCTCACACGCTCTTTCTCTCCTCACTCTCTCTCTCCTCCCATGCTCTCTCTCTCTCCTCACACGCTCTCTCCTCCCACAATCTCTCTCTCTCCTCCCACGCTCTCTCTCTCTCCTCACACTCTCTCTCCTCACACTCTCTCTCTCCTCACACGCTCTCTCTCTCTCCTCACACTCTCTCTCCTCACACGCTCTCTCCTCCCATGCTCTCTCTCTCTCCTCACACACGCTCTCTCCTCACACACGCTCTCTCCTCACACACGCTCTCTCCTCCCACGCTCTCTCTCTCTCTCCTCACACACTCTCTCCTTACAATCTCTCTCTCCTCACTCTCTCTCTCTCTCCTCACACGCTCTCTCTCTCTCCTCACACTCTCTCTCCTCACACTCTCTCTCCTCACACGCTCTCTCTCTCTCCTCCCACGCTCTCTCTCTCTCCTCACACTCTCTCTCCTCACACGCTCTCTCTCTCTCCTCCCACGCTCTCTCTCTCTCCTCACACTCTCTCTCCTCACACGCTCTCTCTCTCTCCTCCCATGCTCTCTCTCTCTCCTCACACACGCTCTCTCCTCCCATGCTCTCTCTCTCTCCTCACACGCTCTCTCCTCCCACGCTCTCTCTCTCTCCTCACTCTCTCTCTCCTCACTCTCTCTCTCTCTCCTCACTCTCTCTCTCTCCTCACTCTCTCTCTCTCTCCTCACTCTCTCTCTCTCTCTCCTCACTCTCTCTCTCTCTCCTCACACACTCTCTCCCCACTCTCTCTCTCTCTCCTCACTCTCTCTCTCTCTCTCCTCACTCTCGCTCTCTCTCCTCACACACTCTCTCCTCCCATGCTCTCTCTCTCTCCTCACTCTCTCTCTCTCTCTCTCTCCTCACACACTCTCTCTCTCTCCTCACACACTCTCTCCTCCCATGCTCTCTCTCTCTCCTCACTCTCTCTCACTCTCTCTCTCCTCACTCTCTCTCTCTCCTCACACGCTCTCTCCTCCCATGCTCTCTCTCTCTCTCCACTCACTCTCTCTCTCTCTCTCCTCACTCTCTCTCTCTCTCCTCACACACTCTCTCCTCCCAAGCTCTCTCTCTCTCCTCACTCTCTCTCTCTCTCCTCACACGCTCTCTCCTCCCATGCTCTCTCTCTCTCTCTCTCCTCCCATGCTCTCTCTCTCTCCTCACACACTCTCTCCTCCCATGCTCTCTCTCTCTCCTCACTCTCTCTCTCTCTCCTCACACGCTCTCTCCTCCCATGCTCTCTCTCTCTCTCTCCTCACACTCTCTCTCTCTCCTCACACACTCTCTCCTCCCATGCTCTCTCTCTCTCTCTCCTCACTCTCTCTCTCTCTCCTCACAGTTCTGACCCTCGCTGTCACAGTGTGGTGCTGTTTCAAAAACACTTCAGACGTTCAAGAGTCACACTTAATTTTGTGGTCAAACACACACACACACACACACACTCACACTCTAAATGAGACGAGACACATCTCAGACTTATTCACGTTGACTCTGATGTACAGAACGATCCGAGCTGCGGCTGTGGCCACAGGAGCAGAGTGTAAACGGGAAGAGAAACGGTAACTCTACTGAAGTTAGTATTAGCGCCACCAGCTGGACTGAGCGTTGTACTACGGTTAAACAAATAAATCAGATCAGGTCCACGTGACTGAGGCTGAGTTTACACGGAGACAATGTGGCAGTAAAACGGTATAGTATGATGTCGGTTGCTACCAACCGTTCATACGGAGACTGTTCCAGGTGAAAACGTAAAGCCTAGCGTACATCGACAGAGAAACTGGAGACAACTAGTTGAAGGCGGCTTTTGGCGACTGAGAGGAGATGATGGAGATGATCAGTTGAAATCGGTCGATGTGAGCGCTCTTACAACTGGAGATGATCAGTCGGTCTCCAGTTCCAGTCAGTTGCCCGTGTTCTACTTTTCGGCAACTAGTTGTCCTCAGTTTTGGAGATATGACCCGATGTGCGCGCTCCATGCGCCGCTCCGACAACGTGTGTGTATTGCGTGTATTGCGCCCGCAACAGTTTATGTCAGAAACACACTGTAGTTGAGGCCAGTTGCTGTCGATGTACGCGCTGTTATTCCCCAGACTGGTCTGATACTGGGAGTTGCCCGTTTTCGTCAGATTGTCGATGTGTGCGGGGCAGTAACTCATATGCGACGGATATAATCATATGCCAGTCCCATGTACGCTAAGCTTAAGTGTTCAGATCCAGCCTGCAGAGTGGAACAAGTCAGAAACGCTGCACAGCGGGGGCTCTTTCACACCCGCGAGAGGGAACAGGTGTGAAATCCCCCTCTGCTCTGACCCCCGCCTCCTGCTGCTCCCACACGTACATTTGGACATGCGCAGTAGCGGAGAACAAACATAAACAACAATGGCGGCGGTCGCACTAGCTAGCTTCGTGGGCTTCGAGCACAGCACAGAGGATAATTCTACTCCTTCGTTCGTCCAAACGAGACCACGCGAAGCTCTAGGTTCAGTTTCCATTTTCACAGCTGCTGTTAAAATGCAGAATGATGCTGGTGCGTCCTGAGGGTCTGGCACAGGAAGTGAGTACACTGCAGAGAGGGGGCTGGGCACGGGGCTGGGGGTCGTGTGAGTGTTGTAAAGTTTCTCTGCCCCCTACTGGCCAGGCGCTAGAACTACATCGTTTTTCAACCTCAAGTGAACGCTGAGAAATTTGCATTAGGAGCCAGGTCGTTTCTGTTAATAGCCTGGAAACGTCTGCGCAGCGTCTCAGTATAAACAGGGCCTTAGAGTTTCGCTCTAATCTCAGCCTTTGTCGTGAAATTATTCTTTATCTTCTCGTTACGGGGCAAAAACAGGTGTGACCAGAAGAGAGAGACTGATTCTGATTGGACCAAAGCCTTTAGAAAGAACAGGGAGAGCGAACTGATTACAACTGATAAGACACACTGCACAGACACACACAGAGAGACACACACAGGGAGACACACACAGGGAGACACACCCAGAGACACACACACACAGAGACACACCGAGAGACACACCCGGAGACACACCCAGAGACACACCCGGAGACACACCCGGAGACACACCCAGAGACACACACACCCGGAGACACACCGAGAGACACACCCGGAGACACACCCGGAGACACACCCGGAGACACACCCGGAGACACACCCGGAGACACACCCAGAGACACACACACCCGGAGACACACCGAGAGACACACCCGGAGACACACCCGGAGACACACCCAGAGACACACACACCCGGAGACACACCGAGAGACACACCCGGAGACACACCCGGAGACACACCCGGAGACACACCCAGAGACACACACACCCGGAGACACACCGAGAGACACACCCGGAGACACACCCAGAGACACACACACACAGAGACACACTCGCACAGACACACACACATAGACACGCACAGACACACACACACAGAGACACACTCACACAGACATGCACACACACACACACACAGACATGCACAGACACACACTCGCACAGACATGCACACACAGAGACACACACAGACATGCACAGACACACACACATAGACACGCACACACAGAGACACTTGCACAGACGCACACACATACACAGAGACACACTCACACAGACATGCACACACAGACATGCACTCACACAGACATGTACAGACACACACACACACAGACACAGACATGCACACACAGAGACACACACAGACATGCACAGACCCCCACACACACAGACACAGACATGCACACACAGAGACACACACAGACATGCACAGACCCACACAGACACAGACATGCACACACAGAGACCCACACAGACATGCACACACAGAGACACACACAGACATGCACAGACCCACACACACACAGACACAGACATGCACACACAGAGACACACACAGACATGCACAGACCCACACAGACACAGACATGCACACACAGAGACCCACACAGACATGCACACACAGAGACACACACAGACACACACCTCCTCCAGCGGAGTAATAAACTATAATTGATAAGAATGGATTGTGCCGCACTAATTAGACCGTCCTCTTGTGACCGCAGCTAATCACTGTGGATTAACTGCATTCTTTTCCAATTTAGATAAAATCACCATCGATTCATGAACTGAAAGGTTTCCAGGATTAATCTGTGATACAATCATTGGCAGCAGCTGAGTTTATACTAGTAGTTATAGTTTATACGTCTTAAAGTGAATCCTTACAAAGAAACAGTCTGGTTCAGAGGGTCTGATGTTTGACACCAAGACCACAGTCATGGTCTGAAGAAACTGTGGCTGAATGTCCACACTGTACCCTATCCTCTCACGCACTATATTGGGCCCTATAGTGCACTATATAGTGCACTATATAGGGCACTATAGGGCCCTATATAGTGCACTACAGTACCTTGCGAAAGTATTTGGCCCCCTTGAACCTTTCAACATTTTGCCACATTTCAGGCTTCAAACATAAAGATATAACATTTTAATTTTTTGTCAAGAATCAACAACAAGTGGGACACAATCATGAAGTGGAACAAAATTTATTGGATAATTTAAACTTTTTTAACAAATAAAAAACTGAAAAGTGGGGCTTGCAATATTATTCGGCCCCTTGCGCTAATACTTTGTGGCGCCACCTTTTGCTGCAATTACAGCTGCAGGTCGCTTGGGGTATGTCTCTATCAGTTTTGCACATCGAGAGACTGGAATTCTTGCCCATTCTTCCTTGCAAAACAGCTGGAGCTCAGTGAGGTTGGATGGAGAGCGTTTGTGAACAGCAGTCTTCAGCTCTTTCCACAGATTCTGGATTGGATGCAGGTCTGGACTTTGACTTGGCCATTCTAACACCTGGATACGTCTATTTGTGAACCATTCCATTGTAGATTTGGCTTTATGTTTTGGATCATTGTCCTGTTGGAAGATAAATCTCCGTCCCAGTCTCAGGTCTTTTGCAGACTCCAACAGGTTTTCTTCCAGAATGGTCCTGTATTTTGCTCCATCCATCTTCCCATCAATTTTAGCCATCTTCCCTGTCCCTGCTGAAGAAAAGCAGGCCCAAAGCATGATGCTGCCACCACCATGTTTGACAGTGGGGATGGTGTGTTCAGGGTGATGAGCTGTGTTGCTTTTACGCCAAACATATCGTTTTGCATTGTGGCCAAAAAGTTTGATTTTGGTTTCATCTGACCAGAGCACCTTCTTCCACATGTTTGGTGTGTCTCCCAGGTGGCTTGTGGCAAACTTTAAACAAGACTTTTTATGGATATCTTTGAGAAATGGCTTTCTTCTTGCCACTCTTCCATAAAGGCCAGATTTGTGCAGTGCACGACTGACTGTTGTCCTATGGACAGACTCTCCCACCTCAGCTGTAGTTATCTGCAGTTCATCCAGAGTGATCATGGGCCTCTTGGCTGCATCTCTGATCAGTCTTCTCCTTGTTTGAGATGAAAGTTTGGAGGGACGGCCGGGTCTTGGTAGATTTGCAGTGGTCTGATACTCCTTCCATTTCAATATAATTGCTTGCACAGTGCTCTTTGAGATGTTTAAAGCTTGGGAAATCTTTTTGTATCCAAATCCGGCTTTAAACTTCTCCACAACAGTATCTCGGACCTGCCTGGTGTGTTCCTTTGTCTTCATGGTTCTCTCTGTGCTTTAAACAGAACCCTGAGACTATCAAAGAGCAGGTGCATTTATACGGAGACTTGATTACACACAGGTACATTCTATTTATCATCATCAGTCATTTAGGACAACATTGGATCATTCAAAGATCCTCACTGAACTTCTGGAGTGAGTTTGCTGCACTGAAAGTAAAGGGGCCCAATAATATTGCACGCCCCACTTTTCAGTTTTTTATTTGTTAAAAAAGTTTAAATTATCCAATACATTTCGTTCCACTTCACGATTGTGTCCCACTTGTTGTTGATTCATGACAAAAAATTAAAATGTTATATCTTTATGTTTGAAGCCTGAAATGTGGCGAAATGTTGAAAGGTTCAAGGGGGCACTATATAGTGCACTATATAGGGAATAACCCTAACCCTCAGATACAGCCTGTGTCTGATCAGAAACCTTTTCATTCACATAGTTTCAGGGAGTGTATCCTTCATGTGATGGTTGTGTGTGTGTTTGTGTGTATCTTTGTGTGTGTCGAGTGGAACAAAGAATACATTTCAAAGTCCAGAGAGTTGATAAAGCGCTGTCTGTGGTGCTGATCTCCTGGAAATGATTCCTCTGAATCTTATCAACAGCACTATTGTGTCCAGCGTCACATGTTCTGAGCCTGAACCTGGGTCTGGGTCTGGGTCTGGGTCTGAGTCTGTGGTTTCTTCCTCTCTTTCAGGAGCCTGTTTTCTAGGAAACCCAAAGAGACCAAGGTGTCGTCCCACAATGCAACAGGCTGGAGACTGTTCGGCAAATCGCCAAAGGAGAGCGACCCCAGTGCGCAGCCGGAGGACTCTCCACAGGTCTGTACTGTTTACATCATGATAATACACCTTTATTTCTTTAGCACTTTTCAAATACTGCGTTTACAAAGTGCAACACAGTCAGTTTGGGCAATAAAAACACAGAATAAAGCAAAATACAACATGTGAAGTTTGAAAAAGACGAACAATAAAAGAGGGTTTTTAAAGAAGTACTGATAGTCTTAATTCCCCTGGCAGGTCATCTGTCTCTGGTCTCGCTCTGGTCTCTCTCTGGTCTCTGTCTCTGGTCTCGCTCTGGTCTCTCTCTGGTCTCTCTCTGGTCTCTCTCTGCTCTCTCTCTGGTCTCTCTCTGGTCTCTCTCTCTTTTCTTTCTCTGGTCTCTCTCTCTGGTCTCTCTCCTCTGGCAGCTTGTTCCAGAGCCGTGGACCCTGAATAGAGAAGGCTCGATAACATTGTCTAAGCATTATCCAAAGGGAGGTCCATTTGGGTTGCCAGATTGGGTTGCCAGATTGGTGAAACCCAGATAGTTAGCCCTGTACCCAGTCTTCTGCAGCCCAGGACCAGAGCCAGTATAGCACACACACACAGAGGGATCCACACAGAGGGAGCACAGGCGTCCTCTGTTCAGACAGCTGCATTTAAGAACCTAAAAGACCAGAGCAGGGCGTCGGGATCGGACCATGAACCCTGGGGAAATCCACCTTTAATGTTTGCACAAAAAAACACTTCATTTAGATTGTTATGTGGGCTTTCCAAATACATCGGCTCAAAACTCATACACACATCTGTAAGGCCTTATGTTTGGTCTTATAATATCTCTGTTTTTTCCTCAAGCAAAACAATCACAATATTTAGAAAAAGATGCACTGGTTGAGAAACACTGTTCTACATGAGAGAGACGAGAGTAATGTTTATTTATATAGCACATGTTACAGACCAAGGTACAGACCCAAAGCACTTTCCAATGTTCAGAGTCAGATATTGTTCCAATCCTTCCACACACGGTGATGACAGAAGCGAGTCCAGAACACACTGGGTGGCACGGTGGCTGAGTGGATAGCACTCTCGCCTCTCAGCAAGAAGGTCCTGGGTTTGAATCCCGTTTGGACCAGGGCCTTTCTGAGTGGAGTTTACATGTTCTCCCCGTGTCTGCGTAGGTTTCCTCCGGGTGCTCCGGTTTCCCCTACCACTAAAAATATGTACAATAGGTCTGGCATGTGCCTCCTGTACTGGCCCCGCTCCCAACAATTGTAAACCGCTTTGAGACTCCGATGTGCAGTGAAAAGGCGGTATATAAATAAAAGCTTACTTACTTACACTGGACCATCAGCTCCAACACCATCCATTCACTCTCTCATTTACATTCAGACCTATTGTGTGTAAGAGAGAGACGAGACAGAGACCAGAGAGACGAGAGAGAGACGAGAGAGAGACGAGAGAGAGACGAGAGAGAGACGAGAGAGAGACGAGAGAGAGACGAGAGAGAGACGAGAGAGAGACGAGAGAGAGACGAGAGAGAGACGAGAGAGAGACGAGAGAGAGACGAGAGAGAGAGACCACAGAGAGAGACACAGAGGAGCCTCAGTCTGGAGACTGGACAAAGACGTCTTTAAACTCGGAGCAGAGTGAAGGACGGAGCAGAAAGAGAACGACTGAAAGTCACTGTGCTGCATTTAAAGGAACTGTTTTTATCAAAGGAGTGAATCAGGCTAAAGCTAAAGTACGACTCTTTGGTTCTTCAGTAAAAGTTTAGATGCATTTGTTTAAACGACTCTGATAACATTACAAGCTTTTATATTTATGCGACCTTTAAAACACCTCCACATCGCACTGTGGATGTTTCACGCTGAGGATGTAGCAAACAAAAACGTGGAACTTAGAAGCACTGCTAACTATTCATTCACTTAGAAACTTGGCTAACCACTTTTAATCTGTTTTTATGATCCATTTACATCGACAAAGTAACAAGTCGTTTTAAAATACAAGCTTCAAAAAGAATAGACCTTTGTGTATCAAAGTTTGAAAAATAATTGGTTAAACTCTGAGACCAGGGAAATCTACTTATTAGTGATGGCAATGTGAACTAAAGTGTGTGTCTGTGTGTGTGTGTCTGTGTGTGTCTCTGTCTGTGTGTCTGTGTGTATCGGTGTGTGTCTGTCTGTGTCTCTGTGTGTATCGGTGTCTGTCTGTGTGTCTCTGTCTCTGTGTGTCTCTGTCTCTGTGTGTCTCTGTCTCTGTGTGTGTGTGTGTGTCTGTCTGTGTGTGTGTGTGTGTGTGTCCCTCTCCAGGATGAGTCTCACACAGATCCCACTGAGCCTCCCTCGTCCTCTTCGTCTCGAAGGAAGAACCTGGAGTTTGAGCCTCTGTCGACCACAGCCCTGATCCTGGAGGACCGGCCCTCGTGAGTGTCCTGTCACACACATGTCACACACACGTCACACACATGTCACACACACGTCACACACACGTCACACACATGTCACACACACACGTCACACACATGTCACACACATGTCACACACACACGTCACACACATGTCACACACATGTCACACACATGTCACACACACGTCACACACACGTCACACACATGTCACACACATGTCACACACACGTCACACACATGTCACACACACGTCACACACACGTCACACACACGTCACACACACGTCACACACACTCACACACACGTCACACACATGTCACACACACGTCACACACATGTCACACACATGTCACACACACACGTCACACACATGTCACACACACGTCACACACACGTCACACACATGTCACACACACGTCACACACATGTCACACACACGTCACACACATGTCACACACATGTCACACACACACGTCACACACATGTCACACACACGTCACACACATGTCACACACATGTCACACACACGTCACACACATGTCACACACACGTCACACACATGTCACACACACGTCACACACACGTCACACACACGTCACACACACGTCAACACAGTCACACAACGTCACACACACGTCACACACAGTCACACACACGTCACACACACGTCACACACACGTCACACACACGTCACACACACACGTCACACACACGTCACACACACGTCACACACACGTCACACACACGTCACACACACGTCACACACACGTCACACACACGTCACACACACGTCACACACACGTCACACACACGTCACACACACGTCACACACACGTCACACACACGTCACACACACGTCACACACACGTCACACACACGTCCACACACACACGTCACACACACGTCACACACACGTCACACACACGTCACACACACGTCACACACACGTCACACACACGCCACACACACCCACACACACGCCACACACACGTCACACACACGTCACACACACGTCACACACACGTCACACACACGCACACACACACACACACACACACGTCACACACACGTCACACACACGTCACACACACGTCACACACACGTCACACACACGTCACACACACGTCACACACACGTCACGCACACGTCACGCACACGTCACGCACACGTCACGCACACGTCACGCACACGTCACGCACACGTCACACACACGTCACACACACGTCACACACACGTCACACACACAGTCACACACACGCACGCACATGTCACACACATGTCACACACACGTCACACACACGTCACACACATGTCACACACACGTCACACACATGTCACACGCACGCACATGTCACGCACATGTCACGCACACGTCACACACGTCACGCACATGTCACACACATGTCACGCACATGTCGCGCACATGTCACACACATGTCACGCACATGCCACGCACATGTCACGCACATTTCACGCACATGTCACGCACATGTCACACACATGTCACGCACATGTCACGCACATGCCACACACATGTCACGCACATGTCACACACATTTCACGCACATGTCACACACATGTCACGCACATGTCACGCACACGTCACGCACACATCACGCACACGTCACGCACACGTCACACACATGTCACACGCACGCACATGTCACGCACACGTCACACACACACACGCCACACGCACGCACATGTCACACGCATGTCACATGCACGCACATGTCACGCACATGTCACGCACACGTCACGCACACATCACGCACACGTCACGCACACGTCACGCACACGTCACACACATGTCACACGCACGCACATGTCACGCACACGTCACACACACACACGCCACACGCACGCACATGTCACACGCATGTCACATGCACGCACATGTCAAACACATGTCACACGCACGCACATGTCACACACATGTCACACGCACGCACATGTCACACACATGTCACACGCACGCACATGGGTCAGACCAGGTGGGTCAGACCAGGTGGGTCAGACCAGGTGGGCCAGACCAGGTGGGCCTCGTGGCATTGAAGGACGGGTCAAATGCAGAGGACACACACTCTCTGAGGATTGTCCCGACAGGAAAGGTTTAGGAAAGAACTGGCCTCAAAGGGAACGCCTGTTAAAACATATCCCCAGAATGATTAACAGCTTGGACCTATAGAAGATCCTCCCATAGACTTTTACACCCAGCACCTCTTCCTCCTCCTCCTCCTTGTCCTCCTCGTCCTCCTCCTCCTCCTCCTCGTCCTCCTCCTCCTCCTCGTCCTCCTCTCCCTCCTCGTCCTCCTCGTCCTCCTCCTCCTCTTCCTCCTCCTCCTCCTTGTCCTCCTCGTCCTCCTCCTCGTCCTCCTCCTCCTCCTCGTCCTCCTCCTCCTCCTTGTCCTCCTCGTCCTCCTCTTCCTCCTCCTCCTCCTCCTCCTCCTCCTCCTCCTCCTCCTCGTCCTCCTCGTCCTCCTCCTCGTCCTCGTCCTCCTCCTCGTCCTCCTCCTCCTCCTCGTCCTCCTCCTCCTCCTTGTCCTCCTCCTCCTCCTTGTCCTCCTCGTCCTCCTCCTCCTCCTTGTCCTCCTCGTCCTCCTCCTCCTCGTCCTCCTCCTCCTCCTCGTCCTCCTCCTCCTCCTTGTCCTCCTCCTCCTCCTCTTCCTCCTCCTCCTCCTTGTCCTCCTCGTCCTCCTCCTCCTCCTCCTCCTCCTCCTCCTCGTCCTCCTCCTCCTCCTCGTCCTCCTCCTCCTCCTTGTCCTCCTCGTCCTCCTCCTCCTCCTCCTCCTCCTCCTCCTCCTCGTCCTCCTCGTCCTCCTCCTCGTCCTCCTCGTCCTCCTCCTCGTCCTCGTCCTCCTCCTCGTCCTCCTCCTCCTCCTCCTCGTCCTCCTCCTCCTCCTCGTCCTCCTCCTCCTCCTTGTCCTCCTCCTCCTCCTTGTCCTCCTCGTCCTCCTCCTTGTCCTCCTCGTCCTCCTCGTCCTCCTCCTCGTCCTCCTCCTCCTCCTCGTCCTCCTCCTCCTCCTTGTCCTCCTCGTCCTCGTCCTCCTCCTCCTCCTCCTCGTCCTCCTCCTCCTCCTCCTCCTCCTCCTCCTCCTCCTCGTCCTCCTCCTCCTCCTCGTCCTCCTCCTCCTCCTTGTCCTCCTCCTCCTCCTTGTCCTCCTCGTCCTCCTCTTCCTCCTCGTCCTCCTCGTCCTCCTCCTCCTCCTCCTCCTCCTCCTCCTCCTCCTCCTCGTCCTCCTCCTCCTCCTTGTCCTCCTCGTCCTCCTCCTTGTCCTCCTCGTCCTCCTCGTCCTCCTCGTCCTCGTCCTCGTCCTCCTCCTCCTCCTTGTCCTCCTCCTCCTCCTTGTCCTCCTCTTCCTCCTCGTCCTCCTCGTCCTCCTCCTCCTCCTCCTCCTCCTCGTCCTCCTCCTCCTCTTCCTCCTCCTCCTCGTCCTCCTCCTCCTCCTCGTCCTCCTCCTCCTCCTCCTCCTCCTCCTCCTCGTCCTCCTCCTCCTCTCCTCCTCTTCCTCGTCCTCGTCCTCCTCCTCGTCCTCCTCCTCCTCCTCCTCCTCCTCGTCCTCGTCCTCCTCCTCGTCCTCCTCCTCCTCGTCCTCTTCCTCGTCCTCCTCCTCTTCCTCGTCCTCCTCCTCCTCCTCGTCCTCGTCCTCCTCCTCCTCCTCGTCCTCCTCCTCCTCCTCCTCGTCCTCTTCCTCCTCCTCCTCGTCCTCTTCGTCCTCCTCCTCCTCGTCCTCTTCCTCCTCCTCCTCGTCCTCCTCCTCCTCTTCCTCTTCCTCTTCCTCTTCCTCTTCCTCTTCCTCGTCCTCGTCCTCCTCGTCCTCCTCCTCCTCGTCCTCCTCGTCCTCGTCCTCTTCCTCTTCCTCGTCCTCCTCGTCCTCCTCCTCCTCTTCCTCTTCCTCTTCCTCTTCCTCTTCCTCTTCCTCCTCGTCCTCTTCCTCTTCCTCGTCCTCCTCGTCCTCCTCCTCCTCGTCCTCCTCGTCCTCTTCCTCGTCCTCTTCCTCGTCCTCCTCGTCCTCCTCCTCCTCTTCCTCTTCCTCGTCCTCGTCCTCCTCCTCGTCCTCCTCCTCGTCCTCCTCCTCCTCTTCCTCGTCCTCTTCCTCGTCCTCCTCCTCGTCCTCCTCGTCCTCCTCCTCCTCGTCCTCTTCCTCGTCCTCCTCCTCTTCCTCGTCCTCCTCCTCCTCCTCGTCCTCCTCCTCCTCCTCATCCTCCTCCTCCTCCTCCTCGTCCTCTTCCTCGTCCTCCTCCTCGTCCTCCTCGTCCTCCTCCTCCTCGTCCTCCTCCTCGTCCTCCTCCTCCTCCTCCTCCTCCTGGTGATGACTGTGTGTTGTGTTCAGGAACCTTCCGGCCAAGTCCATGGAGGAGACGCAGAGGCACAAGCAGGAGTACGAGCAGATGGTGGCAGGAGCCAAGAGGAGAGGTATGTTTCAGACCTCAGTGTGTGTGTCAGTGTGTGTCTGTGTGTGTCAGTGTGTGTCTGTGTGTGTCTGTGTGTGTCAGTGTGTGTCAGTGTGTGTCTGTGTGTGTCTGTGTGTGTCAGTGTGTGTCAGTGTGTGTCTGTGTGTGTCAGTGTGTGTCAGTGTGTGTCTGTGTGTGTCTGTGTGTGTCTGTGTGTGTCAGTGTGTGTCTGTGTGTGTCTGTGTGTGTCTGTGTGTGTCTGTGTGCGTCAGTGTGTAGCAGTGTGTGTTTGTGTGCGTCAGTGTGCGTCAGTGTGCGTCTGTGTGCGTCTGTGTGCGTCAGTGTGTGACAGTGTGTGATGTTTCAGAGCTGAGAGAGGCCCAGAGGAAGAAGCTGCAGATGAAGGAGAGGCACCGACAGGAGGACTGTATCTCCAACGCCATGGTGGTCTGGAACACAGAGATCCTGCCCAACTGGGACCTCATGTAGGCTCTGACCTCACACTGGGACCTCATGTAGGCTCTGACCTCACACTGGGAACCTCATGTAGGCTCTGACCTCACACTGGGACCTCATGTAGGCTCTGACCTCACACTGGGACCTCATGTAGGCTCTGACCTCACACTGGGACCTCATGTAGGCTCTGACCTCACACTGGGGACCTCATGTAGGCTCTGACCTCACACTGGGACCTCATGTAGGCTCTGACCTCACACTGGGACCTCATGTAGGCTCTGACCTCACACTGGGACCTCATGTAGGCTCTGACCTCACACTGGGACCTCATGTAGGCTCTGACCTCACACTGGGACCTCATGTAGGCTCTGACCTCACACTGGGACCTCATGTAGGCTCTGACCTCACACTGGGACCTCATGTAGGCTCTGACCTCACACTGGGACCTCATGTAGGCTCTGACCTCACACTGGGACCTCATGTAGGCTCTGACCTCACACTGGGAACCTCATGTAGGCTCTGACCTCACACTGGGACCTCATGTAGGCTCTGACCTCACACTGGGACCTCATGTAGGCTCTGACCTCACACTGGGACCTCATGTAGGCTCTGACCTCACACTGGGACCTCATGTAGGCTCTGACCTCACACTGGGACCTCATGTAGGCTCTGACCTCACACTGGGACCTCATGTAGGCTCTGACCTCACACTGGGACCTCATGTAGGCTCTGACCTCACACTGGGACCTCATGTAGGCTCTGACCTCACACTGGGACCTCATGTAGGCTCTGACCTCACACTGGGACCTCATGTAGGCTCTGACCTCACACTGGGACCTCATGTAGGCTCTGACCTCACACTGGGACCTCATGTAGGCTCTGACCTCACACTGGGACCTCATGTAGGCTCTGACCTCACACTGGGACCTCATGTAGGCTCTGACCTCACACTGGGACCTCATGTAGGCTCTGACCTCACACTGGGACCTCATGTAGGCTCTGACCTCACACTGGGACCTCATGTAGGCTCTGACCTCACACTGGGACCTCATGTAGGCTCTGACCTCACACTGGGACCTCATGTAGGCTCTGACCTCACACTGGGACCTCATGTAGGCTCTGACCTCACACTGGGACCTCATGTAGGCTCTGACCTCACACTGGGACCTCATGTAGGCTCTGACCTCACACTGGGACCTCATGTAGGCTCTGACCTCACACTGGGACCTCATGTAGGCTCTGACCTCACACTGGGACCTCATGTAGGCTCTGACCTCACACTGGGACCTCATGTAGGCTCTGACCTCACACTGGGACCTCATGTAGGCTCTGACCTCACACTGGGACCTCATGTAGGCTCTGACCTCACACTGGGACCTCATGTAGGCTCTGACCTCACACTGGGACCTCATGTAGGCTCTGACCTCACACTGGGACCTCATGTAGGCTCTGACCTCACACTGGGACCTCATGTAGGCTCTGACCTCACACTGGGACCTCATGTAGGCTCTGACCTCACACTGGGACCTCATGTAGGCTCTGACCTCACACTGGGACCTCATGTAGGCTCTGACCTCACACTGGGACCTCATGTAGGCTCTGACCTCACACTGGGACCTCATGTAGGCTCTGACCTCACACTGGGACCTCATGTAGGCTCTGACCTCACACTGGGACCTCATGTAGGCTCTGACCTCACACTGGGACCTCATGTAGGCTCTGACCTCACACTGGGACCTCATGTAGGCTCTGACCTCACACTGGGACCTCATGTAGGCTCTGACACTGGGACCTCATGTAGGCTCTGACCTCACACTGGGACCTCATGTAGGCTCTGACCTCACACTGGGACCTCATGTAGGCTCTGACCTCACACTGGGACCTCATGTAGGCTCTGACCTCACACTGGGACCTCATGTAGGCTCTGACCTCACACTGGGACCTCATGTAGGCTCTGACCTCACACTGGGACCTCATGTAGGCTCTGACCTCACACTGGGACCTCATGTAGGCTCTGACCTCACACTGGGACCTCATGTAGGCTCTGACCTCACACTGGGACCTCATGTAGGCTCTGACCTCACACTGGGACCTCATGTAGGCTCTGACCTCACACTGGGACCTCATGTAGGCTCTGACCTCACACTGGGACCTCATGTAGGCTCTGACCTCACACTGGGACCTCATGTAGGCTCTGACCTCACACTGGGACCTCATGTAGGCTCTGACCTCACACTGGGACCTCATGTAGGCTCTGACCTCACACTGGGACCTCATGTAGGCTCTGACCTCACACTGGGACCTCATGTAGGCTCTGACCTCACACTGGGACCTCATGTAGGCTCTGACCTCACACTGGGACCTCATGTAGGCTCTGACCTCACACTGGGACCTCATGTAGGCTCTGACCTCACACTGGGACCTCATGTAGGCTCTGACCTCACACTGGGACCTCATGTAGGCTCTGACCTCACACTGGGACCTCATGTAGGCTCTGACCTCACACTGGGACCTCATGTAGGCTCTGACCTCACACTGGGACCTCATGTAGGCTCTGACCTCACACTGGGACCTCATGTAGGCTCTGACCTCACACTGGGACCTCATGTAGGCTCTGACCTCACACTGGGACCTCATGTAGGCTCTGACCTCACACTGGGACCTCATGTAGGCTCTGACCTCACACTGGGACCTCATGTAGGCTCTGACCTCACACTGGGACCTCATGTAGGCTCTGACCTCACACTGGGACCTCATGTAGGCTCTGACCTCACACTGGGACCTCATGTAGGCTCTGACCTCACACTGGGACCTCATGTAGGGACCTCACACTGACCTCATGTAGGCTCCTCACACTGGGACCTCATGTAGGCTCTGACCTCACACTGGGACCTCATGTAGGCTCTGACCTCACACTGGGACCTCATGTAGGCTCTGACCTCACACTGGGACCTCATGTAGGCTCTGACCTCACACTGGGACCTCATGTAGGCTCTGACCTCACACTGGGACCTCATGTAGGCTCTGACCTCACACTGGGACCTCATGTAGGCTCTGACCTCACACTGGGACCTCATGTAGGCTCTGACCTCACACTGGGACCTCATGTAGGCTCTGACCTCACACTGGGACCTCATGTAGGCTCTGACCTCACACTGGGACCTCATGTAGGCTCTGACCTCACACTGGGACCTCATGTAGGCTCTGACCTCACACTGGGACCTCATGTAGGCTCTGACCTCACACTGGGACCTCATGTAGGCTCTGACCTCACACTGGGACCTCATGTAGGCTCTGACCTCACACTGGGACCTCATGTAGGCTCTGACCTCACACTGGGACCTCATGTAGGCTCTGACCTCACACTGGGACCTCATGTAGGCTCTGACCTCACACTGGGACCTCATGTAGGCTCTGACCTCACACTGGGACCTCATGTAGGCTCTGACCTCACACTGGGACCTCATGTAGGCTCTGACCTCACACTGGGACCTCATGTAGGCTCTGACCTCACACTGGGACCTCATGTAGGCTCTGACCTCACACTGGGACCTCATGTAGGCTCTGACCTCACACTGGGACCTCATGTAGGCTCTGACCTCACACTGGGACCTCATGTAGGCTCTGACCTCACACTGGGACCTCATGTAGGCTCTGACCTCACACTGGGACCTCATGTAGGCTCTGACCTCACACTGGGACCTCATGTAGGCTCTGACCTCACACTGGGACCTCATGTAGGCTCTGACCTCACACTGGGACCTCATGTAGGCTCTGACCTCACACTGGGACCTCATGTAGGCTCTGACCTCACACTGGGACCTCATGTAGGCTCTGACCTCACACTGGGACCTCATGTAGGCTCTGACCTCACACTGGGACCTCATGTAGGCTCTGACCTCACACTGGGACCTCATGTAGGCTCTGACCTCACACTGGGACCTCATGTAGGCTCTGACCTCACACTGGGACCTCATGTAGGCTCTGACCTCACACTGGGACCTCATGTAGGCTCTGACCTCACACTGGGACCTCATGTAGGCTCTGACCTCACACTGGGACCTCATGTAGGCTCTGACCTCACACTGGGACCTCATGTAGGCTCTGACCTCACACTGGGACCTCATGTAGGCTCTGACCTCACACTGGGACCTCATGTAGGCTCTGACCTCACACTGGGACCTCATGTAGGCTCTGACCTCACACTGGGACCTCATGTAGGCTCTGACCTCACACTGGGACCTCATGTAGGCTCTGACCTCACACTGGGACCTCATGTAGGCTCTGACCTCACACTGGGACCTCATGTAGGCTCTGACCTCACACTGGGACCTCATGTAGGCTCTGACCTCACACTGGGACCTCATGTAGGCTCTGACCTCACACTGGGACCTCATGTAGGCTCTGACCTCACACTGGGACCTCATGTAGGCTCTGACCTCACACTGGGACCTCATGTAGGCTCTGACCTCACACTGGGGACCTCATGTAGGCTCTGACCTCACACTGGGACCTCATGTAGGCTCTGACCTCACACTGGGACCTCATGTAGGCTCTGACCTCACACTGGGACCTCATGTAGGCTCTGACCTCACACTGGGACCTCATGTAGGCTCTGACCTCACACTGGGACCTCATGTAGGCTCTGACCTCACACTGGGACCTCATGTAGGCTCTGACCTCACATGTGGGACCCTCATGTAGGCTCTGACCTGGACCTCACACTGGGACCTCATGTAGGCTCTGACCTCACACTGGGACCTCATGTAGGCTCTGACCTCACCACTGGGACCTCATGTAGGCTCTGACCTCACACTGGGACCTCATGTAGGCTCTGACCTCACACTGGGACCTCATGTAGGCTCTGGACCTCACACTGGGACCTCATGTAGGCTCTGACCTCACACTGGGACCTCATGTAGGCTCTGACCTCACACTGGGACCTCATGTAGGCTCTGACCTCACACTGGGACCTCATGTAGGCTCTGACCTCACACTGGGACCTCATGTAGGCTCTGACCTCACACTGGGACCTCATGTAGGCTCTGACCTCTGACCCCCTGACCTCTGCAGGAGAGGCAGCAGGAGAGTCAGGGAGCTGTGGTGGCAGGGCCTCCCCCGAGTGTGAGAGGCCGAGTGTGGAGCTGACCTCACACGGCACGAGCTCAAAACCAGGTACACGCTCTACAGCACAGGTACACGCCCTACAGCACAGGTACACGCCCTACATCACAGGTACACGCCCTACATCACAGGTACACGCCCTACATCACAGGTACACGCCCTACATCACAGGTACACGCCCTACATCACAGGTACACGCCCTACAGCACAGGTACACGCCCTACAGCACAGGTACACGCCCTACATCACAGGTACACGCCCTACATCACAGGTACACGCCCTACAGCACAGGTACACGCCCTACATCCCAGGTACACGCCCTACATCACAGGTACACGCCCTACATCACAGGTACACGCCCTACATCACAGGTACACGCCCTACAGCACAGGTACACGCCCTACAGCACAGGTACATGCCCTACAGCACAGGTACACGCCCTACATCACAGGTACACGCCCTACAGCACAGGTACACGCCCTACATCACAGGTACACGCCCTACATCACAGGTACACGCCCTACATCACAGGTACACGCCCTACATCCCAGGTACACGCCCTACATCACAGGTACACGCCCTACATCACAGGTACACGCCCTACATCACAGGTACACGCCCTACAGCACAGGTACACGCCCTACATCACAGGTACACGCCCTACAGCACAGGTACACGCCCTACAGCACAGGTACACGCCTACATCACAGGTACACGCCCTACATCACAGGTACACGCCCTACATCACAGGTACACGCCCTACATCACAGGTACACGCCCTACATCCCAGGTACACGCCCTACATCCCAGGTACACGCCCTACATCACAGGTACACGCCCTACAGCACAGGTACACGCCCTACATCACAGGTACACGCCCTACATCCCAGGTACACGCCCTACAGCACAGGTACACGCCCTACATCACAGGTACACGCCCTACATCACAGGTACACGCCCTACATCACAGGTACACGCCCTACATCCCAGGTACACGCCCTACATCACAGGTACACGCCCTACATCACAGGTACACGCCCTACATCCCAGGTACACGCCCTACATCCCAGGTACACGCCCTACAGCACAGGTACACGCCCTACATCCCAGGTACACGCCCTACAGCACAGGTACACGCCCTACATCCCAGGTACACGCCCTACATCACAGGTACACGCCCTACATCACAGGTACACGCCCTACATCCCAGGTACACGCCCTACATCACAGGTACACGTACACGCCCTACATCACAGGTACACGCCCTACATCCCAGGTACACGCCCTACATCCCAGGTACACGCCCTACATCACAGGTACACGCCCTACATCACAGGTACACGCCCTACATCCCAGGTACACGCCCTACATCCCAGGTACACGCCCTACAGCACAGGTACACGCCCTACAGCACAGGTACACGCCCTACATCACAGGTACACGC
The DNA here is from genome assembly GCA_964034765.1 of Knipowitschia caucasica. Taxonomy (NCBI): domain Eukaryota; kingdom Metazoa; phylum Chordata; class Actinopteri; order Gobiiformes; family Gobiidae; genus Knipowitschia; species Knipowitschia caucasica. The sequence goes on from OZ035835.1 coordinate 40,682,105, forward strand.
CCTACATCCCAGGTACACGCCCTACATCACAGGTACACGCCTACATCACAGGTACACGCCCTACAGCACAGGTACACGCCCTACAGCACAGGTACACGCCCTACAGCACAGGTACACGCCCTACAGCACAGGTACACGCCCTACATCACAGGTACACGCCCTACATCACAGGTACACGCCCTACATCACAGGTACACGCCCTACATCACAGGTACACGCCCTACAGCACAGGTACACGCCCTACAGCACAGGTACACGCCCTACAGCACAGGTACACGCCCTACAGCACAGGTACACGCCCTACAGCACAGGTACACGCCTACACCAGGTACACCCTACATCACAGGTACACGCCTACATCACAGGTACACGCCCTACAGCACAGGTACACGCCCTACATCACAGGTACACGCCCTACAGCACAGGTACACGCCCTACACACAGGTACACGCCCTACATCACAGGTACACGCCCTACATCACAGGTACACGCCCTACATCACAGGTACACGCCTACACCAGGTACACGCCTACATCACAGGTACACGCCTACAGCCAGGTACACGCCTACATCCAGGTACACGCCCTACAGCACAGGTACACGCCCTACATCACAGGTACACGCCCTACATCACAGGTACACGCCCTACATCACAGGTACACGCCCTACATCCAGGTACACGCCCTACACACAGGTACACGCCCTACAGCACAGGTACACGCCCTACAGCACAGGTACACGCCCTACAGCACAGGTACACGCCCTACAGCACAGGTACACGCCCTACATCACAGGTACACGCCCTACATCACAGGTACACGCCCTACATCACAGGTACACGCCCTACATCACAGGTACACGCCTACACACAGGTACACGCCCTACATCACAGGTACACGCCCTACAGCACAGGTACACGCCCTACATCACAGGTACACGCCCTACATCACAGGTACACGTCCTACAGCACAGGTACACGCCCTACATCCAGGTACACGCCCTACATCACAGGTACACGCCCTACATCACAGGTACACGCCCTACATCCAGGTACACGCCCTACATCACAGGTACACGTCCTACAGCACAGGTACACGCCCTACATCACAGGTACACGCCCTACATCACAGGTACACGTCCTACACACAGGTACGCCCTACATCACAGGTACACGCCCTACATCACAGGTACACGCCCTACATCACAGGTACACGCCCTACAGCACAGGTACACGCCCTACATCCCAGGTACACGCCCTACATCACAGGTACACGCCCTACATCCAGGTACACGCCCTACACGCCCTACACCAGGTACACGCCCTACAGCACAGGTACACGCCCTACATCCCAGGTACACGCCCTACATCCAGGTACACGCCCTACCCAGGTACACGCCCTACAGTCACCAGGTACACGCCCTACATCCCAGGTACACGCCCTACATCCCAGGTACACGCCCTACATCACAGGTACACGCCCTACATCACAGGTACACGCCCTACATCCAGGTACACGCCCTACATCCCAGGTACACGCCCTACAGCACAGGTACACGCCCTACATCCCAGGTACACGCCCTACATCCCAGGTACACGCCCTACATCACAGGTACACGCCCTACAGCACAGGTACACGCCCTACATCACAGGTACACGCCCTACATCACAGGTACACGCCCTACATCCCAGGTACACGCCCTACAGCACAGGTACACGCCCTACATCCCAGGTACACGCCCAATATCACAGGTACACGTCCTACAGCACAGGTACACGCCCTACATCACAGGTACACGCCCTACATCACAGGTAAACGTCCTTCAGCACAGGTACACGCCCTACATCACAGGTACACGCCCTACATCACAGGTACACGTCCTACATCACAGGTACACGCCCTACATCACAGGTACACGCCCTACATCACAGGTACACGTCCTACAGCACAGGTACACGCCCTACAGCACAGGTACACGCCCTACATCACAGGTACACGCCCTACAGCACAGGTACACGCCCTACATCACAGGTACACGCCCTACAGCACAGGTACACGTCCTACAGCACAGGTACACGCCCTACATCACAGGTACACGCCCTACATCACAGGTACACGCCCTACAGCACAGGTACACGTCCTACATCACAGGTACAAGCCCTACATCACAGGTACACGCCCTACATCACAGGTACACGCCCTACATCACAGGTACACGTCCTACAGCACAGGTACACGCCCTACATCACAGGTACACGCCCTACATCACAGGTACACGTCCTACAGCACAGGTACACGCCCTACATCACAGGTACACGCCCTACATCACAGGTACACGTCCTACAGCACAGGTACACGCCCTACATCACAGGTACACGCCCTACATCACAGGTACACGTCCTACATCACAGGTACACGCCCTACATCACAGGTACACGCCCTACATCACAGGTACACGTCCTACAGCACAGGTACACGCCCTACATCCCAGGTACACGCCCTACATCACAGGTACACGTCCTACAGCACAGGTACACGCCCTACATCACAGGTACACGCCCTACAGCACAGGTACACGTCCTACAGCACAGGTACACGCCCTACAGCACAGGTACACGCCCTACATCACAGGTACACGTCCTACAGCACAGGTACACGCCCTACATCACAGGTACACGCCCTACAGCACAGGTACACGTCCTACAGCACAGGTACACGTCCTACAGCACAGGTACACGCCCTACATCACAGGTAAACGCCCTACAGCACAGGTACACGCCCTACATCAGCCCCAGGCACATGCTAATTCTAGGGTAAGGAAACATTTTAAGGGCTTTACGGGTGAGAATTGGGACAAGGCTGTTTTCCAACGTGGGGCAAAGATGTTAGCCTGGCTCAGTACCAGACCCATGTGGTCCTAGCCTGGCTCAGTACCAGACCCATGTGGTCCTAGCCTGGCTCAGTACCAGACCCATGTGGTCCTAGCCCGGCTCAGTACCAGACCCATGTGGTCCTAGCCTGGCTCAGTACCAGACCCATGTGGTCCTAGCCTGGCTCAGTACCAGACCCATGTAGTCCTAGCCTGGCTCAGTACCAGACCCATGTAGTCCTAGCCTGGCTCAGTACCAGACCCATGTGGTCCTAGCCTGGCTCAGTACCAGACCCATGTGGTCCTAGCCTGGCTCAGTACCAGACCCATGTGGTCCTAGCCTGGCTCAGTACCAGACCCATGTAGTCCTAGCCTGGCTCAGTACCAGACCCATGTAGTCCTAGCCTGGCTCAGTACCAGACCCATGTGGTCCTAGCCTGGCTCAGTACCAGACCCATGTGGTCCTAGCCTGGCTCAGTACCAGACCCATGTAGTCCTAGCCTGGCTCAGTACCAGACCCATGTGGTCCTAGCCTGGCTCAGTACCAGACCCATGTAGTCCTAGCCTGGCTCAGTACCAGACCCATGTAGTCCTAGCCTGGCTCAGTACCAGACCCATGTAGTCCTAGCCTGGCTCAGTACCAGACCCATGTAGTCCTAGCCTGGCTCAGTACCAGACCCATGTGGTCCTAGCCTGGCTCAGTACCAGACCCATGTGGTCCTAGCCTGGCTCAGTACCAGACCCATGTGGTCCTAGCCTGGCTCAGTACCAGACCCATATAGTCCTAGCCTGGCTCAGTACCAGACCCATGTAGTCCTAGCCTGGCTCAGTACCAGACCCATGTGGTCCTAGCCTGGCTCAGTACCAGACCCATGTGGTCCTAGCCTGGCTCAGTACCAGACCCATATAGTCCTAGCCTGGCTCAGTACCAGACCCATGTGGTCCTAGCCTGGCTCAGTACCAGACCCATATAGTCCTAGCCTGGCTCAGTACCAGACCCATGTGGTCCTAGCCTGGCTCAGTACCAGACCCATATAGTCCTAGCCTGGCTCAGTACCAGACCCATGTGGTCCGCTGCACTTCACATGAGTCTGGTACTGAGCCACAGTGGTTGGATTTCAGAAGGCAGGGCCTTGTAAAAAAAATCCTTGTATGTGATTGGACAGACCACTTGTCCGTTATCTTGAATGAAGTCTGCTTTCAGCCACTCACATCGAAGCACACGGCTCCCATAGGTTGCCAAATCCCAGCAAGATTTTCCAACCCAAAATCCGCGAGAAAACCCAAAAAAAAAACACTCAATGATTTTTTGGCTAAAAACTTAATATAATCAACGGGCTATCATGATTGTGTTTATTGTCTTTCTGTTTATTTAATACCTACAAGTCTCTTGGAAAAAAATATGCGGGAACCACCAAACCTGGCAACCCTGCTGCATAGTGAGTAAACAGGAACACTGAACCAGTCCTTCAACCAAACTTTACAGGAACATTTGACTCTTAAAACACACATAATTCAAGTATTTACTCTTTTAAAAAGATTCGCGGACTTTACGTCCGCCATCTTGGATTCCTCTCGCTGCTGCATGAGAGAAGCTTGAGAAGGCAGAACCCCACGTAGCACCGGCAATCCTGATTGGTCGATTAAAAAATAATCTGGGGAAGGCGTTGGCTATGGGCTCGATACCAGACCCATGTGGTTCAGCCAAATGCCTCTGGTGGAGCACGGCGGAACTACAAGGGTCTGGCAGAGCCAGGCTACAAAGACGGTACCACTGAACACAAACTCTACATATATATAATGGATATACACTGCTCACAAAACTTGGGGCACACTCAGAAAACACATCCTAGATGTCAATCAATTCGAATTTTTGGATGAGAATCTTTATTTATAGTGTGTTGAGAACAAAATAACATATGAATGATAAATGGAAATCAAATTCTCAGCCCCTGGAGGTCTGGATCCAAAATTATAGTCAAAATCAAAGTGACAAGTGAGGTAACTGGTTGATCCAAATTCTGTAGAAGTTCCACAAAATGAGTCTGTGTCATCTTCAGTCGTGTGTGTGGCCTCCATGTCTGAATGCACTCCCTACAACGCCTGGGCCTGCTCCTGGTGAGACCACGGAGGTCCTCCTGAGGGATCTCCTCCCAGACCTGGCATTGAGTATCGGTCAGCTCCTGGACAGTCTGTGGTGCAACGTGATGGATGGACCGAGACATGATGTCCCAGATGTGCTCTAATGGATTTAAGTCTGGGCCAGGCCAGGCCAGTCCAAAACATCAATACCTTCATCATGCAGGAAGCCATGGAGGTCATTTTGTAGGGCTCGGGCAGTGCTTCTCCTGTTTCTTTGTGCACAAATGAGCAGATAGCGGTCCTGCTCCTGGGTTGTTGACCTCGGTTGGCCCCCCCAGGTCTCCTGGTGTACTGGCCTGTCTCCTTGTGTACTGGCCTGTCTCCTTGTGTACTGGCCTGTCTCCTGGTGTACTGGCCTGTCTCCTGGTGTACTGGCCTGTCTCCTTGTGTACTGGCCTGTCTCCTTGTGTACTGGCCTGTCTCCTTGTGTCTGGCCTGTCTCCTGGTGTACTGGCCTGTCTCCTGGTGTACTGGCCTGTCTCCTTGTGTACTGGCCTGTCTCCTGGTGTACTGGCCTGTCTCCTGGTGTACTGGCCTGTCTCCTTGTGTACTGGCCTGTCTCCTGGTGTACTGGCCTGTCTCCTGGTGTACTGGCCTGTCTCCTGGTGTACTGGCCTGTCTCCTGGTGTACTGGCCTGTCTCCTGGTGTACTGGCCTGTCTCCTTGTGTACTGGCCTGTCTCCTTGTGTACTGGCCTGTCTCCTGGTGTACTGGCCTGTCTCCTGGTGTCTGTGTACCTGTCTCCTGTGTACTGGCCTGTCTCCTTGTGTACTGGCCTGTCTCCTGGTGTACTGGCCTGTCTCCTGGTGTACTGGCCTGTCTCCTTGTGTACTGGCCTGTCTCCTGGTGTACTGGCCTGTCTCCTGGTGTACTGGCCTGTCTCCTGGTGTACTGGCCTGTCTCCTGGTGTACTGGCCTGTCTCCTTGTGTACTGGCCTGTCTCCTGGTGTACTGGCCTGTCTCCTGGTGTACTGGCCTGTCTCCTGGTGTACTGGCCTGTCTCCTGGTGTACTGGCCTGTCTCCTGGTGTACTGGCCTGTCTCCTGGTGTACTGGCCTGTCTCCTGGTGTACTGGCCTGTCTCCTTGTGTACTGGCCTGTCTCCTGGTGTACTGGCCTGTCGCCTGGTGTACTGGCCTGTCTCCTTGTGTACTGGCCTGTCTCCTTGTGTACTGGCCTGTCTCCTGGTGTACTGGCCTGTCTCCTGGTGTACTGGCCTGTCTCCTGTGTACTGGCCTGTCTCCTGTGTACTGGCCTGTCTCCTGGTGTACTGGCCTGTCTCCTGGTGTACTGGCCTGTCTCCTTGTGTACTGGCCTGTCTCCTGGTGTACTGGCCTGTCTCCTGGTGTACTGGCCTGTCTCCTGGTGTACTGGCCTGTCTCCTGGTGTACTGGCCTGTCTCCTTGTGTACTGGCCTGTCTCCTGGTGTACTGGCCTGTCTCCTGGTGTACTGGCCTGTCTCCTGGTGTACTGGCCTGTCTCCTGGTGTACTGGCCTGTCTCCTGGTGTACTGGCCTGTCTCCTTGTGTACTGGCCTGTCTCCTGGTGTACTGGCCTGTCTCCTGGTGTACTGGCCTGTCTCCTGGTGTACTGGCCTGTCTCCTGGTGTACTGGCCTGTCTCCTGGTGTACTGGCCTGTCTCCTGGTGTACTGGCCTGTCTCCTGGTGTACTGGCCTGTCTCCTGGTGTACTGGCCTGTCTCCTGGTATCTCCTCCATGCTCTGGACACTGCGCTGGGAGACACAGCAAACCTTCCACAGCACAAATGGACGTGCCATTTTGGATGAGCATCACTCCCTGAGCAACTTCTGTGGGTTGTAGATGCCTCCTCATGACACCTCTGGTGGTGAGAACACTGGACAAATGCAAAAGTGTTCCAAAAATATGGTACAAAGGATGAAGACAGAGAAATGGTAATGGTAAAACCATTCCTCTTTTGGAGTGATCTTGCTCTTTTCCTCTCATTTCCACAACATCAAGTGAAATTGATTCACAATAAGTGTGGCTTCCTAACTGGACAGTCTGATATCCCAGAAATTTGACTGACTTGGAGTTACATTGTGTTTTTGTGAGCAGTGTATATTGGAGTATTGTGCACATCTCTGGGTCTGATTGGACCTGAGCTGTGGGGGTTGCAAAGCAGACTTCCATCTATGTGAGGTGGTATTACATGTATCACGGTGTACAGATAACATCATTGGACTGGGCAGAACACTGCCTCATTTATAAAGTTGTACCTGTGTGCAGAGCTGTACGAGATCTTCCTGTCCAGAGCCAAGGAGAAGTGGAGGAGCTACAGCGAGACCAGCTCGGTCACCGACAGCGAGAGCGGTGAGCACAGCAGCTCTCCCCACATCCTCACAAACAAAACATCTGAAAAAAACATCTGTGTGTGTCCAGCAGAGGGCGCCTCGCTGGCAGATAGAGAGTCCAGCCTGGACCTCATCAAACTGGACATCTCCAGAACATTTCCCTCTCTCTTCATCTTCCAGAAGGTATCGTCTGTGCCATAGTCAACATGTCTCCATCCTGCAACACTGACATTCCACTTTGGGACAATCTCTTAAAATAATAGTGTGTGTGCGTGTGTGTGCGTGCAGGGCGGGCCGTACCATGACCTCCTCCACAGTGTGCTGGGGGCCTACACCTGCTACAGACCTGACATTGGCTACGTGAGTTCCACTTCAACATGTTCCAGACACTTTTGAACCATTATCATCTCTCATAGTGGGTAAAGTGTCTTGCCCAAGGACACAACAGCAGACATCCGTGGGAGTCGGTGGAGAAGGTCTCGTGGTGGTCTTGAACCCACGTTTCTTGTTTTTGTCAAATGTAGAAAAAATCCATCATCATTGACAACTAACAACTAATAATGTGAGGAATCATCAGCTCGATTATCAACGTTGTTAACTACAGTCTTAAATATGTAAAAATACTTATGACGCCATTATTTAATTATGTAAGTAACCCAGATCAGAGTCCCAGCAGGAGGCCAGTCCCTGTGCTCCTCAGAGTCCCAGCAGGAGGCCAGTCCCTGTGCTCCTCAGAGTCCCAGCAGGAGGCCAGTCCCTGTGCTCCTCAGAGTCCGAGCAGGAGGCCAGTCCCTGTGCTCCTCAGAGTCTCAGCAGGAGGCCGGTCCCTGTGCTCCTCAGAGTCCCAGCAGGAGGCCGGTCCCTGTGCTCCTCAGAGTCCCAGCAGGAGGCCGGTCCCTGTGCTCCTCAGAGTCCCAGCAGGAGGCCAGTCCCTGTGCTCCTCAGAGTCCCAGCAGGAGGCCGGTCCCTGTGCTCCTCAGAGTCCCAGCAGGAGTCCAGTCCCTGTGCTCCTCAGAGTCCCAGCAGGAGTCCAGTCCCTGTGGTCCTCAGAGTCCCAGCAGGAGGCCAGTCCCTGTGCTCCTCAGAGTCCCAGCAGGAGGCCGGTCCCTGTGCTCCTCAGAGTCCCAGCAGGAGGCCAGTCCCTGTGCTCCTCAGAGTCCCAGCAGGAGTCCAGTCCCTGTGGTCCTCAGAGTCCCAGCAGGAGTCCAGTCCCTGTGGTCCTCAGAGTCCCAGCAGGAGTCCAGTCCCTGTGGTCCTCAGAGTCCCAGCAGGAGGCCAGTCCCTGTGCTCCTCAGAGTCCCAGCAGGAGGCCGGTCCCTGTGCTCCTCAGAGTCCCAGCAGGAGTCCAGTCCCTGTGCTCCTCAGAGTCCCAGCAGGAGGCCAGTCCCTGTGCTCCTCAGAGTCCCAGCAGGAGTCCAGTCCCTGTGCTCCTCAGAGTCCCAGCAGGAGGCCAGTCCCTGTGCTCCTCAGTATCTGAGTTTGTTCATATGGCATGTTCTACAACATTGCGTTCAGAATGAAGACAATGGCAGTTCCTGCAGACCATGGGGATAGCCGTGTGTTTGTGTTTATATGTATGATCACATGTGTGTGTGTTTACATGTATGATCACACATGTGTGTGTTTACATGTATGATCACATGTGTGTGTGTTTACATGTATGATCACACGTGTGTGTGTTTCTGTGTATGATCACACGTGTGTGTGCTTACATGTATGATCACACGTGTGTGTGTTTCCGTGTATGATCACAGATGTGTGTGTTTCCGTGTATGATCACAGGTGTGTGTGTTTCCGTGTATGATCACAGATGTGTGTGTTTCCGTGTATGATCACAGATGTGTGTGTTTCCGTGTATGATCACAGGTGTGTGTGTTTCCGTGTATGATCACAGGTGTGTGTGTTTCCGTGTATGATCACAGATGTGTGTGTTTCCGTGTATGATCACAGATGTGTGTGCTTACGTGTATGATCACAGATGTGTGTGCTTATGTGTATGATCACACGTGTGTGCTTATGTGTATGATCACACGTGTGTGTGTTTCCGTGTATGATCACAGATGTGTGTGTTTCCGTGTATGATCACAGATGTGTGTGTTTCCGTGTATGATCACAGATGTGTGTGCTTATGTGTATGATCACACGTGTGTGTGTTTCCGTGTATGATCACATGTGTAATACCATTCTAATCCTACGTGTGGCGCAGGTGCAGGGCATGTCCTTCATCGCTGCGGTCCTGATCCTGAACCTGGAGGAGGCCGACGCCTTCATCACCTTCGCTAACCTCCTGAACAAACCGTGTCAGATGGCCTTCTTCAGGGTGGACCACGAGCTGGTAACACCTCAACACAACATACATTATACTTTAGACACATTTTACACACATTGGGTGATCCAAAATGGCGTCCTATTCAAATCAGTGGCTTGTTCTCAGTAGAGCACGGGACAGCTATGGGGACCGAAGGATTAGAGGAACTCACTCATATTTGTTTTTTTCTGCTGATCAGAGTGGTGTTAGAGTTTGTTGCCATAAAGTGTTGATTTATAGAAAACGGAAGGATTTTACATGAAAAAAGTTCAGAACGACAAGGGAAACTATAATCCCACAGAATCCTCCTTATGAAAGCTGTAGGTTCTCTGTCAGGTTCTCTGTCCGCTGAGGTCATTCTGTTTCAGATTATAATGAGTAATGCAGTACCACGGCGCCCCCTGTGCCCATTGCTGGGACAACTATAAGATAGTCGTACTCTATCCAGATAATATTATTATGGTCTAATATATGTGTGTATTATATTTGTGTATTTCTGCTGAACCCTGGTGTGTTTGTGTTTGTGTGTGTCTGTGTGTTGCCAGATGCTGAAGTACTTTGCAGCCTTTGAGGTTTTCTTTGAGGAGAACCTGCCTCGGCTTTTTAACCACTTCCAGAGCAACAGCCTCACACCGGACCTGTATCTCATCGACTGGTACTGACACGCACACACAGACGCACACAGACACACACGCACACGCACACACAGATGCTCACAGACACACACACAGACACGCACACACAGACACACACGCACACAGACACACACGCACACAGACACACGCACAGACACGCACACACAGACGCACACAGACACACACGCACACGCACACACAGACGCTCACAGACACACACACAGACACGCACACACAGACACACACGCACACACACAGACACACACGCACACAGACACACGCACAGACACGCACACACAGACGCACACAGACACACACGCACACAGACACACGCACAGACACACACACAGACGCACACAGACACACACGCACACAGACGCACACGCACACACAGACGCTCACAGACACACACACAGACACGCAGACGCGCACACAGACACACGCACAGACACACACACAGACACACACACAGACACACACACACACACGCACACCCAGACGCATCAGTAACCCCGCCCCTCTCCCCCGTCCAGGATCTTCACGCTGTACAGTAAGTCTCTGCCTCTGGACGTGGCGTGCCGGGTGTGGGACGTGTTTTGCCGGGACGGGGAGGAGAGTCTGTTCCGGACCGGGCTGGGCCTGCTGCGGCTGTACCAGGACGTCCTGCTGCAGATGGACTTCATCCACATGGCTCAGTTCCTCACACGTCTGCCCGAAGACCTGCCCGCCCACACGCTCTTCCACGCCATGGCCAACACGCACATGCTGAGCCGCAGCCGCCGCTGGGCACAGGTGCGGGCACATCTGTGTACTCTGCTCTCTATACGCTGCACCTGTGTTTGAGCTGCACCTGTGTGTAAGCTGCACCTGTGTGTAAGCTGCACCTGTGTGTAAGCTGCACCTGTGTGTAAACTGCACCTGTGTGTAAGCTGCACCTGTGTGTAAGCTGCACCTGTGTGTAAACTGCACCTGTGTGTAAACTGCACCTGTGTGTAAGCTGCACCTGTGTGTAAGCTGCACCTGTGTGTAAGCTGCACCTGTGTGTAAGCTGCACCTGTGTGTAAACTGCACCTGTGTGTAAGCTGCACCTGTGTGTAAGCTGCACCTGTGTGTAAGCTGCACCTGTGTGTAAACTGCACCTGTGTGTAAGCTGCACCTGTGTGTAAGCTGCACCTGTGTGTAAGCTGCACCTGTGTGTAAACTGCACCTGTGTGTAAGCTGCACCTGTGTGTAAGCTGCACCTGTGTGTAAGCTGCACCTGTGTGTAAACTGCACCTGTGTGTAAGCTGCACCTGTGTGTAAGCTGCACCTGTGTGTAAGCTGCACCTGTGTGTAAACTGCACCTGTGTGTAAGCTGCACCTGTGTGTAAACTGCACCTGTGTGTAAGCTGCACCTGTGTGTAAGCTGCACCTGTGTGTAAACTGCACCTGTGTGTAAACTGCACCTGTGTGTAAGCTGCACCTGTGTGTAAGCTGCACCTGTGTGTAAGCTGCACCTGTGTGTAAACTGCACCTGTGTGTAAACTGCACCTGTGTGTAAGCTGCACCTGTGTAAGCTGCACCTGTGTGTAAGCTGCACCTGTGTGTAAGCTGCACCTGTGTGTAAACTGCACCTGTGTGTAAGCTGCACCTGTGTGTAAGCTGCACCTGTGTGTAAGCTGCACCTGTGTGTAAACTGCACCTGTGTGTAAGCTGCACCTGTGTGTAAGCTGCACCTGTGTGTAAGCTGCACCTGTGTGTAAACTGCACCTGTGTGTAAGCTGCACCTGTGTGTAAGCTGCACCTGTGTGTAAGCTGCACCTGTGTGTAAACTGCACCTGTGTGTAAGCTGCACCTGTGTGTAAGCTGCACCTGTGTGTAAGCTGCACCTGTGTGTAAGCTGCACCTGTGTGTAAGCTGCACCTGTGTGTAAGCTGCACCTGTGTGTAAGCTGCACCTGTGTGTAAGCTGCACCTGTGTGTAAGCTGCACCTGTGTGTAAGCTGCACCTGTAGTGTCTGATTCTAGTCCTGAGAAAGTATGTGCTGTAGCGACTGAAACTTGATGGAGTCTCTATCACAACTCAAAAACGCATGTTAGCTGCATTGCTACATTAGCCACAGAATTAAAGAAGTAGGAAAAAGTCTATGATCCTGGGATTACGGTCTATGGTGCATGTAACGATTAATGTTAGCATGAAGTAGAAATGTGCTTCAGCGCTGTGACGTGACACATGTGGTATTGCACACAGATTATTGCTCTTTCTGAGATTATTCAGATTATTGCTCTTTCTGAGATTATTCAGATTATTGCTCTTTCTGAGATATTCAGATTATTGCTCTTTCTGAGATATTCAGATTATTGCTCTTTCTGAGATATTCAGATTATTGCTCTTTCTGAGATGATTCAGATTATTGCCCTTTCTGAGATGATTCAGATTATTTCCCTTTCTGAGATGATTCAGATTATTGCCCTTTCTGAGATGATTCAGATTATTGCCCTTTCTGAGATGATTCAGATTATTGCCCTTTCTGAGATGATTCAGATTATTGCCCTTTCTGAGATGATTCAGATTATTGCACATTCTGAGATGATTTAGATTATTGCCCTTTCTGAGATGATTCAGATTATTGCCCTTTCTGAGATGATTTAGATTATTGCCCTTTCTGAGATGATTCAGATTATTGCCCTTTCTGAGATGATTCAGATTATTGCCCTTTCTGAGATGATTCAGATTATTGCCCTTTCTGAGATGATTCAAATTATTGCCCTTTCTGAGATGATTCAGATTATTGCCCTTTCTGAGATGATTCAGATTATTGCCCTTTCTGAGATGATTTAGATTATTGCCCTTTCTGAGATGATTCAGATTATTGCCCTTTCTGAGATGATTCAGATTATTGCCCTTTCTGAGATGATTCAGATTATTGCCCTTTCTGAGATGATTCAGATTATTGCCCTTTCTGAGATGATTCAGATTATTGCCCTTTCTGAGATGATTTAGATTATTGCCCTTTCTGAGATGATTCAGATTATTGCCCTTTCTGAGATGATTCAGATTATTGCCCTTTCTGAGATGATTCAGATTATTGCCCTTTCTGAGATGATTCAGATTATTGCACAGCTGCAGGACATGAGGGCAGTCTTTGTTAGTTCTCGTCATGTTGTTTCTGATCCTCTGTTGACAGGTTTTCTCTGCACTCATGAAAGAAGGCGGCAAAGAGGCGGACCGCAACGGCAGCCCGGCGCTGAGGAGCTAACGGCTAACGGAACCGGCTCTTAGACTGGACCAGGTCTCTGACTGGACCAGGTCTGGGACTTGTCCAGGCCGCTGTGGTCCGTCACACAACTCCATCTGACATAAGGCCAGAATCATGCGCCACGTTTCCACCGCCTCTACTCTACTCTACTCTACTCTACTCTACTCTACTTCACTCTACTCTACTCTACTCTACTCTACACTACTCTACTTCACTCTACTCTACTCTACTCTACTCTACTCTACTCTACACTACTCTACTTCACTCTACTCTACTCTACTCTACTCTACTTCACTCTACTCTACTCTACTCTACTCTACTCTACTCTACTCTACTCTACTCTACTCTACTTCACTCTACTCTACTCTACTCTACTTCACTCTACTCTACTCTACTCTACTCTACTCTACTCTACTTCACTCTACTCTACTCTACTCTACTTCACTCTACTCTACTTCACTCTACTCTACTCTACCCTACTCTACTTCACTCTACTCTACTCTACTCTACTCTACTTCACTCTACTTCACTCTACTCTACTCTACTTCACTCTACTTCACTCTACTTCACTCTACTTCACTCTACTCTACTCTACTCTACTCTACTCTACTCTACTCTACTCTACTCTACTCTACTCTACTCTACTCTACTTTACTTCACTCTACTGTACTACACTCTACTCTACCCTAGAGTAGAACCGAGTAGATCCGAGGCGAGCTGAGTGGGGCTGGTGGAATCGGGGCTAAACTCCACGGTGTCGTTGTCAGTTTGACGGATGTTACAAACCAGTTGGACGTTTTACTTCAGCTTTGACGGTCTTTTAAAAAACCTGGACTTTTATGGTTTTATGAATGAGTTTTCACGTGAAGGAGTTGTCTTCTGTAGTGTTTTGCACAAGGGCACAAGGAAACCACTCGATGTGAACGCATTCACACAGAGAACGTTCTGTAGAAACTGAAGAAACTGTGAACCATTCGAACCACAATGATTTTTATTTTTACACATTTCAGAATTGAGCTGCTGGAATCCAACACTATTAGTATTAAACGCTTTTTATGTGGTTTCAAACATCTGAGTCTGAGGACGGCTGGACTGAGGAGAGATGTTATTATAATAACTTTTAATAATAACTTATGATGTCAACAATGTGAAAGGGCAGAACATGCACCGTGGAACGTTCCTCCTCTTGGAATGTTCCACTTTGCAGCTAAAACATGATCAGTTTGAAAAGACCATAAGTATTGCCACCGACTGGATGAAGACATGAATATATTTTGCACTCTTCCTCTCGTGGGCTGACCTCTCCACAGATCCTGACCGGTGGCATTATCCACATGAAAACTGTAGTGTGGTCCTGACACCAGCAGGGGGCAGCACTCAGTCACTTCAGAAACAAACTGAATCCTCCGTTACTGCAGCTCACTGTGACTTTTAGGATTCAATTCATTTTATTTGTATATCGCTCTAAATCTCCCCAGTCCTCAGTCCTCAGCCTCTAACTCCTCCTCTTCATCAAACGTCAGTATTTCCACAGCACTTTACAGCCGTGAACAGACGAGCATGGCTTTTGGCTTTTACTGCTTTTAGAAAGAACTCAGTAACACAGTGGTTTGTCCAATAGAGATGCTTTATAGTTATTTATCTTATTTACAATTTAATCAAACGTCATCCTGTTTTTTATGTTCTTACAATGTTCAAGACAACCAGCAGAGGGCAGCAGTCTGTGTGACCAGCAGAGGGCAGCAGTCTCTGTGTGACCAGCAGAGGGCAGCAGTTTGTGTGACCAGCAGAGGGCAGCAGTCTGTGTGACCACCAGAAGGCAGCAGTCTGTGTGACCAGCAGAGGGCAGCAGTCTGTGTGACCACCAGAGGGCAGCAGTCTGTGTGACCACCAGAAGGCAGCAGTCTGTGTGACCACCAGAGGGCAGCAGTCTGTGTGACCAGCAGAGGGCAGAAGTCTCTGTGTGACCACCAGAGGGCAGCAGTCTGTGTGACCACCAGAAGGCAGCAGTCTGTGTGACCACCAGAAGGCAGCAGTCTGTGTGACCAGCAGAGGGCAGCAGTCTGTGTGACCACCAGAAGGCAGCAGTCTGTGTGACCAGCAGAGGGCAGCAGTCTGTGTGACCACCAGAAGGCAGCAGTCTCTGTGACCACCAGAGGGCAGCAGTCTGTGTGACCAGCAGAGGGCAGCAGTCTGTGTGACCACCAGAAGGCAGCAGTCTGTGTGACCAGCAGAGGGCAGCAGTCTGTGTGACCACCAGAAGGCAGCAGTCTGTGTGACCAGCAGAAGGCAGCAGTCTGTGTGACCACCAGAGGGCAGAAGTCTCTGTGTGACCACCAGAGGGCAGCAGTCTGTGTGACCACCAGAAGGCAGCATCTGTGTGACCACCAGAAGGCAGCAGTCTGTGTGACCACCAGAGGGCAGTCTGTGTGACCACCAGAGGCCAGTCTGTGTGACACAGAGGGGCAGCAGTCTGTGTGACCCAGAGGCAGCAGTCTGTGTGACCACCAGGCAGCAAGCAGTCTGTGTGACCACCAGAGGCGGTCTGTTGCAGCAGTCTGTGTGACCAGCAGAGGGCAGCAGTCTGTGTGACCACCAGAAGGCAGCAGTCTGTGTGACCACCAGAAGGCAGCAGTCTGTGTGTGACCAGCAGAGGGCAGAAGTCTCTGTGTGACCACCAGAGGGCAGCAGTCTGTGTGACCACCAGAAGGCAGCAGTCTGTGTGACCACCAGAAGGCAGCAGTCTGTGTGACCAGCAGAGGGCAGCAGTCTCTGTGTGACCACCAGAGGGCAGCAGTCTGTGTGACCAGCAGAGCTGCAGCAGTCTGTGTGACCACCAGAAGGCAGCAGTCTGTGTGACCAGAGGGGCAGCAGTCTGTGTGACCACCAGAAGGCAGCAGTCTGTGTGACCACCAGAAGGCAGCAGTCTGTGTGTGACCAGCAGAGGGCAGAAGTCTCTGTGTGACCACCAGAGGGCAGCAGTCTGTGTGACCACCAGAAGGCAGCAGTCTGTGTGACCACCAGAAGGCAGCAGTCTGTGTGACCAGAGAGGGCAGCAGTCTCTGTGTGACCACCAGAGGGCAGCAGTCTGTGTGACCAGCAGAGGGCAGCAGTCTGTGTGACCAGCAGAGGGCAGCAGTTCTGTGTGACCACCAGAAGGCAGCAGTCTGTGTGACCACCAGGGCAGCAGTCTGTGTGACCAGCAGAGGGCAGCAGTCTGTGTGACCAGCAGAGGGCAGCAGTCTCCTGTGTGACCACCAGAGGGCAGCAGTCTCTGTGACCACCAGAGGGCAGCAGTCTGTGTGACCACCAGAGGGCAGCAGTCTGTGTGACCACCAGAGGGCAGCAGTCTGTGTGACCACCAGAGGGCAGCAGTCTCTGTGTGACCAGCAGAGGGCAGCAGTCTCTCTGTGACCAGCAGAGGGCAGCAGTCTCTGTGTGACCAGCAGAGGGCAGCAGTCTCTGTGTGACCAGCAGAGGGCAGCAGTCTCTGTGTGACCAGCAGAGGGCAGCAGTCTCTGTGTGACCAGCAGAGGGCAGCAGTCTCTGTGTGACCACCAGAGGGCAGCAGTCTGTGTAACTCACTCCAGCATTAGCTGCTGATCCATTGAAACTTTTGTGTTCTGAATTTAGTCTATGGTTTTGAAGCACTCCTTAAAAAACACATACCACACTTTTTCTACTTTTATTTGATCATGTTTTTTATGTTTTATTTAAAAACTCCAACAATACCACATCCGAGTCACTAACACTATGTTTGATGATTTGCTTCTTTACTTGTGTAAAAGTTTTTATGGACACAGAAAGTGCTGAACGCTGACATTATATTAGACACATGTTTTATTTTTGTCTTATTTTATTAAGTTTAACATTCCAGAGATTAGAGTGAGTTTAGTGTTTCCTGTGGTTGCTACAGTAATGCCTCCTCGTTCCTCTGTAGTTCTTTAAGTCTCTTTGTATCGAGTCATGTTTGCACTTTATGTCTGCGTTAAAGCGCCGTGTGCTTCTGCCACAGACTGTGGTGGAGCTGAAGGCAGTCTGTTGTTACAAAGTGCCAAACTACTCCACACACAACAAACTCTACTGCTGTGACATCACCTACAGCAGGGGCCTCTGTGAGCTTTCAGGGGCCTCCAGGAGCTAAAGGACCTTTTCTGAATGTTAACATACTGAGTCAAGTCAAACTGCAAATGTAACAATTTAGAAGTAATCTATTTTGATAGTGTCAGTCTCCATTCAGGGCTCTCACCTTCTGATAAACTCTGTCCCGGACGCTTAAAGTATCTCATTCTAGTCCTGAGGAAGTGTCTGTCTCATTCTAGTCCTGAGATCTCTGAGTGAAGACGTGGAGACCCCTGATGCAAGAGACCTGATCTGACTTTAGACTCATAAAGAAGCTAGTTTAAGTTTCTTACATGTGCTTTAAGTTCAAACTCATTCTTAATGTAAATTCAAAGAGTGGAATAGACAAAGTGCTAGAATCAAAGTGACTGTGGGAGCCCCAGCTCTGAGTGAGTTTGTCCTGAATGATGTATTTTCAAACTTGTGTCTTTAAAACTTGAATGATGAGAGTGAATTGTGATTACACTTGTTCACATTTGGAACGTGTTTGAGCTAAAACGTGCTCAGGATTTGTCCAAACACCATAAAACACGGATGAGTGACAGCTGCCAATCCACTTCCTGTTCAGTGTAACCTCCGACTCTTTCACTTTTTACTTTTCCAGCGACGTCTGTGACATTTCAAACCAAAAAATATATAAAAACCTCCTTTTTAAAGTGCCATAACATGTGACGTGTCAGAGACTGAAGACTCTGTCGTACTGCGGCCCGGAGCGAGGCCCGGAGCGAGGCCCGGAGCGAGGCCTGGAGCGAGGCCTGGAGTCTCACAGACAGAGGCGGAGACCCTGGCGGAGACCCTGACGGAGACCCTGGCGGAGACCCTGGCGGAGACCCTGGCGGAGACCCTGGCGGAGACCCTGGCGGAGACCCTGGCGGAGACCCTGGCGGAGACCCTGGCGGAGACCCTGGCGGAGACCCTGGCGGAGACCCTGGCGGAGACCCTGGCGGAGACCCTGGCGGAGACCCTGGCGGAGACCCTGGCGGCTACAGATAGAACACATTACTAAAAAAAAGTGCTCAAGTTCAATTGTGCTCGAAAGTTTAGACACCCAGGCAGAAATGTCGGCCATTTTTCTGCGATCATGAATGATGACGGTAAATGTGGAGGTTTTTCTAAGACCGTTGTATTTAAAATGAGGTATAACTCGTCTTCTCACAGTTTTAAATCTGTCTCAAACAGAAACTCCTTGACCCTGATCAGAAGTCTCCATCCCCCTGTCCCCTGGTCTCTCTCTGGTCTCTCTCTGGTCTCTCTCTGGTCTCTCTCTGGTCTCTCTCTCTGGTCTCTCTCTGGTCTCTCTCTGGTCTCTCTCTGGTCTCTCTCTGGTCTCTCTCTGGTCTCTCTCTGGTCTCTCTCTGGTCTCTCTCTCTGGTCTCTCTCTGGTCTCTCTCTGGTCTCTCTCTGGTCTCTCTCTGGTCTCTCTCTGGTCTCTCTGGTCTGCCTCTGGTCTCTCTGGTCTCTCTCTGGTCTGCCTCTGGTCTCTCTGGTCTCTCTCTGGTCTCTCGCTCTGGGTTCTCTCTGGTCTCTCTCTGGTCTCTCTCTCCGGTCTCTCTCTGGTATCTCTCTGGTCACCCTCTGGTCTGCCTCTGGTCTGCCACTGGTCTCTCTCTGGTCTCTCTCTGGTATCTGGTCTCTCGCTCTGGTCTCTGTCCGAAGTTGCCCGTTCCTCTTGGCACCCGTAAATTCCTGGGCTGCCTTGCATGAACGGCACCATGTGAGACCTCCTCAGAGCGGCTCCATGAACTTATCTGGCAACATGAGCGTCACACAAACCAGCACCGTCTGTTTCATTCAGAATCTCTGGATTTGGCCAAAACCACATTTCTGCTGCTGAACCGTTCTCCAAACACAACCCACTGCTCCGAGTGCAATACCAGGTGGGACGTGCCTCGCTGGTATCGCACCAGGCAGGATGTTTTCAGCTGGTATCGCACCAGGTGGGATGTTCTCTGCTGGTATCGCACCAGGCAGGATGTTTTCAGCTGGTATCGCACCAGGCGGGATGTTCTCAGCTGGTATCGCACCAGGTGGGATGTTCTCAGCTGGTATCGCACCAGGCAGGATGTTCTCAGCTGGTATCGCACCAGGTGGGATGTTCTCAGCTGGTAGTGCACCAGGTGGGATGTTCTCAGCTGGTAGTGCACCAGGTGGGATGTTCTCAGCTGGTATCGCACCAGGCAGGATGTTCTCAGCTGGTATCGCACCAGGTGGGATGTTCTCAGCTGGTAGTGCACCAGGTGGGATGTTCTCAGCTGGTAGTGCACCAGGTGGGATGTTCTCAGCTGGTAGTGCACCAGGTGGGATGTTCTCAGCTGGTAGTGCACCAGGTGGGATGTTCTCAGCTGGTAGTGCACCAGGTGGGATGTTCTCAGCTGGTAGTGCACCAGGTGGGATGTTTTCAGCTGGTATCGCACCAGGTGGGAGGTCCCTGTATGTTCATGTTTCAGCTGAATGTAAATAATGTACAGACTTGTTTCATATAAACCTCGACTTTAACTGTAAATAAACATCTGACCAATGCAGCGGTGTGTGTGTCTGTGTGTGTCTGTGTGTGTCTGTGTGTGTCTGTGTGTGTCTGTGTGTGTCTGTGTGTCTGTGTGTGTCTGTGTGTGTCTGTGTGTGTCTGTGTGTGTCTGTGTGTGTCTGTGTGTGTCTGTGTGTGTCTGTGTGTCTGTGTGTGTCTGTGTGTGTCTGTGTGTGTCTGTGTGTGTCTGTGTGTGTCTGTGTGTGTCTGTGTGTCTGTGTGTGTCTGTGTGTCTGTGTGTGTCTGTGTGTGTCTGTGTGTGTCTGTGTGTGTCTGTGTGTGTCTGTGTGTGTCTGTGTGTCTCTGTGTGTGTCTGTGTCTGTGTGTCTCTGTGTGTGTCTGTGTGTCTGTGTGTGTGTCTGTCTGTGTGTCTCTGTGTGTCTGTGTGTCTGTGTCTGTGTGTCTCTGTGTGTGTCTGTGTGTCTCTGTGTGTGTCTGTGTCTGTGTGTCTCTGTGTGTCTGTGTGTGTCTGTGTGTCTCTGTGTGTCTGTGCCTGTGTGTGTCTGTGTGTCTGTGTCTGTGTGTCTCTGTGTGTGTCTGTGTCTGTGTGTCTCTGTGTGTCTGTGTGTCTCTGTGTGTCTGTGTCTGTGTGTCTCTGTGTGTCTGTGTGTCTCTGTGTGTCTGTGTGTCTGTGTGTCTCTGTGTGTCTGTGTGTCTGTGTCTGTGTGTCTCTGTGTGTGTCTGTGTCTGTGTGTGTCTGTGTGTCTGTGTGTGTGTGTGTGTCTGTGTGTCTCTGTGTGTCTGTGTCTGTGTGTCTCTGTGTGTCTGTGTGTGTCTGTGTGTGTGTCTGTGTGTCTGTGTGTGTCTGTGTGTCTGTGTCTGTGTGTCTCTGTGTCTCTGTGTGTCTGTGTGTGTCTGTCTGTGTGTCTGTGTGTGTCTGTGTCTGTGTGTGTCTGTGTCTGTGTGTGTCTGTGTGTGTGTGTCAGTGTGTGTGTCTGTGTGTGTGTCTGTCTTTGTGTGTGTGTCTGTCTTTGTGTGTGTGTCTGTGTGTGTGTCTCTGTGTGTGTGTGTGTCTGTGTGTGTGTGTGTCTCTGTGTGTGTGTGTCTGTGTGTGTCTCTGTGTGTGTGTCTGTGTCTCTGTGTGTCTCTCTGTGTGTGTGTGTGTGTGTGTGTGTCTTTGTGTGTCCTTTATGTGTGTGTGTGTCTCCTTGATGTGTGTGTCTGTGTCTCCTTTGTGTGTGTGTCTCCTTTGTGTGTTTTTTTTCTCTGTGTGTGTCCTCGTCATGTGTTTCTTCTTATTGGTTAGGGAAGCTAAGCAGGGCAGGGACTGGTTAGTTTTGTGATGGGAGACTTCTGAGAACAGCAGGTGCCACAGTGGGGCGGCTGCGGCTGTAAAGTGCCAAACTTCCGTTGTGTCCTTAGGCAACACACTTCCCCCACATCAGAATGAGTCTGGTGTGTGTGTGAATGGTTGGTGGTGGTGGGAGGAGCCAATGGCACAGACTGGTTGCTTCTGTCAGTGTGCCCCAGGGCAGCTGTGGCTACAGTAGGAGGTTACTGTGGCCCCTGAGCAACGCACATGGTGAAAGGTTTATTAGAAAACATTTATCTCGTACAGACTGAGGTCAGGTCAGTGAGAGTGAAGCTGAGGATTGAAGGAACACAGCGGTCAAGAAGTCGACTGCAAAAGTTTTCAAAAGAAGTTTTGTGAATTGATTGTATTTGTTTGGATTATTACAGTCGATGTGTAACTGACAAATGCAGCATAAATGTGCCTCGACATCTCAGACTCTGGTGTTTAGTTAAATAATCTGATCCAACCCTATTTAAAATCATGAACGATGATGTTTTTATGGTCACAGAGCCCTGGAGTAGGACCCGGGCATTACCAGAGCGGATACAGCTGTATGTAATATATATATGTAATATATATATGTAATATATATATCATGTATTTATAATGACAATGAGAAGCACATAACGAGTCAGATAAACGAGAATAAATCCCCAACTTGTGTTTGTGAAGTCTTTGTGCAGGTGGACTCGGACACCTCCGTCACGTGTTTAGTCTCAGGCTGAGGACGGCTGAAGGAAGCCACCACCAGGGGGCGACTGTAGCACATTTATCTACACTAGAGTCAGCTGTGTTCTGTAAAACACACACACACGCACGCACGCACGCACACACACACAGTCTTAGGCACAGGTGCCACGATACCCTGTGTTCAATACAGGAGCAGATACATCAGTATAAGACACTGACTCGATCTCAGAATATAATTATAGAGATATGTTTAGTTTAGGAAAGCAGCTCTGCACAGGGACGGGCCTCCTGCTGGGACTGAGGAGCACAGGGACGGGCCTCCTGCTGGGACTGAGGAGCACAGGGACGGGCCTCCTGCTGGGACTGAGGAGCACAGGGACGGGCCTCCTGCTGGGACTGAGGAGCACAGGGACTGGCCTCATGCTGGAACTGAGGAGCACAGGGACGGGCCTCCTGCTGGGACTGAGGAGCACAGGGACTGGCCTCCTGCTGGGACTGAGGAGCACAGGGACTGGCCTCCTGCTGGGACTCTGAGGAGCACAGGGACTGGCCTCCTGCTGGGACTCTGAGGAGCACAGGGACTGGACTCCTGCTGGGACACTGAGGAGCACAGGGACTGGCCTCCTGCTGGGACACTGAGGAGCACAGGGACTGGCCTCCTGCTGGGACACTGAGGAGCACAGGGACTGGCCTCCTGCTGGGACACTGAGGAGCACAGGGACTGGCCTCCTGCTGGGACACTGAGGAGCACAGGGACTGGCCTCCTGCTGGTCCCAGAGTCAGGACTAAACATGGGGAGGAATTCAGATTTATGCAGCTAAAATCTGGAAGTTTTCCTGAAAATGTGAGACTGGTCTGTTCATTGCTATTTACCTGCAGTTCCATTTTGTGTTTCATGGCATTATAATGGAGCCCCATAAAATGTAGTATAGACCAAGGCATTGGTGTTGGAGTTGGTATTTTTAGATTTCAGAAAAGCCTTAAATCACTGTAAATCATCTAGCTTTCTTGACAACAATGGTTTACATCATGTGTTGAAATGCAACAGCGATGTGTTAAAATAAATGGGGGTGCCACAAGGACCCATTTTAGGGCCGCTGCTTTTCACATCATACATTAGAGACCAACATGTGTAAAGACACCTGTTAAATATGCACAAAATATAACAATACCTGGGTGTTATTTTGGGCCCTAAGTTAAGTTTTGTTGGGCATGTTTAAAAAATGACTAATACCATAAAAATAAATATAAATTGTTTCGAGTTGATTAGACCCTGTTTATCAGATCAAGCTGTTCGAGTTTACACGTCTCATTGTGCCTTTGTCTGGGACTGGCCACAACATCTGTAGTTATGTCTTTGTTGTCACAGAATCAACAGTTAAGACACAGTGTTGTCACACATGTGATAAATGTCACACATGTGATAAATGTCATACATGTGATAATGTCATAAATGTCACACATGTGATAAATGTCATACATGTGATAAATGTCACACATGTGATAAATGTCACACATGTGATAAATGTCATACATGTGATAATGTCATAAATGTCACACATGTGATAAATGTCATACATGTGATAAATGTCACACATGTGATAAATGTCACACATGTGATAAATGTCATACATGTGATAAATGTCATAAATGTCACACATGTGATAAATGTCATACATGTGATAAATGTCACACATGTGATAAATGTCATACATGTGATAAATGTCACACATGTGATAAATGTCACACATGTGATAAATGTCATACATGTGATAAATGTCATAAATGTCACACATGTGATAAATGTCATACATGTGATAAATGTCACACATGTGATAAATGTCACACATGTGATAAATGTCACACATGTGATAAATGTCATACATGTGATAAATGTCATACATATGATAAATGTCATACATGTGATAAATGTCACACATGTTGATAAATGTCATACATGTTGATAAATGTCACACATGTTGATAAATGTCATACATGTGATAAATGTCATACATGTGATAAATGTCATTCATGTTGATAAATGTCACACATGTGATAAATGTCATACATGTGATAAATGTCATACATGTGATAAATGTCATACATATGATAAATGTCATACATGTGATAAATGTCACACATGTTGATAAATGTCATACATGTGATAAATGTCATACATGTGATAAATGTCATACATGTGATAAATGTCACACATGTGATAAATGTCATACATGTGATAAATGTCACACATGTGATAAATGTCATACATGTGATAAATGTCATACATGTTGATAAATGTCACACATGTGATAAATGTCATACATGTGATAAATGTCACACATGTGATAAATGTCATACATGTGATAAATGTCACATATGTGATAAATGTCACACATGTTGATAAATGTCATACATGTTGATAAATGTCACACATGTTGATAAATGTCATACATGTTGATAAATGTCATACATGTGATATATGTCATACATGTGATAAATGTCATTCATGTTGATAAATGTCACACATGTTGATAAATGTCACACATGTGATAAATGTCATACATGTGATAAATGTCATTCATGTTGATAAATGTCACACATGATAAATGTCACACATTTTGGTTAATGTCACACATGTGATAAATGTCATACATGTGATAAATGTCATACATGTGATAAATGTCATACATGTGATAAATGTCACACATGTGATAAATGTCATACATGTGATAAATGTCACACATGTGATAAATGTCATACATGTGATAAATGTCACACATGGTGTCTCATGGTGAGGCTCTGCTAGTGTCTCATGGTGAGGCTGTGCTGGTGTCTCATGGTGAGGCTGTTCTGGTGTCTCATGGTGCGGCTGTGCTGGTGTCTCATGGTGAGGACGTGCTGGTGTCTCATGGTGAGGCTCTGCTGGTGTCTCATGGTGAGGCTGTGCTGGTGTCTCATGGTGAATCCATGCTGGTGTTTCATGGGGAGGCTGTGCTGGTGTCTCAAGGTGAATCCGTGCTGGTGTCTCATGGTGAGGCTCAGCTGGTGTCTCATGGTGAATCCGTGCTGGTGTCTCATGGTGAGGCTCTGCTGGTGTCTCATGGTGCGGCTGTGCTGGTGTCTCATGGTGAATCTGTGCTGGTGTCTCATGGTGAGGCTCTGCTGGTGTCTCATGGTGAATCCGTGCTGGTGTCTCATGGTGAGGCTCAGCTGGTGTCTCATGGTGAATCCGTGCTGGTGTCTCATGGTGCGGCTGTGCTGGTGTCTCATGGTGAATCCGTGCTGGTGTCTCATGGTGAGGGTCTGCTGGTGTCTCATGGTGAATCCGTGCTGGTGTCTCATGGTGAGGCTGTGCTGGTGTCTCATGGTGAGGCTGTGCTGGTGTCTCATGGTGAGGCTGTGCTGGTGTCTCATGGTGAGGCTGTGCTGGTGTCTCATGGTGAATCTGTGCTGGTGTCTCATGGTGAGGCTGTGCTGGTGTCTCATGGTGAGGCTGTTCTGGTGTCTCATGGTGAATCCGTGCCGGTGTCTCATGGTGAGGCTGTGCTGGTGTCTGATGGTGACGCTGTGCTGGTGTCTGATGGTGCGGCTGTGCTGGTGTCTCATGGTGAGGCTCTGCTGGTGTCTCATGGTGAGGCTGTGCTGGTGTCTCATGGTGAATCCGTGCTTTTGTCTCATGGTGAGGCTCTGCTGGTGTCTCATGGTGAGGCTCTGCTGGTGTCTCATGGTGTGGCTGTGCTGGTATCTCCTGGCGAGGCTGTGCTGGTGTCTCATGGTGAGGCTGTGCTGGTGTCTCATGGTGAGGCTCTGCTGGTGTCTCATGGCGATTCCATGCTGGTGTCTCATAGTGAGGCTGTGCTGGTGTCTCATGGTGAGGCTCTGCTGGTGTCTCATGGTGAATCCGTGCTGGTGTCTCATGGTGCGGCTGTGCTGGTGTCTCATGGTGAGGCTCTGCTGGTGTCTCATGGTGAGGCTGTGCTGGTGTCTCTAGGTGAGGCTGTGCTGGTGTCTCATGGTGAATCCGTGCTGGTGTCTCATGGTGAGGCTGTGCTGGTGTCTCATGTTGACGCTGTGCTGGTGTCTCATGGTGAGGCTGTGCTGGTGTCTCATGGTGAGGCTGTGCTGGTGTCTCATGGTGAGGCTGTGCTGGTGTCTCATGGTGAATCCGTGCTGATGTCTCATTGTGAGGCTGTGCTGGTGTCACATGGTGAGGCTCTGCTGGTGTCTCATGATGAGGCTCTGCTGGTGTCTCATGGTGAATCCGTGCTGGTGTCTCATGGTGAGGCTGTGCTGGTGTCTCATGGTGAGGCTGTGCTGGTGTCTCATGGTGAGGCTGTGCTGGTGTCTCATGGTGAAACCGTGCTTTTGTCTCATGGTGAGGCTCTGCTGGTGTCTCATGGTGAGGCTGTGCTGGTGTCTCATGGTGAGGCTGTGCTGGTGTCTCATGGTGAAACCGTGCTTTTGTCTCATGGTGAGGCTCTGCTGGTGTCTCATGGTGAGGCTGTGCTGGTGTCTCATGGTGCGGCTGTGCTGGTGTCTCATGGTGAGGCTGTGCTGGTGTCTCATGGTGAGGCTGTGCTGGTATCTCCTGGTGAGGCTGTGCTGGTGTCTCATGGTGAGGCTGTGCTTGTGTCTCATGGTGAGGCTGTGCTGGTGTCTCATGATGAGGCTCTGCTGGTGTCTCATGGTGAATCCGTGCTTTTGTCTCATGGTGAGGCTCTGCTGGTGTCTCATGGTGAGGCTGTGCTGGTGTCTCATGGTGAGGCTCTGCTGGTGTCTCATGGTGAATCCGTGCTGGTGTCTCATGGTGCGGCTGTGCTGGTGTCTCATGGTGAGGCTCTGCTGGTGTCTCATGGTGAGGCTGTGCTGGTGTCTGATGGTGCGGCTGTGCTGGTGTCTGATGGTGAGGCTCTGCTGGTGTCTCATGGTGAGGCTGTGCTGGTGTCTCATGGTGAGGCTGTGCTGGTGTCTCATGGTGAGGCTGTGCTGGTGTCTCATGGTGAGGCTGTGCTGGTGTCTCATGGTGAGGCTGTGCTGGTGTCTCATGGTGAGGCTGTGCTGGTGTGTCATGGTGAATCCGTGCTGGTGTCTCATTGTGAGGCTGTGCTGGTGTCACATGGTGAGGCTCTGCTGGTGTCTCATGATGAGGCTCTGCTGGTGTCTCATGGTGAGGCTGTGCTGGTGTCTCATGGTGAGGCTGTGCTGGTGTCTCATGGTGAGGCTCTGCTAGTGTCTCATGGTGAGGCTGTGCTGGTGTCTCATGGTGAGGCTGTGCTGGTGTCTCATGGTGCGGCTGTGCTGGTGTCTCATGGTGAGGACGTGCTGGTGTCTCATGGTGAGGCTCTGCTGGTGTCTCATGGTGAGGCTGTGCTGGTGTCTCATGGTGAATCCATGCTGGTGTTTCATGGGGAGGCTGTGCTGGTGTC
This sequence comes from Knipowitschia caucasica, assembly GCA_964034765.1. Lineage (NCBI taxonomy): Eukaryota > Metazoa > Chordata > Actinopteri > Gobiiformes > Gobiidae > Knipowitschia > Knipowitschia caucasica. Next base: position 40,709,663 of record OZ035835.1, read on the forward strand.
TCAAGGTGAATCCGTGCTGGTGTCTCATGGTGAGGCTCAGCTGGTGTCTCATGGTCAATCCGTGCTGGTGTCTCATGGTGAGGCTCTGCTGGTGTCTCATGGTGCGGCTGTGCTGGTGTCTCATGGTGAATCTGTGCTGGTGTCTCATGGTGAGGCTCTGCTGGTGTCTCATGGTGAATCCGTGCTGGTGTCTCATGGTGAGGCTCAGCTGGTGTCTCATGGTGAATCCGTGCTGGTGTCTCATGGTGCGGCTGTGCTGGTGTCTCATGGTGAATCCGTGCTGGTGTCTCATGGTGAGGGTCTGCTGGTGTCTCATGGTGAATCCGTGCTGGTGTCTCATGGTGAGGCTGTGCTGGTGTCTCATGGTGAGGCTGTGCTGGTGTCTCATGGTGAGGCTGTGCTGGTGTCTCATGGTGAGGCTGTGCTGGTGTCTCATGGTGAATCTGTGCTGGTGTCTCATGGTGAGGCTGTGCTGGTGTCTCATGGTGAGGCTCTGCTAGTGTCTCATGGTGAGGCTGTGCTGGTGTCTCATGGTGAATCCGTGCTTTTGTCTCATGGTGAGGCTGTGCTGGTGTCTGATGGTGACGCTGTGCTGGTGTCTGATGGTGCGGCTGTGCTGGTGTCTCATGGTGAGGCTCTGCTGGTGTCTCATGATGAGGCTGTGCTGGTGTCTCATGGTGAATCCGTGCTTTTGTCTCATGGTGAGGCTCTGCTGGTGTCTCATGGTGAGGCTCTGCTGGTGTCTCATGGTGTGGCTGTGCTGGTATCTCCTGGCGAGGCTGTGCTGGTGTCTCATGGTGAGGCTGTGCTGGTGTCTCATGGTGAGGCTCTGCTGGTGTCTCATGGCGAATCCATGCTGGTGTCTCATAGTGAGGCTGTGCTGGTGTCTCATGGTGAGGCTCTGCTGGTGTCTCATGGTGAATCCGTGCTGGTGTCTCATGGTGCGGCTGTGCTGGTGTCTCATGGTGAGGCTCTGCTGGTGTCTCATGGTGAGGCTGTGCTGGTGTCTCTAGGTGAGGCTGTGCTGGTGTCTCATGGTGAATCCGTGCTGGTGTCTCATGGTGAGGCTGTGCTGGTGTCTCATGTTGACGCTGTGCTGGTGTCTCATGGTGAGGCTGTGCTGGTGTCTCATGGTGAGGCTGTGCTGGTGTCTCATGGTGAGGCTGTGCTGGTGTCTCATGGTGAATCCGTGCTGATGTCTCATTGTGAGGCTGTGCTGGTGTCACATGGTGAGGCTCTGCTGGTGTCTCATGATGATGCTCTGCTGGTGTCTCATGGTGAATCCGTGCTGGTGTCTCATGGTGAGGCTGTGCTGGTGTCTCATGGTGAGGCTGTGCTGGTGTCTCATGGTGAGGCTGTGCTGGTGTCTCATGGTGAAACTGTGCTTTTGTCTCATGGTGAGGCTCTGCTGGTGTCTCATGGTGAGGCTGTGCTGGTGTCTCATGGTGAGGTTGTGCTGGTGTCTCATGGTGAAACCGTGCTTTTGTCTCATGGTGAGGCTCTGCTGGTGTCTCATGGTGAGGCTGTGCTGGTGTCTCATGGTGCGGCTGTGCTGGTGTCTCATGGTGAGGCTGTGCTGGTGTCTCATGGTGAGGCTGTGCTGGTATCTCCTGGTGAGGCTGTGCTGGTGTCTCATGGTGAGGCTGTGCTTGTGTCTCATGGTGAGGCTGTGCTGGTGTCTCATGATGAGGCTCTGCTGGTGTCTCATGGTGAATCCGTGCTTTTGTCTCATGGTGAGGCTCTGCTGGTGTCTCATGGTGAGGCTGTGCTGGTGTCTCATGGTGAGGCTCTGCTGGTGTCTCATGGTGAATCCGTGCTGGTGTCTCATGGTGCGGCTGTGCTGGTGTCTCATGGTGAGGCTCTGCTGGTGTCTCATGGTGAGGCTGTGCTGGTGTCTGATGGTGCGGCTGTGCTGGTGTCTGATGGTGAGGCTCTGCTGGTGTCTCATGGTGAGGCTGTGCTGGTGTCTCATGGTGAGGCTGTGCTGGTGTCTCATGGTGAGGCTGTGCTGGTGTCTCATGGTGAGGCTGTGCTGGTGTCTCATGGTGAATCCGTGCTGGTGTCTCATTGTGAGGCTGTGCTGGTGTCACATGGTGAGGCTCTGCTGGTGTCTCATGATGAGGCTCTGCTGGTGTCTCATGGTGAGGCTGTGCTGGTGTCTCATGGTGAGGCTGTGCTGGTGTCTCATGGTGAGGCTGTGCTGGTGTCTCATGGTGAGGCTGTGCTGGTGTCTCATGGTGAAACCGTGCTTTTGTCTCATGGTGAGGCTCTGCTGGTGTCTCATGGTGAAACCGTGCTTTTGTTTCATGGTGAGGCTCTGCTGGTGTCTCATGGTGAGGCTGTGCTGGTGTCTCATGGTGAGGCTGTGCTGGTGTCTCATGGTGAAATCGTGCTTTTGTCTCATGGTGAGGCTCTGCTGGTGTCTCATGGTGAGGCTGTGCTGGTGTCTCATGGTGCGGCTGTGCTGGTGTCTCATGGTGAGGCTGTGCTGGTGTCTCATGGTGAGGCTCTGCTGGTGTCTCATGGTGAGGCTGTGCTGGTGTCTCATGGTTCGGCTGTGCTGGTGTCTCATGGTGAGGCTGTGCTGGTGTCTCATGGTGAGGCTGTGCTGGTGTCTCATGGTGAGGCTGTGCTGGTGTCTCATGGTGAGGCTCTGCTGGTGTCTCATGGTGAGGCTGTGCTGGTGTCTCATGGTGAGGCTCTGCTGGTGTCTCATGGTGAGGCTGTGCTGGTGACTCACAGTGAGGCTGTGCTGGTGTCTCATGGTGAGGCTCTGCTGGTGTCTCATGGTGAATCCGTGCTGGTGTCTCATGGTGCGGCTGTGCTGGTGTCTCATGGTGAGGCTCTGCTGGTGTCTCATGGTGAGGCTGTGCTGGTGTCTCATGGTGAGGCTGTGCTGGTGTCTCATGGTGACGCTGTGCTGTTGTCTGATGGTGCGGCTGTGCTGGTGTCAGATGTTGAGGCTCTGCTGGTGTCTCATGGTGAGGCTCTGCTGGTGTCTCATGGTGAGGCTGTGCTGGTGTCTCATGGTGAGGCTGTGCTGGTGTCTCATGGTGAGGCTGTGCTGGTGTCTCATGGTGAATCCGTGCTGGTGTCTCATTGTGAGGCTGTGCTGGTGTCACATGGTGAGGCTCTGCTGGTGTCTCATGATGAGGCTCTGCTGGTGTCTCATGGTGAATCCGTGCTGGTGTCTCATGGTGAGGCTGTGCTGGTGTCTCATGGTGAGGCTGTGCTGGTGTCTCATGGTGAGGCTCTGCTGGTGTCTCATGGTGAGGCTGTGCTGGTGTCTCATGGTGAGGCTGTGCTGGTGTCTCATGGTGAAACCGTGCTTTTGTCTCATGGTGAGGCTCTGCTGGTGTCTCATGGTGAGGCTGTGCTGGTGTCTCATGGTGCGGCTGTGCTGGTGTCTCATGGTGAGGCTCTGCTGGTGTCTCATGGTGACGCTGTGCTGGTGTCTCATGGTGAGGCTTTGCTTGTGTCTCATGGTGAGGCTCTGCTGGTGTCTCATGGTGAGGCTCTGCTGGTGTCTCATGGTGAGGCTGTGCTGGTGTCTCATGGTGAGGCTCTGCTGGTGTCTCATGGTGAGGCTCTGCTGGTGTCTCATGGTGAGGCTGTGCTGGTGTCTCATGGTGAGGCTGTGCTGGTGTCTCATGGTGAGGCTCTGCTGGTGTCTCATGGTGAGGCTCTGCTGGTGTCTCATGGTGACGCTGTGCTGGTGTCTCATGGTGAGGCTTTGCTTGTGTCTCATGGTGAGGCTCTGCTGGTGTCTCATGGTGAGGCTGTGCTGGTGTCTCATGGTGAGGCTGTGCTGGTGTCTCATGGTGAGGCTCTGCTGGTGTCTCATGGTGAGGCTCTGCTGGTGTCTCATGGTGAGGCTGTGCTGGTGTCTCATGGTGAGGCTGTGCTGGTGTCTCATGGTGAGGCTCTGCTGGTGTCTCATGGTGAGGCTGTGCTGGTGTCTCATGGTGAGGCTGTGCTGGTGTCTCATGGTGAATCCGTGCTGGTGTCTCATGGTGAGGCTGTGCTGGTGTCTCATGTTGAGGCTCTGCTGGTGTCTCATGGTGAGGCTCTGCTGGTGTCTCATGGTGAGGCTGTGCTGGTGTCTCATGGTGAGGCTGTGCTGGTGTCTCATGGTGAGGCTCTGCTGGTGTCTCATGGTGAGGCTGTGCTGGTGTCTCATGGTGAGGCTGTGCTGGTGTCTCATGGTGAATCCGTGCTGGTGTCTCATGGTGAGGCTGTGCTGGTGTCTCATGGTGAGGCTGTGCTGGTGTCTCATGGTGAGGCTCTGCTGGTGTCTCATGGTGAATCCGTGCTGGTGTCTCATGGTGCGGCTGTGCTGGTGTCTCATGGTGAGGCTCTGCTGGTGTCTCATGGTGAGGCTGTGCTGGTGTCTGATGGTGCGGCTGTGCTGGTGTCAGATGTTGAGGCTCTGCTGGTGTCTCATGGTGAGGCTCTGCTGGTGTCTCATGGTGAGGCTGTGCTGGTGTCTCATGGTGAGGCTGTGCTGGTGTCTCATGGTGAGGCTGTGCTGGTGTCTCATGGTGAGGCTGTGCTGGTGTCTCATGGTGAATCCGTGCTGGTGTCTCATTGTGAGGCTGTGCTGGTGTCACATGGTGAGGCTCTGCTGGTGTCTCATGATGAGGCTCTGCTGGTGTCTCATGGTGAATCCGTGCTGGTGTCTCATGGTGAGGCTGTGCTGGTGTCTCATGGTGAGGCTGTGCTGGTGTCTCATGGTGAGGCTCTGCTGGTGTCTCATGGTGAGGCTGTGCTGGTGTCTCATGGTGAAACCGTGCTTTTGTCTCATGGTGAGGCTCTGCTGGTGTCTCATGGTGAGGCTGTGCTGGTGTCTCATGGTGCGGCTGTGCTGGTGTCTCATGGTGAGGCTCTGCTGGTGTCTCATGGTGACGCTGTGCTGGTGTCTCATGGTGAGGCTTTGCTTGTGTCTCATGGTGAGGCTCTGCTGGTGTCTCATGGTGAGGCTCTGCTGGTGTCTCATGGTGAGGCTGTGCTGGTGTCTCATGGTGAGGCTCTGCTGGTGTCTCATGGTGAGGCTCTGCTGGTGTCTCATGGTGAGGCTGTGCTGGTGTCTCATGGTGAGGCTGTGCTGGTGTCTCATGGTGAGGCTCTGCTGGTGTCTCATGGTGAGGCTCTGCTGGTGTCTCATGGTGACGCTGTGCTGGTGTCTCATGGTGAGGCTTTGCTTGTGTCTCATGGTGAGGCTCTGCTGGTGTCTCATGGTGAGGCTCTGCTGGTGTCTCATGGTGAGGCTGTGCTGGTGTCTCATGGTGAGGCTCTGCTGGTGTCTCATGGTGAGGCTCTGCTGGTGTCTCATGGTGAGGCTGTGCTGGTGTCTCATGGTGAGGCTGTGCTGGTGTCTCATGGTGAGGCTCTGCTGGTGTCTCATGGTGAGGCTGTGCTGGTGTCTCATGGTGAGGCTGTGCTGGTGTCTCATGGTGAATCCGTGCTTGTGTCTCATGGTGAGGCTGTGCTGGTGTCTCATGTTGAGGCTCTGCTGGTGTCTCATGGTGAGGCTCTGCTGGTGTCTCATGGTGAGGCTGTGCTGGTGTCTCATGGTGAGGCTGTGCTGGTGTCTCATGGTGAGGCTCTGCTGGTGTCTCATGGTGAGGCTGTGCTGGTGTCTCATGGTGAGGCTGTGCTGGTGTCTCATGGTGAATCCGTGCTGGTGTCTCATGGTGAGGCTGTGCTGGTGTCTCATGTTGACGCTGTGCTGGTGTCTGATGGTGCGGCTGTGCTGGTGTCTGATGGTGAGGCTCTGCTGATGTCTCATGGTGAGGCTGTGCTGGTGTCTCATGGTGAGGCTGTGCTGGTGTCTCATGGTGAGGCTGTGCTGGTGTCTCATGGTGAATCCGTGCTGGTGTCTCATTGTGAGGCTGTGCTGGTGTCGCATGGTGAGGCTCTGCTGGTGTCTCATGATGAGGCTCTGCTGGTGTCTCATGGTGAGGCTGTGCTGGTGTCTCATGGTGAGGCTGTGCTGGTGTCTCATGGTGAAACCGTGCTTTTGTCTCATGGTGAGGCTCTGCTGGTGTCTCATGGTGAGGCTGTGCTGGTGTCTCATGGTGCGGCTGTGCTGGTGTCTCATGGTGAGGCTGTGCTGGTGTCTCATGGTGAGGCTGTGCTGGTATCTCCTGGTGAGGCTGTGCTGGTGTCTCATGGTGAGGCTCTGCTGGTGTCTCATGGTGAGGCTGTGCTGGTGTCTCATGGTGAGGCTGTGCTGGTGTCTCATGGTGAATCCGTGCTGGTGTCTCATGGTGAGGCTGTGCTGGTGTCTCATGTTGACGCTGTGCTGGTGTCTGATGGTGAGGCTGTGCTGGTGTCTGATGGTGAGGCTCTGCTGATGTCTCATGGTGAGGCTGTGCTGGTGTCTCATGGTGAGGCTGTGCTGGTGTCTCATGGTGAGGCTGTGCTGGTGTCTCATGGTGAATCCGTGCTGGTGTCTCATTGTGAGGCTGTGCTGGTGTCGCATGGTGAGGCTCTGCTGGTGTCTCATGATGAGGCTCTGCTGGTGTCTCATGGTGAGGCTGTGCTGGTGTCTCATGGTGAGGCTGTGCTGGTGTCTCATGGTGAAACCGTGCTTTTGTCTCATGGTGAGGCTCTGCTGGTGTCTCATGGTGAGGCTGTGCTGGTGTCTCATGGTGCGGCTGTGCTGGTGTCTCATGGTGAGGCTGTGCTGGTATCTCCTGGCGAGGCTGTGCTGGTGTCTCATGGTGAGGCTGTGCTGGTGTCTCATGGTGAGGCTGTGCTGGTGTCTCATGATGAGGCTCTGCTGGTGTCTCATGGTGAATCCGTGCTTTTGTCTCATGGTGAGGCTCTGCTGGTGTCTCATGGTGAGGCTGTGCTGGTGTCTCATGGTGAGGCTGTGCTGGTGTCTCATGGTGAATCCGTGCTGGTGTCTCATGGTGAGGCTGTGCTGGTGTCACATGGTGAGGCTCTGCTGGTGTCTCATGGTGAGGCTGTGCTGGTGTCTGATGGTGCGGCTGTGCTGGTGTCACATGGTGAGGCTCTGCTGGTGTCTCATGGTGAGGCTGTGCTGGTGTCTCATGGTGAGGCTGTGCTGGTGTCTCATGGTGAATCCGTGCTGGTGTCTCATGGTGAGGCTGTGCTGGTGTCTCATGGTGAGGCTGTGCTGGTGTCTCATGGTGACGCTGTGCTGGTGTCTGATGGTGCGGCTGTGCTGGTGTCTGATGGTGAGGCTCTGCTGATGTCTCATGGTGAGGCTGTGCTGGTGTCTCATGGTGAGGCTGTGCTGGTGTCTCATGGTGAGGCTGTGCTGGTGTCTCATGGTGAGGCTCTGCTGGTGTCTCATGGTGAGGCTGTGCTGGTGTCACATGGTGAGGCTCTGCTGGTGTCTCATGATGAGGCTCTGCTGGTGTCTCATGGTGAATCCGTGCTGGTGTCTCATGGTGAGGCTGTGCTGGTGTCTCATGGTGAGGCTGTGCTGGTGTCACATGGTGAGTGTAGCCAATAATTCCCTTTGGCTGACGTGTCCACAATTTGGTACAGAAATCAGACGAAGATATCCAAGTTTAACATCTGCATTTAATTATCTTTACAATCAGATACAGAATATTCAACAAAAAAGTGCTCCTACAACTAATATGTCCCTCTCCTCTTCCCCTGCGCTAACCTTCCCCCCAGAACTCAAACCAACAGTTTTATCAAGACGTCTGATGATGTCACTTGTGGGACTGGTCTGGCCCCTGGTCCTGGTCTGGACCCGGTCTTCCATCTCCACCTGAGCAAACAATGCCCCCCACCACTGGGCGCCTGATTGTGTTGGACTTTTGCCCTCGTCGAGAGTGGGAGAGAGCATTTGTTTATTCTTGGAGTCAATAATTGTCTGGTTTTGTAAGCTGGTCATCTCTATGATTCCTGAGTGCATATTCCTTTGTCTGATGTGCAGCATTTTGTGAATATTCGTCAGTGAGGCTCTGTTAGGACAGGTCTCATGATGAGTCCCTCTGCTGGTGTCTCATGGGGGAGTGTCCGTAGAGACAGGCTAAAGGGGTAGGTGTCCCGGTTAGAGACGGGTCCTAGAGGGGAGTGTCCCGGTTAGAGACAGGTCCTAAAGGTGAGTGTCCCGGTTAGAGACGGGTCCTAAAGGTCAGTGTCCCGGTTAGAAACGGGTCCTAGAGGGGAGTGTCCCGGTTAGAGACGGGTCCTAAAGGTCAGTGTCCCGGTTAGAGACGGGTCCTAGAGGTGCGTGTCCCGGTTAGAGACAGGTCCTAGAGGGGAGTGTCCCGGTTAGAGACAGGTCCTAGAGGGGAGTGTCCCGGTTAGAGACAGGTCCTAGAGGTGAGTGTCCCGGTTAGAGACGGGTCCTAGAGGGGAGTGTCCCGGTTAGAGACGGGTCCTAGAGGTCAGTGTCCCGGTTAGAGACGGGTCCTAAAGGGGAGTGTCCCGGTTAGAGACAGGTCCTAGAGGGGAGTGTCCCGGTTAGAGACGGGTCCTAGAGGTGAGTGTCCCGGTTAGAGACGGGTCCTAGAGGTGACTGTCCCGGTTAGAGACAGGTCCTAGAGGGGAGTGTCCCGGTTAGAGACAGGTCCTAGAGGTGAGTGTCCCGGTTAGAGACGGGTCCTAGAGGTGAGTGTCCCGGTTAGAGACGGGTCCTAGAGGGGAGTGTCCCGGTTAGAGACGGGTCCTAGAGGTCAGTGTCCCGGTTAGAGACGGGTCCTAAAGGGGAGTGTCCCGGTTAGAGACAGGTCCTAGAGGGGAGTGTCCCGGTTAGAGACAGGTCCTAGAGGTGACTGTCCCGGTTAGAGACAGGTCCTAGAGGGGAGTGTCCCGGTTAGAGACAGGTCCTAGAGGTGAGTGTCCCGGTTAGAGACGGGTCCTAGAGGTGAGTGTCCCGGTTAGAGACGGGTCCTAGAGGGGAGTGTCCCGGTTAGAGATGGGTCCTAAAGGTCAGTGTCCCGGTTAGAGACGGGTCCTAGAGGGGAGTGTCCCGGTTAGAGACAGGTCCTAGAGGGGAGTGTCCCGGTTAGAGACGGGTCCTAGAGGGGAGTGTCCCGGTTAGAGACGGGTCCTAGAGGTGAGTGTCCCGGTTAGAGACAGGTCCTAGAGGGGAGTGTCCCGGTTAGAGACAGGTCCTAAAGGTCAGTGTCCCGGTTAGAGACGGGTCCTAGAGGGGAGTGTCCCGGTTAGAGACGGGTCCTAGAGGTGAGTGTCCCGGTTAGAGACGGGTCCTAGAGGGGAGTGTCCCGGTTAGAGACGGGTCCTAGAGGGGAGTGTCCCGGTTAGAGACAGGTCCTAGAGGTGCGTGTCCCGGTTAGAGACGGGTCCTAAAGGTCAGTGTCCCGGTTAGAGACGGGTCCTAAAGGTCAGTGTCCCGGTTAGAGACGGGTCCTAAAGGTCAGTGTCCCGGTTAGAGACGGGTCCTAAAGGTCAGTGTCCCGGTTAGAGACGGGTCCTAAAGGTGACTGTCCCGGTTAGAGACGGGTCCTAGAGGTGACTGTCCCGGTTAGAGACGGGTCCTAAAGGTGACTGTCCCGGTTAGAGACGGGTGCTAGAGGTGACTGTCCCGGTTAGAGACGGGTCCTAGAGGGGAGTGTCCCGGTTAGAGACAGGTCCTAAAGGTCAGTGTCCCGGTTAGAGACGGGTCCTAAAGGTGACTGTCCCGGTTAGAGACGGGTGCTAGAGGTGACTGTCCCGGTTAGAGACGGGTCCTAGAGGTGACTGTCCCGGTTAGAGACGGGTCCTAGAGGGGAGTGTCCCGGTTAGAGACGGGTCCTAGAGGTGACTGTCCCGGTTAGAGACAGGTCCTAAAGGTGACTGTCCCGGTTAGAGACGGGTCCTAGAGGGGAGTGTCCCGGTTAGAGACGGGTGCTAGAGGTGACTGTCCCGGTTAGAGACGGGTCCTAAAGGGGAGTGTCCCGGTTAGAGACGGGTCCTAGAGGGGAGTGTCCCGGTTAGAGACGGGTCCTAGAGGTGACTGTCCCGGTTAGAGACGGGTCCTAGAGGGGAGTGTCCCGGTTAGAGACGGGTCCTAGAGGTGACTGTCCCGGTTAGAGACGGGTCCTAGAGGTGACTGTCCCGGTTAGAGACGGGTCCTAGAGGGGAGTGTCCCGGTTAGAGACGGGTCCTAGAGGTGACTGTCCCGGTTAGAGACGGGTCCTAGAGGTGACTGTCCCGGTTAGAGACGGGTCCTAGAGGGGAGTGTCCCGGTTAGAGACGGGTCCTAGAGGGGAGTGTCCCGGTTAGAGACGGGTCCTAAAGGTGACTGTCCCGGTTAGAGACAGGTCCTAAAGGTGACTGTCCCGGTTAGAGACAGGTCCTAAAGGTGACTGTCCCGGTTAGAGACAGGTCCTACCTAGAGGTGCGTCTGTAAAGGGGAATAATGCAGTTTACATTGGAGTGTAGAATCAATCAGTCATTATGTATTCGTTTCGTGAAGAAGTCGATTCTAATGTAAGCTGTTGCTAAGGTGGTTGCTAAAGGAAGTGGGAGTGTCCCTGCGATTGAAGACGTGTGATTGGTCAGGATCACAGAGAGATCTAAACAGCAGATTCAAGCCCAAAATGGTGGGTGTGACACAAACTACTGAGCTGCAGGAGTCAGTAGGAGCATCTCTAGTAAAAACAGCAGTTATCTGCATTGATTTTAGATCAATGTTTAAGTCGACATTCAAACACAAGTTTGTTATGTGTGTAGAAGCAGATGGTTTCTCTCTCCGAGTGTGTGCGTGTGTGTATGAGCGTGTGTGTGTGCGTGTGTGTATGAGGGTGTGTGTGTGCGTGTGTGTATGAGCGTGTGTGTGTGCGTGTGTGTATGAGGGCGTGTGTGTGCGTGTGTGTATGAGGGTGTGTGTGTGCGTGTGTGTATGAGCGTGTGTGTGTGCGTGTGTGTATGAGCGTGTGTGTGTCTCTCTGTGTGTGTGTGTGTGCGTGTGTGTATGAGCGTGTGTGTGTGCGTGTGTGTATGAGGGTGTGTGTGTGCGTGTGTGTATGAGCGTGTGTGTGTCTCTCTGTCTGTGTGTGTGTGTGCGTGTGTGTATGAGCGTGTGTGTGTCTCTCTGTCTGTGTGTGTGTGTGCGTGTGTGTATGAGCGTGTGTGTGTGTGTGTGTGTGCGTGTGTGTGTGTATGAGGGTGTGTGTGTGCGTGTGTGTATGAGCGTGTGTGTGTGCGTGTGTGTATGAGGGTGTGTGTGTGCGTGGGTGTATGAGCGTGTGTGTGTGTGTCTCTCTGTCTGTGTGTGTGTGTGTGTGTGTGTGTCTCTCTGTCTGTGTGTGTGTGTAGCTTGTCTTTTGCCTGTCTCTGCTCACCTCTCTGTCTCTGGCTAAACTTTGCCCACACCTCATCAGATCAGTTTCTGATTCTGTCTTTGCCAAAAAATCAAAAGAGGACAAAGTTTTCAGAAATACTTTCATTTACAAAGAAGAACCTTGACCTGTTTAAACATGTCTGCCACGAAAAGTTTAAAGAAGGGCACAATATTCCTGTCTGTCTCCTAGTGTTGTCCTGGTCCTCTCCTGTCTGTCTCCTAGTGTTGTCCTGGTCCTCTCCTGTCTGTCTCCTAGTGTGGTCCTGGTCCTCTCCTGTCTGTCTCCTAGTGTTGTGCTGGTCCTCTCCTGTCTGTCTCCTAGTGTTGTGCTGGTCCTCTCCTGTCTGTCTCCTAGTGTTGTGCTGGTCCTCTCCTGTCTGTCTCCTAGTGTTGTGCTGGTCCTCTCCTGTCTGTCTCCTAGTGTTGTCCTGGTCCTCTCCTGTCTGTCTCCTAGTGTTGTGCTGGTCCTCTCCTCTCTTTCTCCTAGTGTTGTGCTGGTCCTCTCCTGTCTGTCTCCTAGTGTTGTCCTGGTCCTCTCCTGTCTGTCTCCTAGTGTTGTCCTGGTCCTCTCCTGTCTGTCTCCTAGTGTTGTCCTGGTCCTCTCCTGTCTGTCTCCTAGTGTTGTCCTGGTCCTCTCCTGT